>OX578153.1:26265413-26620413 GCA_951213105.1 Amaurobius ferox
TAAATTTAATTAAATAAAGAGAACGTGAATATAAGTCTGCAGGGAAAGTCCTGTGCTGCCCACATCAGATTTTTCTTTTCGGGGCACCTCTGAGATAACTCACGTATCCCCACATCGAAATTAGAGATTTTATACGTAGTTTAAGTAATTGCTGGATGTGAAGCATTCCTTTATCTAGATGGATACTTGATGAGGATTTGCAGTCTTTTGTTGGCTTAGGCTGCAGTCAAAAGTACCTTGGACGATGAACAACCGTTGTTGAAAAATAGGCAAAAGGAAGATTTTGGAGAAAAGAGATATACTGGAAGCGAGTATACTGGAAGCGAGCTCCCTGAAAGAAGATGGGTTCCAAGTGTGAAAGTAGCGGGGTTCATCGTAGCCATATCCTATTCAAAGGTCACGAGGGTGAGATGATAAATGATATAAATGTACGTTTAATTTAATATTAAATAAACTCTCCCATTATATAGGATAGGAGTCAGGGGTTGCTCCGAATTCTTGTTTATTTTCGCCAACTTCCGAGCCAAATGCCATTTTCTTCGCCAAAAGGAGTTTTTATTTGCCAAATTATATTTCGACTTCCCATTTGAGAAACTCGATTTGATGTATAAATTCTTAAATTCCAAAGATATATGTCTAAAAAAAACCATACTAGTACTCTCGATTTGATGTATAAATTCTTAAATTCCAAAGATATATGTCTAAAAAAAACCATACTAGTACTATGTATTACGGTTAATATACCCCGAGTTTTAATTTTGACATCGGCAGAATTCATACTCGCCAAACTTATCGCCGAACCTTATTTTCAATCGCCAAATTGAATGTTCTTTCACAAAATACGACAATTGCAATCGGTAGCGCTACCCCTGATAGGAGTCATTCCAAAGCTAGAAATGGTCTTTAAGTTTTTGGAATTTTTTTTTCTGTTATTACAGTTTTCGACTTTTTCGTGTTGAAGGTGTGCAACACCCGTTTACAGATGCTTCTATCTGAGGTAAACCTGGTTTCTATCCCAATAAATATATGAATATTTTTACTTTTTGTATAATAAATGGTATGTTGTAAGAAAAAAATTGTTACGGGGATTCAAAAATCTAATTTTCGAATTAGGATTGAATTGCAATTTTTGATCATCCATGAATATGAACCAATTATTTTTGCTTTAATGCCTGTGTTTTGACACGACATTTCTAAAGCAAATCAAATAATAATCGGTACGATTTTTTAAAACGTTGTACGTCATAGAGCTATTAATTTGGGTCTAATAATAATTTGTAACTAATGTGGAAAAGTGTTTTAAAAAATTGATGTAATCACTATCACTAAATGAGCAAATGTGTTAAAAGTACTTTTAACACTAGAAATAAATTAGCATCACTATTTTGGATTCATCACAAGCCGTAATAGAGATAATTGAAAATTTACTTTTTATAAAGATCCACGATGTCGCTAAAGGATCAAGGGATTTTCATAAATTAGGTGTCATTATCTTAAACGGTAAGAATGAAAAACGTGTTTATTTTATACAAGATCCAGATACAAAGTTACAAATTGCGTTGAATTTTCTCCCTACTATCTGGATTTGTTAAATTATAGAGAAAATCACGAGTCATACATATAAAAAATTTTCAATCTTATTTCAAATCTTTTAGTTCCTTTACCTTTTTATCAATTCTAAAATAAATTGTCCCCTTCACTCCAATATATTTAAACGTAAAAAATAAGTTTTTTTTTTAAACTATTTTATAAAAATATCTACATTCTGAAAAAACTATTTAAACGCAATGTCCACATGTGGCCGAAAAAACATTCAAAATATTAAGCTGCCATTGCGATACAAGCAAAAACTAAAAATGTCCGGAATGGAAACTTTAAGCCTAACGGCTGTTTTGACAGCAACAAATTTTTACCTTGTCATCACAAAATATTCGGGGGGGAAAAACAAAAAAAAAAAAGATCATGTTTCTTTAAATTGCTCTTCAGTTTGCATAATTTTTGAAAATATGGAAAAAATATAACTTAACAGTTAAATGGTTTTATGCTTATTTTGTCCCATATCTTTGTTTTATTTGAGGCTGCGTGGGAATTGTTTACTTTAAAATCGTAGTTCTGCATATTACTATGGCAGATGAAAATATTCTGGTATTGTCATTTTCTCTTGTTTAATTCTGCACCAATCGACGATTTTTGAATTAATAAGAGTGCTTAGCAATGCACAACTTTTAGAAAATAATCGGATTAAATCAGATTTTTGTATTTTATGCTTATTTTATTCCACATATTATCTTTGCTTTGTGGGAAGCAGTATAAGCAAAGAGTATTGTTTACTTTATATATTTGTATATTTGGAGATATGATAGATGAAAATGCTCTGGTATTGTATTTTCCTTTTGATTAATTCCGTCCTAATCGAACATTTTGGAATTGATAAAAGTTCTTAGTAACGCACATCTTTTAAAAAATAATCGGCTTAAATAAGAGTTTTGTTTACTTTATTCCACATCTTGCTTTTGTTTCATTGGAGAGAGTATAAGGAATAGGTATAGTTTATGTTAAATTTGCATTTTGGGGGATATGGCAGATGAAAATTCTCTGGTATAGTCTTTATCTTTTGTTTAATTCAGTCCTAATTGAACATTTTGGAATTAATAATGCTCAGCAATGCTCAATTTTTCGAAAATAATCGGATCATACCAGATTTGTGTACTTTATGCTTATTTTATTTTACATCTTATTTTTGTTTAATAGGAAGCAGTATGAGGAATGGGTATTGTTTACTTTAAGTTTGCATTTTTGGGGGGATATGGCAGATGAAAATGCTCTGGTATAGTATTTACCTTTTGTTTAATTTCCGTACCAATCGCTTATTTTTGAATTAATAAAAGCACGTAGCAGTGTTCATCTATTTGAAAATAATCTGATTAAATTATATTTTTGTTTTATGTTTATTTTATCTTACATTTTAACTTTGTTTTATTGGTGGCAGTATGAGGAAGATATGGCAGGTGAATATGCTCTAGTATAGTATTTTTCTTTTTGTTCAATTCCGTACCAATCACTTACTTTTGGATTAATAAAAGCGCTTAGCAATGCTCATCTAAAAGAAAATAATCAGATTAAATTATATTTTTGTTTTATGTTTATTTTATCTCACATATTATCTTTGTTTTATTGGTAGCAATATGAGAAATGAGTATTGTTTACTTTAAATTCGGATCTTTTGGAATATGGCAGAGGCAAATGAATAATCTGGTATTGTATTTTTCTTTTTTTTTTACTTCGCTATCAACCGATTATTATTTTTAAATTAGCGAAAGTGCTTGGCAATGCTCATTTTTCAGAAACTTATCGGATTAAATCAGATATAACAGCAAATGATATGGAAACATATTTTTGTTATCTATAGGCAGGTAATGAGCCTGTTTTTCCGAGTACGTTAAATGTTTTTACAATAATTCGTCAAAAATATATATTATCTGTTTCTCAACATCAGTGGACATATTTGCGGCTTTGACAGATTTCTCTAAAATTCTAAATTCTTTGTTTTTATTTGATAAAAACAATCATTTGAAGATTAGGTGACTACAATTGCTTTAAACTCTTTTCATCGGGTGTGTGTTTTATTTTATCTTTCGATTAGTACCATTTTTCTTATGACCTAAAAAAAAGTAAGCATAACGTCCTTGAAATATATAATTGTATGCACCAAATTTTCATATGTCAGCTTTTATCAAGAACTATAAAATACACTCAAGTTTTCCCGGAATTTAAAGCATCGATACATTTCGTTAATTCATTCAATTTTTAAATAAAAGCGTAGTCGCTTGCTTAGGACACATATTTTTTACATTGTAGAGAGTAAGATTTATAGAGCATGTAAGATATCATTGTATTTTTTGTAAGTTTAATGACATTTTCTATTATATTGCTATTCTACATGGGGGGGGGGGGGGGTTGAGGACTATGAACAATGTATATTGGATTACAGGGATGCGTTTCTTTATACGAGTCTTCATTGTGTATTAAATAACACAAGTCATTTATGTACATTTCAAAAATTTCTATACAGGGTGACCTTAAATTCTTTCAACAAAATGAAGGCCAATCCCTAGTAGCATTTAACATTCGTCCAATGTTGGAACAATATTGTATATCTTAGCATTGCGTTGGAAATATTTCCAATGTAATCCCAATATTGGGCAAATATTGGAGTTACATTGGCCTCCAATATTGGTTAAATATGTTTATTACAATATTAAGCGAATGTTGGTGTTACATTGAAAATATTTCCAATGAAACGCCAATATTGGCGTAATATTGTCCCAATATTTTAAGCCAATATTGGACTAATTCCGTCAAAATGTCCAATTTTTCATATTGGTCTGATATTTCTAATATTGGATTGCTACTAGAGATAGTACACATTAGGACTAACAATATTTGCAATGGAACCTAGGCCGCATTCCATTTATAGTGCCAGAAAATTTCCACAAAATTCCGATACTTCCTGAATGCAACATATCCCGGACGGTGGATTGGACGAGGTGGACCTGTGGCTTGGCCTCCACGCTCCCCGAACCTGGACTTCTTCTTTTACGGAGCACATGACAACATTGGACGCCTACGGACTCTCCGGAAGATCTCATTGCGAGAATAGTTATGCTGGGGACAATATCAACACCACACCAGGAATCCATAAGTAGGTGCTACAGTCTTCCATTCGCCGATGTCTACTGTACAACGACGCCCTCGGACGCCACTTTGAGCAGCTACTTTGAGTCTTTCTCTGATGCGAATGGAAATATTAAACTCCTAAATTAGGTAAGTTTATTTTTCTTTTCACTGCTGAAGGATATGTAACTTTACTCTTTTATGGCACTATGAATAAAATCCGACCCAAGGTTCCATTGCGAATATTTTTCGTCTTGATGTGTACTATTACCAGTGTTTTTCTGTTGAAAGAGTTTACGATCACTATATATTATAATATTCGAAAACTCACTAAACTCTGTATAAACGCTATTATAATCTTCAGATATGCTCATGTGTATACTCATATATGCTTTAAAATTATATTGAAACAATCATATATTGAAACAAAATACGACTGAAACAAACATTTCTTCCAAATTTTCCTTTCTTAAATGGCAACACAGAAATTCCCTTCATCGGAACAAAGCCCTTCCGGCCATTTGAGCAACACCACAACATTATCTCATCATCGTAATAAAAATCTTGGGGGGGGGGGGGGGGGGGGTGAGTGCATAAACAAGCATCAAAATGCATAAACATTTTTTCTCTTCAATTTGTTTTTCACTTTGCATAATTTACGAAATAAAAACAAAAACTCTTACGGTTAAATGATTTTATGCATTTTTTTCCCCCGAAACTTACCTTTGTTTTATTGTACGTGGAATAACGGATTTTGAATGTTTATCCTGGAAAATTGTGTTTTCTGGGGGAATGTGTTCTGCATTTGTAGGACAGCTGTACCTGTAAAGCGCATCTTCTCAGGCTATTTTGTTTGATTTCAACTTTGCACAATTTTGAAATATAAATAATAAATGCTGATATCTAAAGGGTTTTTTTCTTCTAAAAAGTAAAATAAAGTTATTTGAAGTGTACATGAATAGATTAGTTTATTTAATCGTCAATATAAGCTTTGTTTAAAAAACATGTCCCTGCAATTTAATATATATTAGATTTCAGAAACGTGTGTTTATAGGAAACACACGTTTTTATGTATAGGAAATACACTTTTGGAGTGCTTACAGGAAAGCCCATAAACACCTCCAAAGACAATGTAAAACAAGGCCAATAAATGTGCACGTTGCATATATCTATCGTAAAGTGACCATGACCGAACGAATAAAAGGTATTGTTGCACCCCCTAGTGGAGAATTTAAAAAGTTAGGATAACGAACTCCGTAACAAAGCGAGATATAGGAAGAAAGTCAATTACAGACTTGTAGAGAATTCTTTAATTAGTATCAATCGACACCAGGAATGAGCGAAATGGGTATATGAAAAGCAATAAATACCAGTCAAGTCGTGTCATCAGGGCGTGTCTAACACGGTGATACTGGCAAGGAATGTCCTCGGAGAAATTCTTTCTCCAACTGAAATAAGTATTTTTCCTAATTGATGTCATTTTGAGCAGGCTGTACAAAATGCATGGTTACCAACTTGGTACCAGGTTTAGTATTTGATTACCAACTTTGATATTGACTTTTTTTCGTCGATATCGCCTTGTTGCCTAATTCGTAATTTTAACCTTTCAAATTCTCGGCTAGTGGCAATGCATTCACGTATGGTCGCTTTTCTATACATAGATCTGCGATGTACAGTAGCTTGGTCAGAAAAAATAATTCTGACGGGGGAGGTGTTGGTAACCTAATATTTTGTTTTCCAATTATCCACATATAAATTCTTTGACATTCAATGGATTCGATGTGTTGTTCCTGGGAGAGTTATGATCACCAAATCCCCCCCTTGGCGACGCAATGTACTTGTACACTCACAGACATTTCCTTACAAAGTGATTGGGATGCTTAAACACTTTCCTTGGAACCTTGTATAAACACGAAAATTGTATATAACTTTTCAAAGCTAAAGATCGTCTGAAATACGCTAACATTTTTATGTTTTTAAATGATCTGATTGTTTGAATGATGAATGATTGAATTATGAATCTAGGGAATGTTGTTAACATTTCAGATCACTTTATACATGCCGCCTTTAACATACCTAATGTCTAATAAAATTTTTAATCACAAGTTTTATCAATAAAAGTAATTCATTCTTACGCATATCAAATGATGAGGATAAAAATTGTTCACTAAATAAGATATATATTCTTTGCAACAGGGTCGCTATAAAGTTTGGGTACGTACAGAACGTATATATAAGAAAGAGTAAAATTCAAATGTTATCATTGCACATTTTCGAATTTATTTACTTGTCACGTATGCCATTCACGCAAGCCCCACGCTCCTCGCGCGTGACGACCCTAAACATACATACAGACATCCCCCCCCCCCCCCCCCCCAGTAAACTTGTCAAATCGGTTCTAATCGAATTCTACCGATGCTGATGTTATCGCGCGCAGGTGGTATTTCTTTCGGAAGCTAAGAGTTGAAACAATGGTTGCATGGAATGTCAGAAAAAATACAATGTATAACGGGGTTTCTAAATCAATGGATCATGATTTGGGTAGTAAATTATTATGGGAATAAAAGGGAACATTTACTTGGCAAATCGCAAAATTTGCAGAGTCAACTTCAACAATAAGAGTCTGCAGTTTCTTTGCATTAGCTCAACCAGTAGAGCGTCAGCTGATGGTGAGTTTGAAGATCAAGGGTCCGAATTCCAGCTCGGGCTGTGGCGTCCAAACAAATCAACCCTGTAGGTCAAACCTGCAAAGATGTCAGAGGTCTGAAGGCCCCAGGCCGTGCGACTTACATAGTGGGTAAATAGTAGCTAGCTACATGGCCGGGAAAGGATACCTCCTGCACTCAGGAGGCACACAAGGTCTACCATCCCGCCAAACGAACACTTATTTAGGGCTAAAAAGATAAGAATTGATGAAAAATATTGTGGTTTAAACAGACAGTTTTGCATTATATTTGAACTTGACAAGTACGTCCATTTTTTCAAAGATGGGAAAAGGGTTATTACGAATATAGATAAAAAGATCAATGGAAAATAAAATTTAGAGTGGGGTATATTAACATGATGAAAAATAGATTAAAATTAAAGAAAATAATAACATTTTAAAAGTAAAATTTAGAAAATATATAAAAAAGAAAATATATGGAAAAGGAAAGGAATTTGGGCAAATTTAAGAAATTTAGAAAAAATACAAATAAAAAGGGCCAAAATAAAAAGGGATGTTAGTGTAAAAAATACAGTGTCCACTTCGACAATAAGAGCTTGCAACTTCATCCCAGTAGCTCAACGGTAGGACTTTGAGCCGGGCCTCCGCTCGAGAGAGGGCCGTGGCAGTCAAATTAGTGACGTCACGAAAAACGATCCACGGTTGACGAAACGATCCCGTTCTCCCAGTTTAAACGGGGCCTCCGCACCTCCGCTCTCCGAGAGAAAGAAAAAAAAATACTAAAATATTTTTAAACACTAGCTTTAAACTCGCAAACTGAGCGAACGGGATCGTTTTTCGTGACGTCACTCATTTGACTGCCACGGCCCTCTCTCGAGTGGAGGCCCCGGTTGAGCACGTGACCAATTCAAAGATCCAGGGTTCGATTCTCAGTTGGGGCAACAAAGGTGATTTTACAAATTTCTCGCCGAGAATCTACTCTAATATTTCTGACATTATATACTCTACAGAAAATGTCTAATAATTAGGAAGCAGTAATATAAATAACTACTACATAACTGAATTATAATTTTTACTTCCTAAACGTAGTATTGAATATGTATTATTTCACGAAGATTTTGGATATCGAGATTTCGATGCCAATATATGGTTTAGGATCTCCTGAATACGTTTTGACTAGTTTTGGAGAAATGTCTGCGTGTCTATCTATCTGCGGTAGATTTCTTGTGTGCGAGATAGCTGCTATAAATATTACAATAATGGAATACGATTTTGATAAATTCATATACCAACAAGCTTGTTCACATTCCATTTCTTCCATATATATAAATTTACATACATTTAAATTTACATATAAATTTACATACATTTTAATAATACATATAAATTTCCATATGTTACTTTGGTTCCGAAATTCCACAACTCACCTCTTAGTTTTAGAACGGTCACTTGTGGACATAATACCTTTATCACTACTGCTAGTAAGTACTTGCTAAACTGTTTAAATAGAATTAATGAATAATAGTTTTGATTTAGTTAATCACCTTAACAAGCTTCCACATATTCTTGGTTTCCATACCTTTGATTTTAAGGACCTATTTAATAATATTGATATTAAAGATTTATATAAAGTTATTATCTCTATGTATCATGATTATCTCTCTTCCAATAATATTCCATTTAATGTCAAAAACTTCCCTATGCTATTGCACTTTGTGTTATACAACAATTATATTATCCAAAGAAATAACATATATTTACAAACATCTGGTTATTATTGATTTTTACCCCTCCAACTTAGAATTAATCCCTAATGAGCCTAGTGTTAGTCAATCTGTAAATTATTTAGACCTAAATTTAAATACCCTCCATAATCATGTTGTTACCAATCTATATGCTAAAAAAGATTCTTATAACTTCACTATCATTAAGTTGCTATCATATCGATCTTGTAATTCTATTCAATTATTTAAAAATATCATTTTAAACCAGCTATTTCGAATACATCAACTTTCTGATCCTTAGTTTCACTATCTCCACATCAATAATCTTAAACGCATATGTCAAAATTACCACTATCCGGAAGTATTTGGAAATAATATTATTAATAATTTCAAATACACCACGTAGTAATTTTACAATTGCATTATTTATCCTTGATTGGATAACTCCTTTTTGTGAGTTTCATCCATTCTCATCATTTATCTTTCCAGAAGGACTGAGTCTGATAATGTATACTATTTTTGAAAGACTACTGTCCACATGTCCTGAGTCCTATACTGATTACTATTTTTGAAAGTCTTCATTCAAATATATTTTTCGTATACGTTCAATAGTATATTCATTCCGCTGTCTACTCGCTTTACCGAAGAGATGTAGAGTGCTCTGTCATATGTTCTTCTGCAAATATTTCGACTCACACGTGGTGGCTGTGCCTGTGGGTTTGTATATCTGTTTTTTGTATTTCTGGTTTTTAATTCACTTGGTATTTATTATTTATCCTTCCACTAGCCAGTAGACATTTCCAATGGTGTCCATTGTCAACTACTATCGCCATTGTTAGAAACTGGCTATTCCATCGGTTTTAATTCGAATTGTATGGCTGTCCTGACGAGAATGCAATTTCGAACTAACCGCCATTTTTTTATGTAGTTTCAACTGGTTGTTCTCCGTGTATTGATCTTTAATCTTGAGCTAATTATTATTGCATTTTCTCATTTTTGCAGTGTTTGCCTTTTCATTTAATATATATTTATATATATACCTATTTAATTGCGATTTATGTATACTAATATTCCCCTCATCCCCATAGCATAATTATGATAAGTTACCTAATATTTTTATCCTTAGTCTTGGTCTATTGTTACTTATTTGTAACAGATATACTAGAGATGGTTTTTCTTGTATTTACCGTAGTTTGCATAGTTTTTGATTAAAAAATTTCAATTTATATATATATATATATATATATATATATACATAAATTCCCAAATAGGACAAGTAACAATGTACTCGTAAAATTTCTAGAAGAGTGACGGAAGTAACGGCCGGGGGGAGTTACGACCCCTAACACTCCGGTTAAAGCTCTTTTCCGCCATGGCAAACGCTCCCGGTAGCCGATACTCCCTACACTATTTTCTTCATGACTCTTATAAAACCGTAAAAATTACATACATACATATACACTTTCAATAACATGTAAATCTTTAAAAGTTTACTATTCTACGCTAAAACAAACCAAAAAGCACACTATAAAAAATATAACAATTAATTTAAAATACTAATGCATGAAATTACTTCACTCGTGATTATTTAATACCTTAATATCAATATATTCAAAACTAATGTTTGAAATCCAAGTCAGAGTAGTTATATTTAAAAAGTTGGATACAAGACCTATTGGCAACACTATCGCCATATAAATACTAATGTATGAAGTTACTTCACTCGTGGTTATTTAATACTTTAAAATCAATATATTCAAAACTAATGAAATCCAAGTCTGAGTGGTTATTTTAAAAATTGGATACAAGGCCTATTAGCAACATTATCGCCATATAAATACTAATGTATGAGATTACTTCACTCGTGGTTATTTAATCCTTTAAAAACTATACATTCAAAACTAATGTTTGAAATCCAAGTCAGAGTGGTTGTTTTTTAAAATTGGATACAAGACCTATTGGAAAAATTATCGCCATATAAATACTAATGTATGAAATTACTTCATCCATGGTATCGGCCACCGGGTATCGGATGGTATCGGACATGGTATCGGCTACCGGGAGCGTTTGCCATGGCGGAAAAGAGCTTTAACCGGAGTGTTGGGGGTTGCAACTCCCCCCGGCCGTTACTTCCGCCACTCTTCTAGAAATTTTACTAGTACATTGTTACTTGTCCTATTTGGGAATTTATATAGGTATACACATGTAATATTGCAGCATAGCGCTTTACAAGTTGTATTATAAATTATTTTTTGCTTTTAGCTTTTTAATCAATTCACTAAAAATTGTAGCAATTTTTCAAGTTTTATATTATGTATATACATACATATACATTCTCATATTATACCGTCTTTTAATTTATCATTTGCTGGAGGAAGGATTTTACCATTCTTCGACAGAGGATATATTTTTCTGATATGGCTGAACATATGTTATTATTTAAATAATATATGATCATTCTTAAATAGAATATATATATTTTTAGATACAAAGGTATTTTTATAATTCACATAAAACTGCCGTTTATTACTCTTTGTTAAAAATACCAATATCATTAACAGGAAAACATATATTTTCGTTTGCAAATGAAAAATTATTTTTATACATGTTTCAGAAAATAAATAATAATTTAATGGTATATATATTTAGAAAATGCATTTGATTGCTTTTGGAACAACTAATTTATTATGATGTTTGTTTGCATTTTTATGTATACTCGTCTGTGGATATATATGCGTGTGTATATGTGTATAATGGGCTGTTGGGGAAATTCCGAAGCACTCCAATAACTTTGTATGGGAAGGTTCAAGAATGTATACGTTTGGTCTACCTACAGTTATGCTATCACACCCGATCGTATAAAGTAATTGTTGAGCTATAATTGAAAAAGTTAGGATAACGAACCCGGCATCAAAATGCGACAGAAGAATAATTTCAATTACAAAGTTGCAGAATATTATCTAATAAGTAGAAATCGATGTGTCTGTCTTTTACAACCGCATCATCTGCAGTTCAAAAGCGATCCATTTGATGTATGCATATAAAATTAGACAATTGTGTTGATTATGCGTTTTTCTGGGCTAAATTAGATTTCGTAATGAATTGTAAGATCGAGCTGTCATTTTTTCTCTTTAAATGGCCCATAAAATTGATAAAAAAGTGATAAAACAAGAATAAATATGTGTAACTGCATGAATTAATTGTTTGTATTTTATATATTGTTTGTTGAACGGAAAAACAAATCACGCTTTTTACGGTAGAAAACACATACACACATATATACTATACACATACAATATATACATACATACACATATGCAAATATATATATATATATATATATATATATACCATGCATACATACATGCAAACATACATATATACAGACATAAACACATACATACACACATGCAAATATACATACCATACATACATACACACACATACATATATACATACCATACATACATATAACATACATTAAAAATATTGTTTTTGCATTATTTTTGGCTTTTCTGCACTAACACTGATAATGGATTAAAATAAGGATAGAAAGAGGAAATAAATTTGAGTCCGTAGATAAAATAATGGGCTGACCACATCTGATTTCTCGTAATTAGCAAATAATAAACGTCAAAATCTAAAGGCTAAAAAACACATATGAAATATATCGAAGAAAAACTGAATATAATATGAATATAATAAGAAAATAAAAATGCCCATTTTCAATAGCTTTTACAGTAATGATATAATACAATAACCAACAAATATGCAATGGGAACATGAGAAAATGCCTCCTCTCCTCTGTAGTTTGAGGCTTAAATTTTTTTGTCCCTCCCTCAAAACGGTTTCTAGTGCTCTCCAAAAAGCGTGATGCTGCAGATTTTCTGCCGCACAGTCGCTAGGGGGTAGCTTAGCCCCTTATTCCTAAAAATCCATTCTATTTCGAACAAAACCCGATGCTTGTTCCGATTAAATACAGTGGCCTCCCTCTTTCACCTTAATGGGGACCAGGTGTCACGTGTCTCCCTAACAAAAGGGGCCCTCAGTAAACTGGGAATTCTCGGATCGTAATGACCCCCCCCCCCCTCATGTAGATCAACGATTTAGTTTGGGTATTTTTAGTACACATTGTTTGTGTCACTTTCATTTTGTAATTGTGTGAAACTTATTTTCCATTTAATAATTCATGTTTGAATTGTATTTATTTTTCTATGTTGGTTGTGAAAGTGCGAATAAAATTCTGGTCCGTTGAACTCCACTCGGCTTTCTCGTGTATTCATATTTTATATTATGACATGAACAGCACATGACTTTCCCTACATAATGCAATGACTTCACTTCTTTTGAAGCTAACTAATGACCTTTGGCACAATTTTAACAAGACCTTTGGCACAATGTTTTAACGTTGGATTGTACATTCACATTTGGCGATTTTCTGAGTGACAATGTGTAAGTGTATTTCTAAACACCAAATAAACTTATATTTCGTGCTAATCTAACTTGACAACGAGAAATATAGCTAGCATTTTCAAAGCAATATAGTCAACAAATCAAAGGATTTTAATCAGTAAAAGATATTATATTTTTATTCATTTCGGCTCCATTTTTGTTAATTAAGCATATTTTTTTTTCTGGTTTAGCAATGTTTAAAAAAGTCACCAAGTTTAATCAGTAAAAGATATTATATTTTTATTCATTTTGGCTCCATTTTTGTTAATTAAGCATATTTTTTTTTCTAGTTAGCAATGTTTAAAAAAGTCGCCAAGTTGGCAAAATCTCGCAAAGTTTATAACCAAGGTCAACCTATTTAACGATACCTAATGCTTATTTTAATGTTATATAAATGTTTCGATAAATTTAACTGAAAACGTACTATATCTTGAAAACGATTTATATTAACGTTCTAAAGTTGGTATCATTCGTTTTCTAATGATAAATTAGTAAAAGATGATGATTTATCTAGCATTAGTACAGTTCCTGAATTTTAAGGATTTCTTCAAAAATTCATTACAAATTACGGGATCTTCTGATCGCGTTAAAAATCAACATGGTTCCAGTATTCACTAATTGTGATAATCTTTCAAATTATTTCTTTCGAATCGCTCGATTCGTTCATGAGATATCGCTTCCATAGACTCATTGACACACACATACACTAACATATACATGCACTAACATACACACGCCCATACTCACACACACACACATACACGCAGACATTACCTCAAACACGTTCAGGGACACATTACCTTAAAAACGTCAAACGAGTATAGGGATTTTTGAAGCGTGCTTTTCCGTCGGAATCTCAAATCCAAATTTTCGATCCCGTCAGCGTGAGAAACTCAATAACCCTAGAGAGTTAAGTATACTCGCCTTCTCTAGGGTTGGTGACTTTCGTCTGGCGTAGAGTTCCTATATTAAAAAAACGACTTCATATAGAAATGTACAACAAGCCAAAATTTTCCAACGCCATCATAACTTTCAAAGAGTCTCAAGGGCTATTAGATGTTTCCAGAATGTTACACAATAATTTCATTTCCCCTTCACTATTTCATCAGGCGACACTCTGGCTGGTCAATTCATTCACCATAGGCATAAATGTCGAGAATTCATTGTCTGCCATGCTTTATTTATCGCCCGATAGCACGGCAATACAGGATTAGGTTATTATTTCGACCAAAATCCGCTTTTATGTATATAAATATTGGACGCGAAAGAGGGAGGGTCACAGTCGCGTGATCCAATATCGGGCACCGAGTGTACTAATCCGTTTCGATTCGTTTTAGTGTTTCTACCACTCAATTGTTCCTTTCCCTATAATATGAAATGTGAGGGAAGTGGTTGTAAATATTCAAACCAGGTAGCTGTGTTATGTTGTATGTGACATTTATTTCAATGTGATATAGGATACAACGCAAAATTTTTCTATAAAGTTATAACACGTAGCATAAGCATTGGATACAGGTGGACTGGTCGTAGAACCATGCAGTGAAGTCACCGACTGGTCTAACGATTATGATAAATATGATTACTGGGAACCAACCCTGCTTGCTGATTTTTAGAATGATCGAGATATCCTAATATTTAAGAAAAAATTGTAAAAATGTCAAAGATAATGACCAATATTGTTTAACTACCAATAATTTTATGTTACTTTGTAGCTCAAAATAAACAATGCCATAATCAAATTGTTATTTGATCGTTCTCATAAATCTGTGTTGCTAATTTAGTCATTAGATGCTAGATTTAGCCATTTTGATGTCAGTAACCTTTATGGTTGGGGCATCTTTAACTGAAATTGGAGCGTTGAGAAAAAAAAAAACTTTTTGAAGGTTATATTTCCGAAACTAATACATAAAAATGTAAATAAGTTTCACTTGTTTTATCGAAAATAGGTTACCGTTTACGAAAATAAGTTCAATAATTTAAAAGTTTGAACTTTTTTCGAAAAAACTAAAAAAGTGTTTGTTCGAGTTTTTGATCAAGTTTTCGCTTCACTTGGCTTACTTTAACTCGCAATATTTTCTAAACTTTTAAAAGTAGATATAAACAGTAAGGGCCAAAACTATTAAACTGGAAATCTAGTTTCTAGATTACTAGCACAATTTACAAGGCTTTTATAGTTTAAGTTGAAGAAGATTGAAATTATTGCATGTTTAACGTTTGTAATTCTTATATTTCAAAAACTAGCTACGGGCAGTAAATATCAATTTGTAGCTCTTTGAAAGCCCAATAAGCATATATATATATAATTTCATTTTGGATCGAATTCATACTTTTCAAACTATAGTGGTTATACTTTATGTAGTTTAATATTTTGCACTATTTAGAAAAGGTGGTTAGTTCCAATTTCATTAGTTTAATATTTTCATCTGTTTTTCAAATGTCTAAAGCGAACAAACCACCCTCAGAGAAAGATGTTATTCACGCAAAACCATTTTGGCTGTATCGAATTAGAGCTACTAGCGATTTTTTGGAACTTTTAGCGCCAGAAACGGCTACATCTAGTTACAAAATGGCTACATTTGCAAGTAATTATGACTATAAAATCTGGCAATGTTTTCTATGATATCTATTTCTATGTTTTCTAGCAATGGTTTCTATGATTATAGCCAAAAGTTCATTCAAGTGTTGAGGTTCCTGATCAAGACAATTCACATTCCTCGAAATTATTTATCGATAGAGTAGTCTAAAATTAAAAATGTACTAAATATGGTGATTGAAGGTGACATAGTGGGGTAGTATAGCCTAGCTGTTAGCTCACGGGGGTTGCACTCGGACTAAGCGAATTCGATTCGTGACTCTGTCCAGACTGTCCACATGTTCAAGTGTTATTTTTCTTTCTTCTTCAACCCAGACCGTCCGACCTACTAGAAGATGTAAAGAATCTGTTTGGACGGCTGGGAAGTGCCACCCAATTTGGACCACAACCCAGTGAGGGAGGCATCCACAGGGACCGTACCCACCTTCCCCTACCACAAACCTCTCGGAAGGACTTACGGACCCACATATTTAATGTGCCCGTACTCCGCTTGAACACGGTGACTGTTTCGGCAGAGATGGGAATCGAACTCGGATCGTCCAACGCACGCACAGGCACATTAAATATGTGGATCCGAGAGTCTTTACGAGAGGTTGGTAGTAGGGGGAGGAGAGTACGGTTCGTGCGGATGTCGCCCCCACTGGGTTCAGCTTGAAATTGGGGTGGCACTGTCCCGGCCGTCTAACCATATATCTTGCAATTTCGGGTAGGTCTGACGGTCTGGGTCAAAGAATAAAAGAAGCTGATATGGTGGATCTGCTGAAAACAATACCCGTATTTGCGCGTAGTACGTGTAACGTTACATATGGGGGTCCTTAAGTTCTTCCGAGAGGTTGGTGGTAGGAGAAGGAGGGTACGGTTCCTGTGGATGCCTCCTTCACTGGGTTCCAGTCTAAATTGAGTGGCACTGTTACGGTCTTCCAAATAGTTACGTTATACTTTCGAGTAAGTCGGACGAACTAGGTTGAAGAAGAAAATGCGATATGGTGAAGTTTTGATTGAAGGGGGCGAATAAAAAATCAGGTTTCACTTTTTTTATGAAATTATCAATTTCTGGAGGTCACAACTATCATCGTTAATTTCTCTGCTATTGTCTCCCCTATTTTTAATATTCTCCTGATTTCTACTACTGAGCGTATATATTATATACCTCCGGACAATTTTAGTAAAACACCGGGATAGTAGCCCCACCTATTGAGAACTGCTTCTGCTTCAATAGACTGCCTTATCTTTCATTAACTTTCCCCATAACTTTCTTCAAATTTGTTTCTGAAACTTGTTTCTAAGTTGCTAACAACAATACAAACACATCTTCTATTTGTACAACAACGATCAACTCTTACGTGAAGCACATCCATTAGTAACTGGAGAAAACCCAGTTTCTTACAAGAATGTAGCTTTTAGAACCTAAAAAAAGAACACCACATCAGCCGACATCTCAACATTAGTTTCTTTGGTACCGGGGAGGGCCCAGATAATAATTATCGTCTCCGGAAATTCGGAAGTCCCCCCTCAGGCCCCGTTCCCTTTTCAGCCCCAACCGCTCTTGGTGTCGACTCTGGTTTATCATGACTTCTAATTGCCTTTTAAGTACCTTCAGTTGCTTGTCTATTTAAAGTTCTTGGTAATGTCTGGTAGTAAAGAAGGTAAACATACGGAATTGAAAACGTCCATTTTGTGTACTTGAAGAAATGCCAAGCACTTTTTTTTTCTTGTTATGTCGGGAGAATCTTGTTTAAGTAAATGAGAAATTTGCAGTGTCATTAGAAGGTTTTCGTTAGGATGTGATAGAAAACAATGATGTCTCATTTTGTATTTGTGAAGAAATGATTTAACTGCAATCCATTGTTTATGACTAAGGCTTGAGTCTTTAATGACTCATATTTTGTTTGAGTCTTTTTTCTATGTAGTGCTTAGGATATCAAATTAGATATATCGTATTGTTACAACGTATCCTTAGAAATCGTGGGTGTGCGCTCAGGATACAAGAATGAATCCAAATTTCTGGATAACTAACACGTTTATTCACAAGCACACCGTAAACAGGAACAATATACAGTACAACAGCACTTAAATAAATCAACTGCTCTCCAACTGAGTGATGATTCCTTTTATGTACCCTCTATGGAAACTTCTGAAAGTCTCTCATATCTCGTAGAATACTGGTTATTTCGAGGTATTTCTCGAAGTTTCGGAATGTCGCCAAATATCGCCAAATTGGCAATAAATCGCCGAATCTGACAACCTTTCTTCGAACTTTGGCAAATGGCAACCCCAGATTCACGCCACAGGAAAGATAGGAAGTACGGGTGTTTTCTCCGTCTGGTTTTTGAAAGAGACAAAAGTGAGAGAGGGAGAAAAGCGACTTTAGAGTTTTACAAGTTCGTAATATTTATGACTAATTTTAGTATGGGTATAGCACAAAAGAATCTGCAAAAGAGACCGGTTTTGCCTATAGCCTTAAATCTTCATTTATACAGAATTCGTAGATTAGTCTTTAAGCATCTCAATAACTTTGCAAGGAAAGTCCATAAGTATACATGCTAAGTCTATCTATATTAAAGTGACCATGGTTAATCGAATACAGGTAATTACAGTGCCCTTGCTGAGAATTAAGAAAGTTGGTATAACAAACTCGGCAACAAAGCAAGATAAACGAATTAAGAAAATTACAAAGCTATGGAGCATTATCTAAGAACTAGAAATCGACACTGAAACATTACAGAAGACCTTTCTTTAACATAATTTGGATATTAGTGAACTGTTTTATTCAGAAATGCCACAAACAATACGTTTATGCACTGTAATCTAATATAGAGCTGACTTTCATCTCCCAGATTTGATTACGTCACTAGCATTATTTGCATACGCTCGTGAATAGTTCGGCAACGTTTAACAGCATAGTGGAGTGGCTGCGAATCTAACAATCGATGTAATAGCTTTTATTCGAACGGGCATGGTCACATTACTATAGATATACACTTAACGTATGCATTGATTTACCTTTTCTTACAAAGTTAGTGAGGTGCTTAAGAACTTTTCTAGGAGCCCTCTATATTGATAGGGGTGCTTAAGAACTGAGGTGCTGAAGAACTTTTCTAGGAGCCCTCTATATTGATATATGAATGCCCCCTAATATCTCATCGAACCCATTGAATTGGAAAACAAGAAATATTAATCATGCATAAAACATTGATTATGAAATACTTTCCAACTGAAATGCAATTTTATTTAAACATCTCTAAAATACGATGCATTCAGCGGTGATATTTTTTAAATTATCACTAAACAATTATTTATTTTACTTGTAAACTTAAAGCGTCATCAAAAAACGCAATCTATAAAATTGTCTGCTTCTTTATGTAAAATCAATGAATATTTCGTTCATGTCACTTATATTCGAGGCTCCACAGCTAAATAATTTTGCGTGAAAAAAATCAGCAATTATTATACATCTCATCTTATAATCACTTGTTTACATTCTGCATCCATTAAAATTAGGCTTCGTTATAGAAATAACCAAAGTTTGATGATCATTTAAAATAAAAAAAATATTGTAATTGCGTTGGCACAGAATATATGGATGCGCAGACAAACAGACAGTCATAAACACTTTTCAACTATGTTGGAAAGTGTTTAAAATTATATTGGGGAAAAAAAGAAGGCACAATATATAGTTGCCAACCTCCACCCCCCAGCATTTTTTTCTGGCGACTTCACTGAATGGGACTAATAATTAAGTTTACATAAATATTATTTAATGCGTATGAGTCTTTTGCTATAGATACCGTGCGGTGAGAATTACTATACCCGATCGCCAGCTAAATTATTGTCTCAAAAGGTTTTGACATTTTCCTTACATGTAGCTTTAACTCTTTTCCTTTAGCTGCATGACCAGCGCAGATGCATAACGACGTTTATAAAGAACAAAAGTAAAATATAAGCTCCTGAAAAGAAAGTGAGTGGGAAAAAGAGCCTTTATTTATTTTAATTTTTTCATCTGACATTGATAACTGTTAGGTTGCGTATTAATTGTAATTATTTTGTCTTAACTTCGAATGATTTTATAAAATTATTATTTTTCCATACAAAAGCATTGAGATCCCGCTAATAACATGACCATTTATCTAGTTAAGCAGCGAATTTATTTATGTTCGGAGTCGCGCAGTTCTAACAGAATCGAATTGATATCCGCACTATCCCATTCGTTTCAAATTCCACCTCCTTCTTTTGAAATAATAGCTTTCATTCCTATGTTTCCCCAGCGAAATGAACAACCCGAACACACACTTCCAAAAAGTTATATTTCCCAACAAAATCCTCGTTGAGTCTTGGCGAAAACTAGGTTTCAAATCATTCCTTCGCAGCATTTTGCTCAAAAGATATGCCGTATAAATCATTTTTATTACTTAGGGCAGTACGTAAAAGACAAAAATTTAATATCTTTGAATTTTGGAAAGCCGAGAAATATTTCCCTTCTTTCTTACAATTTATTTAAGAATCAAAAAATCGGTTTTTATTCGCTTTTATTTTATCGCCGGGTTTTCTCTCAATGATAGAAATATTTAATGAAATTCTTTTCTGAGGCGTATTTTCAACGTTAATCAACTGACGTATAGAACGATTTTATTAAGGTTGTTTCACATTAAGGTAATACTTTTTTCTAAGCTTTTCGCTCTTACCCGGATGAATTCGTAATTCTGTACAATAAACGGTTTGGCATTTACGAAGAATTTTCTTTCCGTTTTAATATGAAACTTTTCGGTGGTTTTCTAATATACTCTATAACAAAAAAAATCGACGCACCAAGAAGGAGTTGTCCGATTGTAATGGAATTTCGTATGCAAAGAGATTTTGAGCGAACATGGAAATGAATAAAATTTGGTGTCCAATGAATAAATAGTGGGAGCTCCAGCGCATTGGAACTGCGCATTCAGTAGGTGTATATAAGGAGCAATTCTGAATCTGTGGTCAAAATTTCTGTTGTATTTCGACTGCGGATATCTTACGTCTTTATTAGTCATTTCTGGCACACTGACAGCACAGCGGTACGTAGACAACATTTTACGACCGGTTCTGTTACCGTTCCTTTTGCGACACCCCGGACTTACTTTTCAACAAGACAATGCCCGGACGCACACGGCACGTGTTGGTATGAATTGTCTTCAAGCTTGCCCAACACTTCCTTGGCCAGCTAGGTCTCCTGATCTCTCTCCCATAGAGCACATTTAGGACGTTATGGGAAGACGATGGCAACCATCCCGGAATGTTGACGATTTAGCGCGATAGTTGGAGACAATTTGGCAAGACATTCCGCAAGGCACCATCAGTGAACTTTATCAGTCTATTCAAAGTCGTAAAAAATACTGCTTAATCTGAACTATAAGATTGAATATAAAAATAAATGAAGTTGTAAAGCGTTAGATATAATTTTAGTCTAAAATTAACGCCAGAATCGGGTAAATTAAATGGAGTTGTAAAGTGTTAGACTAAATTTTAATCAGAACTTAACGCCAGAATCGTGGATTAAACTTAGACCGCCTACATTGGGTCTAGGTGTGCTGCTTATTAAACAACTCTGAGAGACAAGCTTTATAATTACTTTACAATACTTACTTTGAAAAGGTTATATTCTCTCTATTAAACAAGTTATATATATATATATGTCACATGAGAAAGTCCTTAAGCATCACAATGTCTTTCTAAGCAAAGGGTCATGAGGGCCACGTAGGATGTTTTTGTGGATAATTTAGGAATTTAGGATATCGAATTCGACAACAAAGTGAGATAAGAGAAAAATGTCAATTACAAAGTTATAGAGGATTATAATAAGTAGAAATAGCCACCAGGAACGCACTGAACGTGTATATATCAGACAATAAATTCCAAAGAACGCAGTAATATTCTTTAGTTGTCAATTAGTAGTGGCGCTTATTTGAGGCCGGGGCCACGTCGGGAAATTCTTTCTAGTTGTACATATTAGCTTTAAGTATGTATAACGAGATTCTTTTTGGCGTTTCTGTCTCCCAAGTTTCCGCCCTTGAATGATCCAGTTTCCTCATTGTTCAAGAAACTTTTAATGATGAAACTTCTCAATCCCATCGTTGGGTTGCCTAACTCTGAGAGTAGCCACAAGTGATGAAAGAAATTAAAGTCCACATAAATATTCATCCATAAAAGCTTCCCTATGGAAACTGGCCGGCCGCGAAATGTTCTAAATTTCCGTTTCCAAGGGCGGGTGCGGAAGGAAATTGGCGAACGCGGAATTAACTCGCAATGTCCGGTAATCACAGATGCCTGATACGGGTTGACTAAGAGCTTAGAGACTGATTAAACTGTAAAGGTGAATGCGTTTGGGGCAGTTTGTTTTCAGGCAATTAAATTATCACGTCACTAGCTGTTCAAACAAAAATATATATCAGTAAATGATAGGTAATGAGTAACATATTTATGTACAATGACATATAAGTAATCGCGGAAACCACCTGTAGAGTTAGGGGTTGTTGTTGTTGAGACCCAGACCGTCCGACCTACCAGAAAGGTGTAGAAGACCCAGACCGTCCGACTCATCCTGAGGAATTAAGTATCTAATTGGACGGCCGGGAAAACGGGGCCAACTCCCGGGGCGGCCAAGGTCTGTGTAAGGTAACTGTTTGGACGGCCGGTAAGTGACGCCCAATTTAGACCGGAACCCAGTGGGGGAGGCATCCACAGGGACCGTACCCTCCTTCCCCTAACACCAGCCTCTCGGAAGGACTTACGGACCCACATGTTTAACGTGATCGTACTCCGCATGAACACGGCGGCAGTTGTGGTAGCGTGCAAATCCAGCGCTCAAACCACCGGGCTACCGCGCTCGAAATATGCCAACAGCACGCGGTGTTCCCAGGTGGTCACCCACCCAAGTACTAACCGCGCCCGATGCTGCATGACTTCGGTGATCTAACGAGAATCGGTGTTTTCAGCACGGTAGGGCCGTTGGCTAAGTAGAGTTGGGGGTGTCAGAGTGTGCCGTCCCGGGCTGACTGACTTAAATATTTTTACCTGGCTCTGCGTATATGACGACATGAGAATTAAGATCGCTTGTTTACGCCTGAGTACTGCAACTTCAAATTTGACAAACTACTTTTGACTGTAATGATGTGTGTGTTTAGGTAACTCCTCTAAGTTTTTTCTAATTTTTTTCTGACCCTTTACACCACGAATGACGAATTTTAATTCTCATTACGTTAAGCTGACAAATCTTCATTGTTCGCCGGACTGAGTGTCCAACCTCATATTAAAGAATCTTGGAGGAGGCGTTTCTCAAGTTAGAATTATGCTCCGATTGTGTATAACAGCGTCCATGAACAGTAACTGAGCTTGTCAGCATGGAACAGCAATGATAGTAAGAAAATTTGCTATTAGACATTATTTTACAAACATCTGTACGAACCGGCAAATTCAGTCCGATCATCTAACTGGCTTCACATTTTTGAAAACTTATCACAGGCTTCCTGAGCTGCAATAGCCACGTTAATAGTTACTGTGGGCGGCGTTTCCAAAGTTAAGATTACGTTTCCATTGCAGATAACAATATCCGGGGACCAATTTTCTAATTGTTATATTCTCGTCAGCATTTAATAGCGGATATTTTTAATAATAATTAAAAAAACCTTGCAATCTGACATAATTTCACAAAATTGTAGGTAAAGCTTAGTTTTTTCTTGCAATTTTATCATATTGAACAATCTAATCAGCTAATGTGCTAAATACGTTGAAACGAACAACAAATATTGAAAAACTTATGCTGTAAACATGGAGCTTTAAGAACACTAGTGAACTAGAACAAATAGATGGCTCTAATATGAACCTCAACGTATTACTTCCCTTATATACAATAATGTATAAGGAAAGTATTGTGACTGGGTCAAAAATTCGAATTCGAGTTTTCGACGGGAGAGCACGTTTCAAGCATCCCTGATCACGAATCGAACATTTTTGAAGTGATGTGTGTGTGTGTGTGTGTGTCAGTGAGTCTGTGGAGACGATAACTGACGAACGATTGGACCGATTAGAACGAAACTTGGTACAAAAATTACAATTCGTAAACACTGGAAGCCTATTGTTTTTATACGCAATCGAATGTTCAGAACCCCCCTAAATTTTCGAGTGAAATTTTGAAAAAATCGTCAAAAAATCAAAACCTATAATACAGTTTGGCAAATAAAGATTTCTTATGTAATTTTTCATTAGAAAACGATTGACATAAATTTTAGAACGCTAACATGAACCGTTCTCTAGATATTGCACGTTTTTCAAAAAAAAAAATTGTCAAAAAATCATATAAAATAAAAAAAAATATTTCCTATTGAAAAACATGTTTACTTTTCATATGTAATACCATGCGATAAATTTGGTGACATCATTCTCGTGGATCTAGCTCGTCCCATTCATGAAAAAAGATACTTTAAGTAATACTTTTGTATTTGAACGCCAATAGTCATTTATCTGCTATAAGAATAACTTATCTCTCCGTCCATAACGCTTGGCGAGATTTTGGCGACGAATTTGGTGGAATGTCGCCAACTTGGCGACTTTTTTAAATGTGGCTAAATTAACGAAAACTCGCCAAATAGATAAAAATGACGCTAAATCAATGAAAATGACGACTCTTGATGAAAACTCAATATCTTGGAAAGAATATAAATATCTGCTATAAGAATAATCTATTTTTTTACTGTAAAAGTAGTAAATTCATTGCATTATGATATTGCATTGCATTATGATGAAAAACGCCTTCAATTCACAATGTTCTCAAGGTTTTTTCAGTTGGATGAAAGTCAAACTCCAGAAGTGAACTTCAATATTAAAGGCAAGACATGAGACACATTTTTAAATATTAAGTGGGTGCAAATGAACATTGAATATTTCCACCTTGATGACTGCCATGAGTTCCCATTTTTGTTAAAACCTTTATTTAGATGTATTGGACTGCATTTCAGATTTACAGTCTAATCCAGGGGTGCACAACCTTTTAGCACCTGCGGGCCAATTTCACATAGACTAAGCAACGGCGGGCAGCAGGGGGGGGGGGGGGGTACCACCCAGCATTTATATTTTTAGTAAATACCGAAACAAAAAATTCAAAGTGAAAATTAAAAACAAATACGGAAATGAACAAAACAACTCGCTTCAAAAACGTACAGACATCGTCAAAATCCTTTTATTTTTTGTAGAGCTAGTGGGAAATTTGACATTGTTTGTTTTCCATTATTCTTTCAATGTCTGGTTCAGTGTTGGATATAGCGATCCATAGGTTTCCCTCCAAGTGTTCATCAGTTAGACGAGAACGACCTTTTGATTTCATTTGTTTCATTAATGAAAATGATTGTTCACATAAGTAGGTGCTCCCGAATAATGTTATCGTATTTTGAGCGTGAATTTTCAATTCTTCCATTTCACAAGGCAAGTAATTTCTGTAAAATTCTAGCAAAGAAACTTCGGAAAATTTAGCTTTCAATTCGGAGTTACTCTGAATTTCGATAAGCTCCAACCGAAAATTGACGGGCACTAATATTTGTCGCGAATGGTATTGCAAACACTTCCAAAGATGTCTCAAGCTTGTTGGTTTGTAAACTTATGTTGCAAATCTTTAATTTTATCCTTTCTTATTTGCCCCAGCAACTCCTTGTATTTGTCAGAAACATGTCTTGTCATTGTATTTATTAACAACAGCATATGTCAGACGTATGTCAGAAAATTCTCGCCGGCAGCAAGCCAACGAAGGACTACCATGGCAGTGTAATAATTCAAACATTCCACGTCTCATTGTAAAAATTAGACAATTTTTAGTTTAAAGCTGTTTGATTTGCTCTTCTTATTTGTTTCGTAGTCGAAATCTTAAAGAAAATTTGATATAAAAAATAATTTTTTATAAAATTTCATGATACAGTTTTTCTTTTCTTTCTTTCTTTTTTTTTTTTTTTTTTTTGCGAAAGTCTTGGAATTTTTTTTATGTGTTCACCCAGCTGAGGGTGACACGATAAGACCGAGGGCCGCATACGGCCCGCGGGCCGCGGATTGTGCACGACTGGTCTAATCTCTCATCTCACCCAAGCTTTTATTTTCTTGATACCATCCCCCTTCCTGAATTACTGTCCATGATTTATCCTCATTTATTAAACCCATTTTTTTCTCATTACTTTAGAACATTTATTTCAATACCACAGAGACGATCTCACTAATATATATCTACATTCGAACAACCACCCTCATAGTGCTTCACCGTCCCCATAGAATCGGAGAATCACGTGGGAAAAGTAACACTGGGAGTTGGGTGAAGTTGCCCCCTCATTAATTACTCAGCACGGTTTCATAGGGAGCAAATCTACCCCTGTCAACCCCCACTTCACCTTCCTATAGTGACATGGGTCGTTGGGGTGTGAGAGGTCACGTATGACTGATTTTTTATCCTTGTTAATAGAGTCGCAAAGTACGGTATCAAAAGTTTTGTTCTTAAAATTATCAACACCATTCCACATAGTGTTATCAAAATTACTGAAACACAAACACATTGGCATAATCCTCCGAATGATGGAATTTTAAAGTGTTATTAACCTTGAAGCGCAAATTGTAAAATTACTGCCAATCAAAATTTTAAAAGATATTTTACATAGCAAAAATTAAGCACACATCCACAACAGAAGGTCTTTAATTTTACTTCCTATAAGACGTACAATTTTTTTTTAAAAAGGGCCAGAGCGCTTTCGAGCGTTAAGTACGCTCTTCATCAGTGGCTACATGGAAATAAAATTTGAATCGTTCATATATAGACCAGATATAGCGGCAAAATTTACATAAATACAATTTACAAAAGAATTTACGTTTAGGCAAGGATAAACAGAAAACTATAAAACATTTTTTTTAGAGTTTCAAGAATTCCAACAACAAAAGAACAGCATAGTAAATTACAATTTAGATTACAGAAATCGAAGAAAAGGGGGGGGGGGGGTGGCAACCAAGCATAATCCCAAAGATGAAGACGTCAAAAATAACTTTGCAGAGACTTGAATTGCATGGAGTCGAGAATGAGTCGCCAAGCGTAACTCAAATTCATAACAGGATCAAAATTACAAACTGACTCGCGGTAGATATAAATAAAAAGGGATTCAAAAATTTTAACCCTGTTATGAATTTGAGTTACGCTTGGCGACTCATTTTCGACTCCATGCAATTCAAGTCTCTGCAAAGTTATCTTTGACGTCTTCATCTTTGGGATTATGCTTGGTTGCCACCCCCCTCCTCCTTTTTCGATTTCTGTAATTAAATTGTCGTTTACTATGCTGTTCTTATGTTGTTGGAATATTTGAAACTCTAAAAAAATTGTTTTATAGTTTTCGGTTTATCCTTGCCTAAACGTAGATTCTTTTGTAAATTGCATTTATGCAAATTTTGTCGCTATGTCTGGTCTATATATGAACGATTCAAACTTTATTTCCGTGTAGCCACTGATGAAGAGCATACTTATGCTCGAAAGCGCTCTGGCCCTTTTTTAAAAAAAAATTGTACGTCTTATAGAAGTAAAATAAAGACCTTCTGTTGTGGATGTGTGCTTAATTTTTGTTATTATAACATCAGATGTGATTCCAAATTAATTATGATATTTTACATGGTTCAATTAATTTGGACGCATGAATTCTTCAATTACAAGAAATAATAAAGATATGTAGCATGGTACCATTAGCTTATATTTTTAGTTCTGTCTCGAAGCAAGAAATTTCAAAGATCACGGCTCAATTCGTCCTGGTATACAATTTCATTAATATAGTCCCGAACATGTAATATGAAATAACTTTATTATTTTATTAATAATTGAATGGCAAGTTCATTAATATCCTCCCAATGAAGAGAATTTTAAAATGCTCAATATGCTCTTATTAGTTTTTATTAACAAACACTTTGATATTGCTCCAAGTTAAAAACATACTTCAAAGATTTTTCATATGGTTTAATCACGTAGTTTGGATACGCGAGCTCTACAATGTTGCTACCTATCAAGAAATTTTAAAGATCTTCAAAATTGTCCAATTAGTTCTGATTAGCAAGTTCTTTAATATTTTCCACTATCACGAAATGCAGCGATATTGTGCATAGTTTAACCAGCTTTTATTGACGGACTTTAATATTGCCTCCTATTAAGAAATATCAACGATATTCCATATAGTTCAATCCGTTTTGGTTCCTGGATTCTTTAATATTGCCGCCGATCAAGGAATATCAACGATCTTTCCCATAATTCAATACGCTTTGATTCACGTATTCTTTAATATTGCCGCCGATCAAGGGATATCAACGATCTTTCCCATAGTTCAATACGCTTTGATTCACGTATTCTTTAATATTGCTTCCGATCAAGGGATATCAACAATCTTTCCCATAGTTCAATACACTTTGATTCACGTATTATTTAATATTGCCGCCGATCAAGGGATATCAACGATCTTTCCCATAGTTCAATACGCTTTGATTCACGTATTCTTTAATATTGCTTCCGATCAAGTGATATCAACGATCTTTCCCATAGTTCAATACTCTTTGATTCACGTATTCTTTAATATTGCTGCCGATCAAGGGATATCAACGATCTTTCCCATAGTTTAATACACTTTGATTCACGTATTCTTTAATATTGCCATCGATCAAGAAATATTAACAATTTTCCGCATAATTCAATTCGTTTTGATTGCTAATGTTTTCATGCAATAATGTAAAATCGTTTTCTATTCTGAAAAGGTAAAATACATTATTTTTCGCTGGAAACTGTCTTAAAATTTTAAAATTTGACGAATGTGCATTAGTTTCTGAATCTCTCCAATTGTTTAATGTGTTATCTTCTATATAGATCTCTTTTGTAGAAGAGGGATGATTTTGTAGACAAAACATGATAAAGGGGTCATACTATATCATAAAGTGGTACCACGGCTTCTCAAAAATTGTACAAGAAATTATCTCTCCAGTGTATAATTAATAAATACGATTTTTTATTTGCTTGACAACCTATATGCTTCATCATCACCAATTACAAGACAGATCAGTGTGAATCTTGCTTTTCTTAGAAGCTTTCCAAAGTCTACTCTTTGTTGCAGTTGTTAATCAGTTTTTTTAACTTCAAGATCTTCAAGTCTCTGACCATACATTGAATCCAATTTAACTTAGATTTCCCTCTTTCCGACTGATGTGGCTAAGCATATCTTGATTCAGTTGCCAACCATTCTTTGCACATACCTTACTCATTTTATTCTGTTAATTTTAAACTGTTTCTCTTAATTTTAATATGTTACATATGCATGTTTATACAGTTTGTGTAATTTAAGTTTATATATTCTTCTTCATATTCTATTTTCCTAATACATTCGCTCCAGCATTGACAAATTAGTTATTTTTACTCGTCGTATGTAAGGATAGATTAGCTGTAACTGTAACTGCTTTGTTGCTCAAACTGGGCAAGGATTCATGTGGTAAATAAATGATGCAGAAAAAAAGTTCATCTTCATAGAACATTTAAAAAATCTGATGTGGGTAGCAGATGACTTTCCTTATATAATGCAATGAATTTACTACTTTTACAGTAAACAAAAATAGGTTATTCTTATAGTAGATACTTATATTCTTTCTAAGATACTGAATTTTCGTCAGTGAGTCGTTATTTTCATTGATTTAGCGTAATTTTTATCCATTTGGCGAGATTTTCGTTAATTTGGCAACATTTTAAAAAGTCGCCAAATTGGCGACATTCCGCCCAATTCGTCGCCAAAATCGCGCCAAGCGTTATGGACGGCAAAATAAGTTATTCTTTTAACAGATAAATGGCTATTGGCGTTCAAATACAAAAGTATTACTCAAAGTATATTTTCTCATGAATGGAACGAGTTAGATCCACGAGAATCATGTCATCCAATTTATCGCGTGATATTACATATGAAAAGTGAACATGTTTCTGAACGGTTAATATAAGTTTTTCTATTTATGGGATTTTTCGATACATTTATTTGAAAAATGTGCAATATCTCGAGAACGGATCATGCTAGTGCTCTAAAGTTTACGTCAATCGTTTTCTAAGGAAAAATTACATAAGAATTGTCTATTTGCGTAACTTTATTAAAGGTTTTCATTTTCTGATGATTTTTTCAAAATTTCACTCGAAAATTTAGGGGAGTTCTTGACCATTCGATTGCGTTTAAAAATAATAGGCTTCCAGTATTCACGGATTGTGATTTTTGTACCAAATTTCATTCGAATCGCTCCCATCTATTCGTGAGATATCGTCTCCACAGTCTCACTGACACACACACACAGAGACATCACCTCAAAAATGTTTGATTCGTGATCAGGGATGCTTGAAACGTGCTCTTCCGTCGAAAACTCGAATTCGAATTTTCGACCCCGTTGCAATACTTTCCTTATACATTATGCATATAAGGAAAGTAAAAATAGTTTCTAATATGCTAATTGGAAATAATTCTATTGAATTTAACTTTAGTTGAGTTAGTGTATTTTAATTTTAGGTTTCACTTATAAGTAAACATTTTCAAGATATCATTTATGATTTGATGATAAATTCACCAATATATTATCAGCTATAATTCAGATTCGGAACATAAATTTTAGTATTCTGGAGATAGAATATAGTTAACTCTTTCTAAATAATCCCCATATTTTTATACGAACCCAAAAATTCGCACCCCCAAGTAACAGCACGACATCACACCCCCACCCTTTACTTAACGGACCGATGAATTTTTCATATACTAGGAAAAAATGATCGACATGATTACTACATTTGATGAAGAACCTCCTCAGTGGAGAACTAATGAGATCAGCATGTGCCTCGGTTTCCACAACGTAGTAATTCTACAGCAGACACGTGGCAAAGAACAAAGGAAATGACAGTACATCTTTTTCGGCGTGCAAAGGGTGGTTAAAAAATTGTTCCCGCCACCAAGGGAGAAGATTGACTGAGGGGTGAAGAAGAATTATGAGTATTTTTGAGAATTCATTTCAGGCGTTGAACTGTTGGGGGGATGCTTGTTACAAAACAAAAACCGTCTGATTCACGGTGATGAACGAACCGTGAAAACAGAAGTAATGTTGAATGAATAATTTAGAAACGGGGATGCAGGAAAGAAGAGCAGATCATGAAGTGATATAAGTTAGCTACTGTTGGAATCTGTATTTAGATTTTCCGCTATGAAACAATTTACCAAGATTCTATGAGGTGGTAGTGTATTAAGATATAAACTTAGCAAACACGCAAGGGACGTGATAGTAAGGGACCCATATCGGCACTGACAGTATAATGTATGACGGTATAATGTATGACGGTATAATGTATGAAGATATAATGTAATGACGGTACAATATATATAAACTGTATCGCTATAATGACAAGAAAAAAGCCTATGACATAAGCACTCCTGCCTCTCGATATTATATATACATATATATATATATATATATATATATATATATATATATATATATGTATATATATATATATAACCATATTTATATCTACATTAACACAACCATAAAACTGAAAACATACCTGTAGGCGCCAAGCAGCTCAACCAAGTATATTTATATAAATGAAATATAATGAAAGAGAAGAACAGCAATGTATCAAAAGTTGCTGGGGGGGGGGGGATTGTGACCCTCACTTCCCGGTTAAGCCAGCTTTATGTCATGAAGACACTCCCGGAAGCTGATACACTGCCGAAAACCAAGTACTCAATACTTAAAAGACAAAATATATATAAAAAATGTAGATTCTTATTACAACAAAAATTGCAATTCATATAGCAGCATATCAAACATAAAAAATGGTAAGAGAAGACACTTAGTTGATGCTTACGTTTGGGTTATAATGTATGTACGGGGTTCGTTTGTGTTATTATCTGTTAGATGTTTGATATGCTGCTATATGAGTTGCAATTTTTGTTGTAATAGGAATCTTGTAATTTCTGTACTTTTTTTATATATATTTTGTGTTTTAAGTATTGAGTACTTTGTTTTCGGCAGTGTATCAGCTTCCGAGAGTGTCGTCATGACATAAAGCTGCTGGTTTAACCGGGAAGTGGAGTCACAATCCCCCCGGCTACTTTTAATACATTGATGTTCTTATCTTTCATTATATTTCATTTATATATATATATATATATATATATATATATATATATATATATATATATATATATATATTTGAGAGATTCAGCTTAGGATCGATAACATTGTGGTGTACACATAGTATATTTCAAGCGAAGCCATGATCACAAAATGAGAGGGGGAGTGTTAGGCCCTCGAATACTTTCAATTGTCTTGAGCTAGAGCTTTCCGGGTTTCTCTCCTGGTTGTATTTAACCTGTACATGATTTTACACAACTTTTTATCTTGTTTATTTATTAATAGCAGTAACTAATAATATGTATGTAGATAATATGTATGTAGAGGTAGTATGTACATCTAATGATGTACATATTTCACGAAGCACTGTGTATGCGTACTGTATTCTGTTGTGCAAATGTCATACGGAATTAGATTTGAATGCAACAATGCTTGTTATTTATAAGAATAATTTTATTTAATAAAGGTGGTAGTTATCGAAAATTTCAATACACTCTTGCTGTTATGACTATTTTCGAAAAAAATATTTTGGGGTCCCGGGTCGGGCCTCCTCAGTAAGGCCGATCCTCGAGGCTCCAGCTCTGCCTTCTCTCTTTGTCTCTGTGTATTCATTTTGGAAATTTTATTTTAAACAAGTGGGTATATGAAGAGCGATATATGAAATGAATGTTCAATAATACGGTGGACGTTATGTCACACCAGCCTATACTAAAGATGTGAATTTAGGTACATTAGATATATTTAGGTACATTTAAGTACATTATATACACAGCGTACATTTAAGGTTGAGGTAGACCAGACTCTCCAGGATACTTAAGCGACTAGAGTGTCACTTCACTTTTACTTTCCCTGCAATACATGGTAATGTATAGGGAAAGCATTGGAATCATGTCGAAAATCGCAACTCGAGTTTTCGACGGATCTACACGTTTCGAGACCTCTAAAATACGAAAAAAACTATTTTTAGCGTGACGTCTGTGTGTCTGTGCAGATTTTGTATCCACTCTAACTAAAAACCTAATTGACCGAATTTCATAAAATTTGGTAGGTATGTCACTTGTGGGCAAATCTGGTGCTGATTAGTTTTGGGTACGATTCGGAATAACAGAACCCGCCTTTTTTTGCGAAATGGCCCGCAAAGGCTTGTATCCACTCTAGCTAAAAATCTAATTGACCGAATTTCACAAAATTTGGTAGATACGTCGCTTGTGGGCCACTCTGCTGCTGATTAGATTTTGGTACGATTCGAAAAAAAATGACCTGCCTTTTTTTGCAAAATGGCCTGCAAAAATCGACAAAATTTAAAATAAAGAACTACGTATGCTCAAATATATCCATTAAATGCTTGTTTAATACATAATTTTTAAGGAAGAAAAGAATAAGACCAACCCCATTACACTAGGACTAGCCGTTCTCGAGATAGTTTTGTTTTTTTCGTTTTTTCTCTACGCCACCTTTGAAAATGAGTCCAGTTACCAAATGAGAACGAAAATTGAATTAATGGTGAATTAAATTTAATTAAAATAAAGAGAATGTGTATATAAGTCTGCAGGGAAAGTCATGTGCTGCCCACATCAGATTTTTTATGTTGTAGTATGGTGGAAATAGCAGATATATATATTTTTAATTTTGAAATCCATTTTTTGACTAAAGTTAACATTTTAAAACTTCTTGAACACATTTAACACGCTTATGAAAATTATGTCCGTATCAAAAGAAATTCTTTTTTTTTTTTGCACTACTGCATTACGCAATATGTAAAATATTATACAAAACTCATACACTTTAACATTTTACAGCTTGTAGAACCAGACAACTAAAACTAAAAAGAACTTTTAATATATTTATATGGTTATAAAAAATGTTTATCCAAGCATTTTATATTGCATTTGTGAACAGGTTTTATATTTTTTTGTTAATACATTACATCATCCTAATTGTATGTTTTTTTTTATTTTCTAGGTAAGTGGAATTATTTTCATTGGTTTAAAATCTGGTGATCTGGTAAGTTACATATTATTAATATTAGTTTACTGCTATATTCTACAAAAGAAGAGTATAGATTTAATTTTAATTTCCGAAATAATTATTTCCGTTCGAGAATTTCTGTTTCGTATAACTATTATATTTATTAATAAATTTTTGTATCTTACTTAAAAAATGTGTTTCTTTATTCAAATCGTATTAAAAGAATTGAAATGATACGGTATAATCAGTTCTTAATATCTACTTCATCCGAAAATGGGGTACACGGTACCTTCTTAATGTCAATCTTAAGGGCCTGCAAGATTCAGCATTCAAAACTGTATAAGGTATCAGAGGTTGCTTGAAGGCATGGAAAGATATTAAAAAAAAACATAATCTCCACCCCTGTGTGTGTGTAGGGGGGAGGGTCGAAAATTCCACTGCTTTAGATTTTGTCTCATTGTCGATAGTATAAGTGTGCAAAGGTTCTTCATCTTTCTATATTATCAGGGGCTTTTGGAGGGGCTGAAAAGACTTTCTGGGACCCCCAATTTTTTTCGCCCCCGAGTGGAGGGGGGGGGGGGGTAAATCGGAAATCCGGCTTTGTTAGGTACCGTACCGTAGTCGATACCAAGATCTTGGCAAGATTTAACTTTCTGGGTCACCAGAGGGATTCTGGAGGATTTGGAAAAACAAAAGCACGCTAGAAACGTTAGACCATAATATACAGGGTGTCCAGTGCTATCGGTGTCCAATGGCTATTTCCTCAACCGTTAGTCACAGAGATATACTTCCAATTGCAAAAATGTTTTAAATTTTAAAATATATTATCTTAGAAACAGTTTAAAGCAATAAATACATTTCTGAAAGAAATATGAAATATAAATTTTTATACGGCCCCCCGGTCCTACCAATTATATTTAAGAAAATCATCCTCATACAATGTCATGCAAAATGAAAAAAAATCTTCCTTTTACGACCAAAATTCACCAAGTTATAAAGCATTAAACTTTATGACTTAAGTCGCTTTTCCACGCATAAAAATGTCCCGTTTCAGGCAACCAACCAATCAGGGACCGTATTGACCATTTCTCCAGGCAACCAACCAATCAGGGATCGTATTGACCATTTCTCCAGGCAACCAACCAATCAGGGATCGTATTGACCATTTCTCCAGGCAACCAACCAATCAGGGATCGTATTGACCATTTCTCCAGGCAACCAACCAATCAGGGATCGTATTGACCATTTCTCAGCACAAAAAGTGCTCCAACTTTAAACAGCTATAAGTCAGTCAATTTTGGTCATAGAAGGATGATTTTATTTTCTTATTTTGCATAAAATTGTATGAGGGTGATTTTCCTAAATATAATTGGTAGCACCGGGGGACCGTATAAAAATTTATATTTCGTGCTTCTTTCAGAAATGCATTTATGGATTTAAACTGTTTCTAAGATAATATATTTTAAAATTTAAAACCTTTTTTGCAATTGGAAGTGTATCTCTGTGACTAACGGTTGAGGAAATAGCCATTAGGCACCGATAGCACTGGACACCCTGTATAGTCATGTCTTGTCCTATTTTACTAATTCACATATTTTTAAAAAATATTAAAATAACAATTGTTTTTAGCATTGATTTCCACGTATTATAAAAAAAAGTAACTATAATAATTATTTTAATAATTCCAGTGATAAATATTTCCATTTAGAAATTTTTGTTTTCTAGAATTATTCTATTTAGGTATACATTGTTGTAGCCTGTTTAAAAATTCAATTTTTAATTCATATCGCATTAAAAGAATCTGGATGGCATACAATATAAACAACTCCAAGTGTCCATCTCACCCGAAAATGGCTTACACGGTACACTAAATTATCAATCTTGAAAAGGGATACGTTTGTCACATTAATTTGTAAAATGGGATACGATGATAAGTCCAATGTCTTAAATGCGTTCCTGAATGCTGAAAATTTATAGAAAACTACTTTACGTTATCCCAAGTCCAGATGTTTTAGTTAACATTTCACGTAACCAACTTTAACAAACAATTAGTGTATAGCAAACTCTGAAATCTGTTCAGTTCAGTACTTATAAAGAATTCAATAACTCCAGCAATATTTCTCCCTACCCCCACCATTAGTGACCACAGGTCATTACCTCTCACGCAAAATCTATGTATTCCTAGTTTCCTTCCGTTGCAGAACGGAACTTTTGAACACTTTTCGCGAAAAAAGAAGTTTCTCTGTATCCGGTTTTAACGGAAGAAGGGGTGCCAGTAGTCGTTTTCTACAAATTAAGAATATGATTGGTATTGGGAAGAAAATGAAATTTTTACTCATAGTAAATTTCATGGGCAAAATATAGTGCTTGAGATTGTGGAGCGCTTTTGTGAAATGTTTATCGGGACATCCTAAAACTTACCTAGAGTTCTTAAAGGCCTTAAACACCCCCATAAATTTGTAGGAAAATATCCAGAAGTGTCGATGTTAAGTCTGTCTATAGCAATGATTCTCAACGTGTGGCACGCTTACCCCTTGGGGGTACACGGTAAAGTATTTGAGAGGAAGATAATCTCAACTATTCATGAACTGCCGGAACGTGATCGAGGGAAACCACCTTTCTGATTACCCAAAATTTATTACTACGCCTTAGCCCTTAATTGATTACCCACAACTTACAAAGTTTATAATTTTAAAATACATATTAAACTTTTTGTTAGTTATTTGTATTTATTAATATATGTAATTTATAAATATAACATTTAATACATATATATATATATATATATATATATATATATATATATATATATATATATATTTGTGTGTGTGTGTGTGTGTGTGTTTTATTTTATTCCCATTGTATACTATATTATTTTCTATCTATACAAGGGGTACATCAGTTAAATCCAGGTAAAGCATAAAAGTTCGAGAGACGATGATGTGCTTATTGGAGAATTTAAAAATTGGTAACAAATCTAGATAGGTGAAAAATGTCAATCACAATATAGTACATTGTAGAGCACAGTCTATTTAGTAGAATTCGGACATCAGGAATTTGAAAAATAAAGTTAAACTTGAGTACCTTTCGAGTCATTAGTTTCGGTACATTAATTTAGCTCAGAGTTCAAGTTTCGATATACTAATTTAGCTTCGAGTCCGAATTTAGACACATTAATTTAGCTTCGAAGATCCAAGTCTGTCAAAGTTTTATCCAAGTCTCAAAGTCTTTAGTCCAAGTCTTAAGACAAAGTCTGTAGTACAAGTCTTGAGACAAGTTCAAGTTTCGAAGGTCTGCGACTTTCGAGTCGAAGTTTCGACACATTTATTTGACACAGAAATTTAGCTTCAGGGAATTAAAATTTAAGAATGCAATGTTTTGGCTAGTTTGGTTATTTTGCGTTTCGAGTCCAAATTTCGACACATTAATTTAGTTTCGAGTCCAAGTTTCGACAGAATAATTTAGCTTCGAGTTCAAGTTTCAAAGGCCCATTCAAAGTTTAGTCCAAATTCTGAAGTCTTTTATCCAAGTATTTTAGTCTATGTCTTTAGTCAAAGTCTCTAGTTCAAGTTTCGAAGGTCCAAGTCTTTCGAGTCCAAGTCTTGACGCGTTTATTTGACACATTAATGTAGCTTCAGGGGGTTAAAATTTACGAATGCAATTTTTGGTCAGTTTTTGTAATTTCCAGTAGAAGAGATAGAGCATGAGAAACTGTTTTTATATGAAACTAATATTAAAAAATATTCAGCAAAGACAGACCTGCTGTTGGATGACCTCAACTTTGAACAAATAACAAAGCCCAAGATCAACGAATTAGTAGGCCGAAAATTCTCCCATCGGTTATCGCACTGGCTTCGGACTACGAGTGTCTGCAGTGAGAAATGAGATCCCGAGACTAACTATATCAAAGGAATAACTGCCCTGCCTGCCAGGAGGTCTTCTCATCATTTCATGACTCGGTTTACCAAATTTTACTTTTACTATGGATAATGGTTATCAAATTTTATTAAGGACAGTGGGTTGTTTGCAATGTACCTACACTTGTACTAGATTCTAAAAATTGTAGAGTTATCCAAATGAGTCTGCATTATTCTAATCCTACTTATATGCTAATCAAAAAATAGACTTAAAATACTTTATTATTTTCTGATATGGTATTATCTTATATACATATGTTTTTGATTTCAAATAAGTTTATAGATATTGCTGGTTCAGAAAAATGAAGAAATCTCAGATTCATTGCTGGAACAATGTGACACAGATCAAACAAACTTGAGATGAAGACATAAGCATATTCTCTTTATCTGATCAGCTGCATTAAAACCAAAATACTCTGTGGTATTAGTTATGATAATGCCAAAAGTATATTTATATTATACACGGGAAACATGAATTGTTTTCTGTCCAATAAGCCAAAGAATGACAGGCATATCTCATCTGTAAATGATCTTCAAGAACCACATTAATGAATATTTATAGATCCCATTGCAAAGAAAGTCATATGATATGATTTAGATTTAGTTTCAGCCAACGGGTACAAAACGCTGCTGTCATATCGAACGTCACATCGAACTTTTTTTGCTGATTTCTCGCCACATAATCAACTGTTTTCGGCATTAGCAGCTACTTAATTAGCATACAGGAACATTCTGAGCACAATTAAGGAGATTTAAAGTTGTTAAATCCGCGTTGACTGAACCCTCTGGGCACTAGTTAACGAGTAAAATCTGAAATCTACATTGCAAAAGTCGGTTGGAGGATTAGATTCTGCCAGATCACAGTGCGTCGCATAATTAAAATGTTTGGGGCTAAATTACGACGAGGGGTTGATTTTCAAATTCTAACCCCGGGTGAGAACTGAGATTGGGACTTGCTGTAAAAATAATTGGGGTTCCAAGTTTTGCTTTGACTGCTATCAGTTTCATTAAAACGGTAATCCTGATTTAGAATGCGGGATGGCGAAGTTGAGTGCAGTTCGGATGGCATTTGGTATTCCTTATGGTAATGAGAATGACTGCGCTAGGATTCATATAGTAAGATATGGGATTCATTAAGACTGAACATAATTTTCGAACTTTACTGGTGAAGAAGCATAATGGTTTAAAATAATGACTATGTTGTTTTTATTTAGTATGGATTTCGGCAGGAAAGTTAAAGAAATTTGCTTTGTTGTCTAATGAAACATGTTTTGTAATTCTACAGAAGTTTCACATACATGCAGATTCAAATGTCTAATCGAACTTTAAAGTTAAATATTGAAGTCTGTTTTGCAGGTAAGCGAATGGGATTTTCATTTAAATGCCGAATACGTATGTATTCGGTATGTGTGGATTTATTTCAATAGTTACTCATAGGATCAGATATTTGATGAGAAGTGGTACATGCTATGTGTGTAATTTTGAGGAATTTCGGGAAATGTTTCAAAACTATGAGAAAAAGAAAGAAAATATGTGTAACAAGACATGAAACCAACAAATGGGGTTCCACAGAACAGTACTGTACATAGAACTAAATATTGGACTGTCTTCGGAATAAAAAAAAAGACTCTCCATGAAACCAAAAATCTCTATTAAACCAAAACTTTCCTTAGTACCAAAAATAGGACTGTTCGAAGTTTCAAAAACAGGATTGTATACGAAACTAAAAATAACTGTCTATATGGAAAAAATATATGACTCTATGAAAACAAAAATAAGACTATCCACGGAACCAAAAAGCAGGGTGCCTGTGTAAGAACACAATAATCATCACTGTTCATAGGACCAAAAAGTAAGGAATAACCAACTAGAATAATGTAGTGACCAATACAAAGCTGTACGGAAAATTAAAATAAGAGTGACCACTAAAACATGAAATCGGATTGTATTTGATATCAAAAACAGGAATAAAAATGTATAAACAATTGTGCCCAGAGAATAAAAAAATAGGTGCATTTATGAAACCAAAATCAAAACCTACTTTAGACTCACAAAACGTGCCACTTTGTAAATTAAAGGCAGGATCTTGAGATTGATTTAGAGTTTCATTGCATATTTTCTTTTTCTGTACATGATCACTAATATTCATGCTTCTTTAATTGATATACTTATGTGGTATTACATTTACATTTTATTGTGACGGACAAGATACCCGAGTTCTGCGTTTGATTTAACCTGCTATTTGATGATATTTAAGAAATATGGAGAACGCCGGCTATTATTCAAAAATAACTGCAAAGTAATGGCCACTGCCTATTTCTGTCCGCAATCAAAGCATTTAGGCCCCAAGTCGTTTCTTGTGTGGAATTGCACTCAATTATAAACTATCACTTCGGAACTCAACGACCAGGAAAATAATAATAATCGAACACCTATCGCTCTCTTTGATCACCCCCTATCTGGTGTTCGAACGTTCTAATCACACCCCAGGGGGAACATGGGTGGGGTCGAGCGACGATGAAATGTTCCATGAAGAACGGAAGGGGATGGTGGTGGGCTTTTTGGCGGACTTCAATTAAGTCAAAACTAATGATGAAGTTGTAGAGGGCCATCATTAAATATTCAGAGGCGATGATTTTTTGGTGCGGATGTTTTATTTGTTTTGGGTTTCGTTTGGGGAATGTCACATCTGACTTAACTTATAGGCATCGGGGTCATAAAGTAGTGGTAGTGGAGATGTATTTCTATGAAGTTTGATGATTTAAGATATTGATTTTTAGAAAATACATTTAAAATTTTTTGCTTTCCATCTATGGTGGTCTTACTAGTGTCATGAAAAGTCCTATTTCCCCCGACAAAAGACAGTCAATGACTTTTCCAAGGTTTTTCCTTAAAAATGGGTACAAAATCAAAATCCTCAAAATCTCGGTACAAAATAATAGATTTTTGTGAATATGATTTTGATTATAGTGCTATCTGAGATTTAAAATAGCCTATTTATATCCATACTACCTTGTTCGTACTTCGAGATTTGAACGCTCTATATCCAAAGGAGAAACCGCTGTAACTCTCGGAGATGTCTTAATGAGGGCATGAGATCACTGGTAGTTTCTTTCTATACGCAGTTTTCTTGATAGATTATAGTGGGTTGAAAAATCTCATTCTTTCAAACGAAACTCTGTGTGACTTTTTTAAGATTGCTCCGCCAAAAACTCTTGATCTAAATCTCCAGAAACAACCTATGGTCGTCTACATATACTTTCCCTGTGTGATGATCTTGATAGATTGCAGTGTGCTGAAAAGTCCTAATTCCTCCGACAAGAGACTGCCAATGGCTTTTTCAAGGTTTTTGCTGAAAAATGTTGATCAAAGTTTCGGTATAAATTTTAGGTAAAGCCTGTGGGCACTTGCACTTATTCAGTTGTAGTGGTCTTGCTGGTATGCAGTGGTGTGAAGGCTCATTATTTCGCACCAAATACTTAATGGAGCTCAGAAGGTGTCTTCCGTAAAAGCTACGGTTCGCAGTCCAGGTAGACATTTTAGGTTAAACCTATGCTCACTTGCACTTGTTTGTATATTTCACTTGGGGTAGTATTGACGGTTTGCAGAAGGAAAAAGAACGATTTTTTCGAACAAAGATTTAATGCCTCTTTCATGGTAGCTATTGCAAAAACTCGATCAAAGTCTTCGGAAATGACTTGGAAAGGACTTTCGATCAACTGCACCTTTTCCTTCCGATGACCGTGATCTTGAAAAACTACACCGGGAATACAGGTCTATTCTTTCTTACCATAAACAAAAGGACTCTATCCATGTCGCTTCTACAAAAACTTCCGATTTAAGCCTGGGAAAACAACTCGAGAAGAGAATGTGACGGTGGTAACCTGAACATTCCTTTAATGGGAGAAATCTTGATGGATTACAACAGGAGGGTAAAAGCCATGCCTTCAATTTAAAGCCCTCAATATTCATTTCTTCTCAACTTTTCAAATCCTAGATTGTGGTGTTTGGTGATAGAGGATTTGTATAGTGTTGATATTTCAGGTTGTATTCTATAGAATCGGGAAAGAATAGATCTAAACCCATTTCCAAGCTCAACAAATTTATGCATTTGTAAAGATTAGTGTCCCAGAGAGACTCGAATCATAAATCATTGTATGGTCAGTCGCCGTCTCTCAAGCTAGTAAGGTAACAGTCTTTCCTTATGTATCTGAAGTGGACTGTATATTTTCTTCTTCGGGGTTATAAATCGAAGAGCAGTTTCAGACATGTTTTACTTTCTTGTTCATCCGCTTGTATTTTTATAAACCTAGCATTCAGTTTAACATAACTCTCGTAATTTAAAAATGGCTGCTTTAAATTTTAGTGTTTCAATAAAAAATTGAAATAAGATGTTATTTAGACCTATGTGACTGCATCTATAAATTGCAGTGATAAATCAATCGGGTGCGATTGTAGCGATTACATGTCCAAACGAGGATTCTAATTTTCAGCTTTCGCCTGACTAGTTGAGCTAAATGATAGCCCCTTACATTTATATTTGAAGCACATATTGTATCCATAAACTATATTTATCACAGCAGGATATAACATGGAATTAAATTGAACATTGGACTGTTGAAGTGTGAGTTCTTCAGTTGCAATTCTTCCGCCAAATTGACTTGAAATAACGAAAGAAAACCTAATTCCACGACTAAAATTCATTAAGCACATTATTCGAGATCTAATCGTTCACGTCCTACCATTCACTGTAGAAACTGCTGATAACATTTTTACATTTCCCTACAAATTAACTACAAGCAACGACTAAAACCCGCGTGCAACAATCCCGACCAATCAGCATGCAGCTCTTCAATCACCATGGCAACTGCTGAAAACATTGAATCGACACTTCTTTTGAATTGTTGCCAACATTTAAAGCGCGTGCATTGTTTTATGGCGAAGTAATAAATAGGGGTTGTTCGCTGGCTGTAATTTAATTCGGCACTCTCCATTTAGGTATCTACCTGATTGTAACAGAACGTTCGAATGCGATATTAATTCGACAGCTGTTTACTTCAGAGATTCTCGTCTGAGCAGCAGACGATATATTGATTCTTGCTCTTTTGCATTTAGTTGTTTCAGCCAGGAAGGAGTAGTGAAGGGGGGGGGGGGGCTCCCCAGGCGCGTTCTATTGTGTCGCATCTTCCCCACCTTTCAAAGTATGAATTCTAATTAAGTGCAGATTTTCCGGTTGTAGTTAATGCTTTTAATTATGAAGAAAAGAAAAGAAATTGTGGGTAACGATATTTTTGGAACCTCAAGGGTCGGCAGCCATGTGTAAAGTAATTTGGCAAGAAGACAGTTGAATGTTCTCAACTTTTAATATATTTTTAGAAGTCTGGATGCTGTAAGATGGATATGAATGATAAGTTAGATTACAGCGAGAACAAATCAGGTTATTTAACAACGTGATAAACTTTGCCTATAATTCTTAAGAATTTGGACGTTTCACGAAAAGCATAAAACTTATGACCATTATCACATATTTATATTTTACAAATGGTATTGAAATATAGTCAATTATAAGGATCCACAGCGAAATATGACGTGTCCGTTTATAACATCTCAGCATTCCTATTAATATACTTGTATGATAACCTGGGTATAATCCAGCAAGCACAGGTTCGATTCCTCGTTTCAGCAATTGTTATTTTAGTGGTGATATTATGACTAGTACTCTAGTTAGCAAACACAGCATTATGTTGTGACAATGGAAGACAATTTAAGCACACCCCCTGGCCCTGTTTCATAGTAACACTCAATGGTAGACGCTAGTGATGAAGAAGACGTAATCATCTCTGTAATCTTCAGTTCTGTAGCAATGCGTCGTTTCTTAATTTAGTTCCTCTCCTCCACGGGAAAAAAGCCATAGAGTAAAAGTAATATATATGTCTATGGAAAGATCTAGCGCAACCAAGCCTACCTTCCTGCACGTTGTCACGTGATTACTCCAGTCACACTTCAGAGCTTGGAAAGGTCTATGTTTTCTTCGAAGGGGGTAGAATGTGTAGCTGTCTGTATTCTTGTGTAGCTGTCTGTGTGAATGTGTAGCTGTCTGTATTCTTGCATGGTGTAGCTGTCAGTATAACTGGGCGCAGTCTATGAGGCCTGGGTTAGATTCCTTACATCACACGATTAATTTCAAAGTTAATTTAAGAATACTCTAAACAACTTGATATAACTTGTGTATATGTAAAATAAAGCGTTCCTAGTACAAAAATATTTAAAGATTTAATAAACGAAATTTATCAATACTTCTTATATCTATAGAGTGGATGAAAGTATTGTTTTCCCATATAGGCTATAGAACTATCTTTGTCCCAAGAATTATCAGCATATTCTTTATAAAATAATGATACTATTATAACCAGCTTATACGTGGTTAAGTGACAGGGTAAATTTCCGATTTGCTAAGCTAATATTAGGGATACAAACAATCGGTTTGTTTTAACAGTGAGTAAATGATCTGAGAATGAGTCAAGTACATTAGATCTGATGTGGGCAGCACATGACTTTCCTTATATAATGCAATGAATTTGCTACTTTTACAACAACAAAAAAAAATAGGTTGTTCTTATAGTAGATACTTTATATTCTTTCCAACATATTGAATTTTCGTCAATTAGTCGTCATTTTCATTGATTTAGCGTCATTTTTATCAATTTGGCGAGATTTTCGTTAATTTGGCAACATTTAAAAAAGTCGCCAAGTTGGCGGCATTCCACCAAATTCGTCGCCAAAATCTCGCCAAGCGTTATGGACGCAGAAATAAGTTATTCTTACAGCAGATAAATGACTATTGGCGTTCAAATACAAAAGTATTATTCAAAGTATCTTTTCTCATGAATGGAACGAGTTAGATCCACGAGAATGATGTCACCAAATTTACGCATGATATGACATATGAAAAGTGAACGTGTTTCTCAACAGTTAATATATTTTTTTTAATTTATGGGATTTTTTAATAAATTTATTTGAAAAATGTGCAATATCTCGAGAACGGTTCATGCTAGCGTTCTAAAGTTTGTGTCAATCGTTTTCTAAGAAAAAATTACATAAGAAGTGTTTATTTGCGTAACTTTATTAAAAGTTTTGATTTTTTGATGATTTTTTCAAAATTTTATTCGAAAATTTAGGGGGATTCTGAACATTCGATTGCGTTTAAAAACAATAAGCTTCCAGTATTCATGGATTGTGATTTTTGAACCAAATTTCATTCGAATCGCTCTATTTGTTCTTGAGATATAGTCTCCACAGACTCACTGACACGCACACACACACACATATACTTTCACACACACACACTCAGATATCACCTCAAAAATGTTTGATTCGTGATCAGGGATGCTTGAAACGTGCTCTCTCGTCGAAAACTCAATTCGAATTTTCGACCCCGTCACAATAATTTCTGTATACATTATGTATATAAGGAAAGTAATAAAAAAAATTTGAATAACTCATTAATTAAATCGAAATTTAAAAAATCTGATGTGGGCAACACATGACTTTCCTTATATAATGTAATGAATTTGCTACTTTTACAGTAAAAAAATAGGTTTTTCTTATAGTTGATACTAATATTCTTTCCAAGGTATTGAATTTTCAACAATTAATCGTCATTTTCATTGATTTAGCGTCATTTTTATCCATTGGCGAGATTTTCGTTAATTTGGCAACATTTTAAAAAAGTCGCCAAGTCGGCGACATTCCGCCAAATTCGTCGCCAAAATCTCGCCAAGCGTTATGCTCTAAGAAATAAGTTATTCTTACAGCATATAAATAAATGACTATTGGCGTTCAAATACAAAAGTATTATTCAAAGTATCTTTTCTCATGAATGGAACGAGCTAGATCCACGAGAATGATGTCACTCAATTTATCGCATGGTATTACATATAAAAAGTGAACATGTTTCTCAATAGGAAAATTTTTATTTTATTTTATATGACTTTTTGATATTTTTTTTTGAAAAATGTACAATATCTCGAGAACGGTTCATGTTAGCGTTCTAAAATTTATGCCAATCGTTTTCTAATGAAAAATTACATAAGAACTGTCTATTTGCGTAACTTTATTAGTGGTTTTGATTTTTTGACGATTTTTTCAAAATTTCATTTGAAAATTTAGGGGGGGGGGGGTTCTGAACATTCGATTGCGTATAAAAACAATAGGCTTCTAGTGTTTATGGATTGTGATTTTTGTACCAAATTTCGTTCGAATCGGTCCATTCGTTCGCCTGTTATCGTCTCCACAGGCCCACTGACACACACACACACACAGACATCACTTCAAAAATGTTTGATTCGTGATCAGCGATGCTTGAAACGTGCTCTCCCGTCGAAAACTCAAATTCGAATTTTCGATCCCGTCACAATACTTTCCTTATACATTATGTATATAAGGAAAGTAAACAAGAAAGATCAATCATGCTTAAAGCATTGATTATGAAACACTTTCCAACTTCAATGCAATTTTATTTTAAAAAGTCGAAAATGCAATACATTCCTCGGTAATATTTTAAAACTTATGACAATACTACATTGATTTATTATGTTTGAAAACTTAAACCTTCATTGAAAAAAAATGAACTTCATTCAAATGACGGCATTGAAATATAAATTGCGTGGTTTAAATATCTCTAAAATGCAATACATTCCACGGTAATATTTTTAAATCTATCATAATACTACGATAATTTATTATATTTGAAAACTTCATAGAAAACAACTGAAATTAATTCAAATGACGTCATAGAAAAAATAACACGCCTGGATCTCTCTATAAAAGCAGGATTTCATTCATAACTTTCTCCATTTCATTCATCACAATACTATAATAATTTATTTTATTTAAAAATTAAGACCATGGAGCTACAATTCATAAACTTTATGCTTAAAACTTCATCGAAAAAAATCGTCCTTCTGTTTATAAAATCAATTAATATTTCATTCATATCAGCCATGCAGACTCCATGGACTGAATTATTTTGTGTTAAAAAAATACAGTAATTCTAATACAACTCATTCTACATATTTTGCTGTTTACATTTTACATAGGTGAAAAATAGGCTTAGTTGTAGAAATAATCAAATTTGAAAGAGAATTTAAACTCAAATATATTGTCATTGTGTTGTTTTAATATGTAGATGCACAGAATTTAAGCAGATATAAAGTAGTTTCAGGATGGATACAACACTTAATATGAATTAAAAAGAAGTTTAAAAAATCACGAATTTGAAACAAGATGGATGCCATATATCATTTTGAAGTGGGTCATGTGATCGTTTCATATCATGGTCACGTGATCGTTTCATATAAAATGTGTAATTATTATTTTAATTTTTATTTAAAAAACTACTGAATATATTTAGCTGAATTTTTTTTTATATATTTTATGGAACAATTTGACTATTACCTAAAATTTTCGAAGCAATTTGTGAATTTTAAATCCGCTTAAAAAATGTTAGAAAAATTAGGTCCCATAGGGCTCAATGTATTCCATTTTTTCAACCCGGGTTCAATCCAAAACTAATTGGGTGATATTATTCATTTATATTCCCATAGGTCCTATAGACCGTCTGAACAACATACTAAAATTTCATTTTGATTAAGTCATTTTTACGGCAGTTATCGTGCTAACAAACAGACAGACAGACAGACAGACAGACAGACAGACAGACAGACGGACAGACAGAATGAACAAAATCATAAACACTTTTCAACTTTGTTGTAAAGTGTTAAAAAACAGAAACAATAGTAGATTTATAATTATTTACAAAAATCCTGAAGAAAAGCACTAGAACAGCACTTTTAGCACACCTAAAAATATGCTAATTTTAAGTTGTAATTTCTTCATTATTTTAAATGGCATGCTAAATATGTGGAGATGTAGGAAAACCATTAAAATATTAAAGAGAAAATACATTTAATAGTTTTAAAGGGAAAAATATCGGCAAGAGCCATTTTTTATAGTTTGTCGACCATTGAAATCCTTGCTTATTGCTCATAGCTCTTTTAGTTTTGAGATACAAGAATTACAAACTTGAAAAAGGGAAAATTTTCAATCTACTTCAGCTTGACAAGGCGATTACTGATCATATCTATCTTTCATAGTTTCGAAGATATTTTGAGTAAAAGTAAGAAAAAAAGAAGGCTCGGACAGTTACATTTTTATGTATTAGGTTCGGAGGTATGTGTCCAAATTTATATTTTTCGAAGCACTCCGATTTCCGCCATAGAAACACCAAGTATAGATGTTATTCATTATCAAATTGTTTTTATATATTCATAATTCGAACCCTGTTTCCGACGAAATAGGAAAAATTATTTACATTTTTATCTATTAGGCTCAAAGGTATAAGTGTCTAAATTTACATTTTTCGTAGCACCCCAATTTCCTCCACAGAAACCCCCAAGCATAAAATGTTATTCTTAAAAAAAAAAATTCTGCAGAGGGAGTAAACAATAGAAATTCAAATCTAAAAATAATTCAACTTTTACAACATTCATCGTCATTTCGTTCCACAGGGTGTCCAGCAAACCACATCTTTAAATGAATTATTAGGAATAATTCTCGCCCTACAAACACAAATTTTGACATCTCAGCAGCACCCTTCCCGTTCCTTCGTGCATTAACCATCTTACCAAAATGTTGCCATCCACGCTTTACCTTTGGCGCTGCTTTTCAGTGTGACAAATGTCTGGTGAAATTGCGCGCACTAACATTTATGCGATGTAATTAAGGACCCAGACCGGTGATGATAGGGTTGGCGACAAAAGAGGGTAATTCGTGGCAAGTGATGTCACCATGTTTATGGGCCAGACGGAAGTGAAAATATGTCTCCCAATGGAAAAGCTTATTAAAACTTTGCGCAGTGCTTGTTTTAACAGTATTAAATTTAGACAGATGCTTAATTTTTAGCTAGAATAGGAGTTCTTAATATGGGGGTGATAAAATTCTTGGAAAAGCTTGGCGGATTATGCCAGTATGTGAACCTCCTCTGGGGATTCGCAGGGGATATTTTGAAATCTTTTTTTTAATATATATCTTGATCGATGTAGTAATTTTGAAATCCATATACAAAATAGGTTAAAAATATTCTTTACAGAATGCCAGAGTAAACGTAAGTTAAAACATAAACAATTGGAAAAATTATTAGAAATTAATAAATTTTCTGTTTTTCATAGTTTATAGTTCAAATTCTCCTACTGACGGAAAATTACGATATTTTTTGCTCTTAGCTCTATTTAAATTTATGCAAGAAGATTTATCTAAATGTAAATTCTGTGGTTTTATCAAAATGCTTGTTTTAAGCCGTAAATATAGTTAGCATAGGTACTTTAAAAGAATGCTGATCCGGTGGTCGAGCGGTCAGGGGCATGCGTTTCCGTCTGATCGCTGGATTGCCTGGTTGCGGGTTCGAATCCTGCCAGTGGGCATGGATGTTGTCATGTCGAGGCCAAGTCAGACTTCCGCCCTTCGAGGAGCCTCTATAAAAGTGAAGCTGCAAATCTCCTCCCCTTCGCCATGGGATACCCTGGGGGGTCTTGTGGACGTGGTGCGTAGGCGCTTCTTCACCACGGGGGAATTAGTAACGAACGAACGAACTTTAAAAGAATAAATTGAAAACATTTAGTATTAAATGTGTATGGTCTATTTCAAATATAGGAAGAAATATACCCGTCTCAGTAAGCACAATGGGTAAAAGTAATCTAGCCAGTCTGTGAACGGTGGTCTAATACCCCTCCCCCTCCCCCGACATAAGAGTTCTTTATAAAGTACACTTTATATATTTCAGATAAACTTTGTTTAAAATCAAAACGGATAAACAGTTCGAGTTAACCTTGTTAAAGAATTGTAAAATAAAATTGGGTATCAAAAGTATTTTATATTTTTGACGAAAGCTATGAATGCTAACAAAAACAGTTCCGTGTTGCTAAAACGCATAGTTAATGTTCGTATAGTTAACCAAAACTATCCTCTTACTCTCCGAGATAAATAAATAATACATTGTTGCTCTTTGGAACATAGTCCTACTGCTCTCCAATGATGAAAGTTTTCGGATCCCTGTATTAGAGGAACTTTTAATTCCATGAGTCATGATTTATCTCTGAACGCGATACAGATCTAAGTAAACAGAGGCATTATGGCCAATCAAAAGATTAGCGGTAAGCTGCAGACAGACAACACAAGAGTGAGCTTCGTTCTACCTGCTATCGGATAATACACCTCCGGCTGCGCAACTAACTGTAAAAATGCTCACATGAAGTGGAATAGGCGGAATAAACGGAAAAGGAACGTTGTAAGAGCCGTTAATGCGATTTTTGGAGGACGCTGAGGATAAAAATACAGTAAATAAAGAAGGATTGCGAGATATGTATTGGAGGTTTTCAAAATCGAGAAGATTATATAAAGGTTTAGAATGAAACTCGAAATTAAGACAATAATGGAGAAAAGAAAAGAATTAAAGCTTTATAGGTGTATTTTACAGGTGAATTTTATTGGTGAATACATTTCTGTGTTTTTAATTAAGAGTAGCAATGGCATGCACTACCTGAGGAATACTTATCTTCAAACTTTATCAGTCGGCTTTACAGCATAATTGAAAAGGTAGGCATTGAAAAGAAAATCTGATGTGGGCAGGCAGCACATGACTTTCCTTATATAATGCAATGAATTTACTACTTCCACAGTAAAAGAAATAGATTATTGTTATAGTAGATATTTATATTCTTTACAAGATATTGAATTTTCGTCAATGAGTCGTCATTTTCATTGATTTAGCTTCATTTTTATCCATGTGGCAAGTTTTTCGTTAATTTAGCAAAATTTAAAAAAGTCGCCAAGTTGGCGACATTCCACCAAATTCGTCGCCAAAATCTCACCAAGCGTTATGGACGGAGAAATAAATTGCTCTTACAGCAGATAAATGACTATTGGCGTTCAAATACAAAAGTATTACTCAAAGTATCTTTTTTAATGAATGGAACGAGCTAGATCCACGAGAATGGTGTCACCAAATTATCGCATGATATTACATATAAAAAGTGAACATGTTTCTCAATTGGACATTTTTTTTAATTTATATTATTTTTTTATAATTTTCTTGAAAATGTGCAATATCTCAAGAACGGTTCATGCTAGCGTTCTAAAATTCATGTCAATCGTTTTCTAATGAAAAATTACATAAAAGATGTCTTTTTGCGTAACTTTATTAGAGGTTTTTATTTTTTGATTATTTTTTCAAAATTCACTTGAAAATTTAGGGGGGTTCTGAACATTCGATTGCGTATAAAAACAATAGGCTTCCAGTATTCACGGATTGTAATTTTTGTACCAAATTTCGTTCGATTCGGTCCATTCGTTCTTCAGTTGTCGTCTCCACAGACTCACTGACACACACACACACACACACACACACACACACACACGCACGCACGCACACATACTTTCACACACACACACACACAGAGAGAGAGAGAGAGACATCACCTCAAAAATATTCGATTCGTGATCAGGGATGCTTGAAACGTGCTCTCCCGTCGAACACTCGAATTCGAATTTTTGACCCCGTCACAATACTTTTCTTATACATTATTGTACATAAGGAAAGCAATAATAACGAAGAAAAGAAAATAATTAAAGGTTTTACAGATGAATTTTATAGGTGAAAAAACTTCTATGTTTTTAATTAAGAGTAGCAATGGAATACACTATATGAGGAATATTAATATTCTAACTTTATCAGTCGGATTTACAGCATAGGAGAAAATGTGGAAATTTCATAGAAAACAAAATGTACTATATGATGTATTAATGCAGAAAATTGGCTGTGACAAAATAAAACTAATTGGTAACGTTTTGCCTCATCACCACACCTGATTGTCAAAATTTTTGAAAATTCTATTCCTTTTAGTTTCTGAGATACAGGGAATGTAAAAAGCCAGATGATAGCTTGTGTAAAAAGATTGTCCATCAGATCCTTCATTTTATGTTAAAATTTTACTTTCCATACGTAGTATTGAGAAAGAATTGTTTTTCCAATGAACAAGGAGGGTGGAACATATGAAGAAATCAAAATAAGAATTGAAAAAGCTCAGAATTGTTTTAGAAAACTTAATAAAGTATGGACAGCTACAAACCTTATTTTAAAAACCAAAATCCATCCTTTTAATTCCTTAGTGAAGAGCGTTTTACTGTATGGAGCCGAAACATGGAAACTAACAAGGGACCAACCAATTCCACAAGTTGAATACCTGATATACAAAATGTCTGGGAGTATTTTAGCCTTGAGTTATTACTAACACTGAACTCTACAAGAATACTGGACAGCAACCAATTGAGATGGAAATAAAAAATCTGATGTGGGCAGCCCATGACTTTCACTGCAGACTTATATCCACGTTCTCTTTATTTTAATTAAATTTATTTCACTTTTAATTCAATTTTCGTTCTCTTTCGGTAACCGAAATTATTTTCAAAGTTGGTGTAGAGAAAATACGAAAAACTAAAATATCTCGAGAACGGCTAGTCCTAGTGTAATGGGTTTGGTCTTATTCTTTTCGTCGTTAAAAATTACGTATTAAACGTGCATTTAATGGATATATTTGAGTATACCTAGTTTTTTAGTTTAGAATTTGACGATTTTTGCGGGCCATTTTGCAAAAAAAGGCAGGTTACTTTTTTCCGAATTGTACCAAAATCTAATCAGCACCAAGGTTATTCATAAGTGACTCATGTACCTGATTTTGTGAAATTTGGTCCATTAGTTTTTCAGTTAGAGTGGATACAACCTTTTGCGGGCCATTTCGCAAAAAAAAAAAGGCGGGTTTTTTTTTATCCCAAATCGTACCCAAAAGTAATCAGCACCAGACTCGCTCACAAGTGACTTACCTACCAAATTTTGTGAAATTCGGTCCATTAGTTTTTTAGTTAGAGTGGATACAAAATCTGCACAGACAGACAGACAGACACACAGACACACACACAGACGTCACGCTAAAAATACTTTTTTCGTATTCTAGAGGTCTCGAAACGTGTAGATCCGTCGAAAACTCGAGTTGCGATTTTCGACATGATTCCAATACTTTCCCTATACATTACCATGTATTGCAGGGAAAGTAAAAATCTGATGTGGTCAGCACATGGCTTTCCCTGCAGAATTATATTCACGTTCTCTTTATTTTAACTAAATTTATTTCACTTTTAATTCAATTTTCGTTCTCATTCGGTAACCGGGCTTATTTTCAAAGGTGGCGTAGGGAAAGTACGAAAAACTAAAATATCTCGAGAACGGCTAGTCCTAGTGTAATGAGGTTGATCTTATTCTTTTCGTCGTTAAAAATTACGTATTAAATCAGCATTTAATGGATATATTTGAGTATACCCAGTTTTTTAGTTTAGACTTGGACGATTTTTGCGGGCCATTTTGCAAAAAAAGGCATTTCATTTTTTTCCGAATCGTACCAAAATCTAATCAGCACCAAGGTAACCCACAAATGACTCATCCACCGAATTTTGTGAAATTCGGTCCATCAGTTTTTCAGTTAGAGTGGATAGAAGCTTTTGCGGGCCATTTCGCAAAAATAGGCGGGTTCTTTTATTCCGAATCGTACCCAAAACTAATCAGCACCAGACTCGCTCACAAGTGACTTACCTACCAAATTTTGTGAAATTCGGTCCATTAGTTTTTTAGTTAGAGTGGATACAAAATCTGCACAGACAGACACACACACTGACGTCACGCTAAAAATATTTTTTTCGTATTCTAGAGGTCTCGAAACGTGTAGATCCGTCGAAAACTCGAGTTGCGATTTTCGGCATGATTCCAATACTTTCCCTATACTGTACCATGTATTGCAGGGAAAGTAAAAAACCGTAGATAGAAATGGACTGGACATGTCTTAAGAATTGCCGCAGCATTATATCCCTGCTGTGGCACTTACTTGGGCGCCTGAAGGAAAAATATATCGGAATGGACCCAAGCTAACTTGGAGGAAACTGGTAGAGCAAGAGAGGAATTTGATGGGATGGGCGTGCTGGTCAGAAGCAAGGCCCGCGGCACAGGATCGACCAGGGTGGCGACACCAGCTGAAGTCCGTATGTACCAATAGGCACAATGAGTGATGATTGTTTTCCCGAATCTTTTCGATTTCGAGATTTTGATGTATATGTTTAATGACCTACTGAACACGTTCTGACTATTTTTGGAGTGATGTCCGTCTGTCTGTCTGCCCACCTGCCTGGTGTCTGAGGTCGATTTCTTGTCTACACAATAGCGGCCGCAAATATCGATGGACTTTCACGAAACTTTATATCCGGCTTTGTTATCCAAAAATGAAGAACCAGATAGAATTTTTTTTTTTTTTAATTCGAGAGAAAACTTCGAATTTTATTCTAAATTTTATATATTTTTAACATTGCAGAATGGAACAAAATTTGACATAATCATCCATAAAAGGGTTTATTTATGGCGCACTGATCACGAGACTTAATAGTTTCAATCATTGTTGTGAAAAATAGCCGCGATACAATTTTTTTTGTCCTTGACGTCATTAGTCCTCTTTGGGTGGGTGCTAAGTTCCCTGAGGGGTACATTGTCAAGTAAAGTATTAATTCAAATATTTTTACAAGCCCTTTAAAGTGAAGGGTAGCATGCTATAGTTGTAATAATTTTTTCTTCTTCGACCCAGATCGTTCGACCTATCGAAAGGTATAAGATATCTGTTTGGACGGCCGGGAAGTGCCACCCAGTTTAGACCGGAATCCAGTAGGGGAGCCATCCACAGGGACCGTACCCTCCTTCTCATACCATCAACCTCCCGGAAGGACTTACGGACTCACATGTTTAGTCTGATCGTACTCCGCTTGAACACGGCGACAGTTTGGGCAAAGGCAGGAAGCGAATCGGGTTATTTGAATGCAGTCACCGCGCGCTAACCACTGAGCTGTCCCGCCCCAAATTGTAATCATTTAAACCCGCGATACCGATTTTTCAAAAAAAGAAAAAAAAAAGCATTTCTAAAATTTAGAAGAAAAAAAAAATCTAAAATTTGGGAAAAAAATAATAAGAAATATATATATATATATATATATATATATATATATATATATATATATATATATATATATATATGTATAAATATAAATTAGTAAATCCAATGTTAGAATGTATGTAGTAACTCATAATACACTATTCCAAAATTTTCTACAAAATACAAAGAAATAAAAGAAATTAAGACATAAAGAGGAAATAATAAAGCGTAATGCAGGTCATAAAGACAAAGACAATCAACAAATTTCAAAAATGAGGAATGAAAATAAGAAAACAAAAAAATCAAGCAAAAAAGCTTGCACATGGAAGAGCTTTAGGCTTAAGATAAGTTCATTTCGAAAAAATTCTCTTCGGGTCCATATATCCCTTCGAAATGAACACAAAAATGCTTGTTTCTGAAACACAAGATAGATTTTATCTATAAACTTGTGTTATATGGACGACAAGCATATAGATTGGAACAATAAAGGAAACATAAATACCTTAAAATACACTTCATTAGTGCAACCATGACAAGCAAAATATATATGTATATATATATATATATATATATATATATATATATATATACATATATATATATTTCAGGTATGAGAAAGACGAGTTGAACCACACCCAGTTACTTAAATAGAACTTTACTTGTGCTTTGTAGCGTACCTTACTGTACAATAACTATATATTCTGTTGCAATTCAATGGCGTTTAATTCACATAAATTAAAGCTTGTCAATGAACACTTCTATATCAAAGCATTCGAAACAGAAAACTGTTACTAGCTTTCTTTTCCAAATAACGAAAATAAAATATTAAACGTAACTTCGAAAATAAAAGCGGAGTTTTATTTTGTAACTAAAGTATAGAAGAACAGGGAAATTATTGATTTTCTTTTGCAAACTTTTTTCAAAAATTGGCTTCATTACAGTATTTTAAAAAGCACTTAAAGTCATTTTACTTCTTTTAATAGCACTGCATCTTCACTAGAAAGGATAATTGTGTGCACAATAGTTCACATTACACATTAAATAGTCGTTTTTGACATAATGAGATTTGATAGGTTGTTTACATAAACAATGAGAGCAATCAAAAATTTATGGACGTAAACAATACCTCTTCCGTTCTTAGGGCCTTAATTGCACTTTTTAAAATGGTTTTATAATATTAAGATATTTTTTAAGTCAACATTGTTTAGCTATGAACGTATTCGAATATTTTGTTACATAAAAGCAAACAATGTTTGTCTATACGCCTTATTGAATGATCTAGAGTTTAAAAATTTTAGTAAAGAAAATGTTTTCAAATTTTTTTTAAACGTTTTGAATTTGTTAATATATGTGGGTACGGGAGGGGACGGGGTGGAGAAAAAATAAGCTTTTCTGATTTCAGAAGTGACCTTTCTTTAAATAATGAAATACTGTTATTTAAAAGAACCAATAAATATATTTAAGACGTTTACTTTTCCTACTGTACGTAATATATATAAAATAATGAGGTAAAATAATGTAAAATTAAGTAATGCTATGAGGTCAAAGAATGTAAAGTTATGTGATGGGGTCAAATGATGGAAGGTGAATAATGTGAAAAAATGAGACCAAATAATGTGAAGTGAAGTAATGTGATGAGGTCAAATGATGTAAAGTGAATAATGTGAAATGATGAGACCAAATAATGTGAAGTGAAATAATGTAATGAGGTCAAATAATGTGAAGTGAAATAATATGATGAGGTCAAATAATGTAAGGTGAATAATGTGAAAAAATGAGACCAAATAATGTGAAGTGAAGTAATGTGATGAGGTCAAATAATGTGAAGTAATGTAATGAAGTCAAATAATATATAGAAAAGTAATGTGATTAGGTCAAATAATGTGGCGTAGATAATGTGAATTGATGAGATCAAAAATATGTAATGTTTTTATAGCCAAAATGCAATTCCCGGTATTTAACGGATTTACGTGTTTGCATCATCTCTGAAGAGAACAAAGAGTTTTTGGAGTAATGCCCATGTCTCTCTATATTGGCGTGTGTCTCTGTGAAATTTTTCAAATTTAATGACTTTTTATGTTTGCGAAGGTCGATATTGTGAATTTTTCTAGTCTTTCACGACGGTACACAGTCGGAACTAGCCTCAGACCAAACATATTTTCAATTTTAAAACCCGAACCCGACCCGGCCTTGTCAAACACGAAGATCATGAACATGTATAAGATTCATCCAAATTTACTATAAATGAAGTTGTGCTGTTTTCCTGTCCAGACGATTTGAAAGTGTGTTAAATTAAAAGTTGGTTTCTGAACATTTATCTTTAGTAGCTAAAATTAAAAAATATATAAAATAATAATTTATATGCGCTATTAACCTTTTGTATACATTTTTTTAAACATTTATACGTCCGGCAGGGCTGACTTTTTAAAAATTATGTCTGAACCCGGTCTGGGCCGAACCCGTCTACGAGAAATCTTGTTCGATTCGGACCACAAGTTCGGATGTGCCTAAGCTATCAGGCCTAAGCCGTGTAAATAAACAGCCCTAATGGAAAAATATGAAAATATAGGTTAAAGTTACAGTAGGAGGAATGGTATCCCGGAAACGATCTCCACCACCCAAAATCATATCCGTATCCACGCGGAGTATGAGCACGATAAATCTGTAGGTCCGATAATCCATCTGAGAGGTGATGGGTATGCAACGAATTTATGGTTGCCACCTTCATTAGGTTCTAGTTGAAATTAAATGGAAGTTTACCGGCCGTATAAATAAATATCTTACACCTTCGCGTATTTCAGACGGTCTGGACAAAAAGAAAGAAATGAGGAATGATATACTTCATTATGAAATACGATTTTTTGCCTTTATGGATACTGATACATATTTTGCTTTTGTTGGTACTGATGCATTTTTTCCCCTTTGTTGGTACTGATGCTTTTTTTTTTGTTGGTACTGATGCATTTTTTGTCTTTGTTGGTATTGATCTCATTTATCCCGATAAAGAAGATCTTTATATACTTTGAAATAGGTTGATGGTCTTTTTTAAACCTTAAATGATGTGGCTAAAGACGTGTTTATTTTTCAGATTCGTTTAGGCGGCAGTTCGAGGGAATTGTCTTACATTTTTTATGCAGAAAATGCAAGATCTGTTCTACAAGAAAAAAAATAATATATTCTTATATTACCTCTTTTGTCATCTTTCGATGACTTAAATTTCCCCTGTGCATCATTTTTAATAACCCCAAATGCAAATCTAGTTCTTCAAATTTAGCATTTCCGCAATTTTGCATAAATGGTATGCATTTACACGCATTCCTGCATTATTATTTAATTACGTTAAGTTTAAGAGAATATATAAGCCTCATCCTAGATTTCTTCTTCGAAAAATAGTATTGTTTGCTTGAAACTAAAACACTTAAACTGTTTTCTTCTGTTTTGGGGGAATTTTCCATGTTTTTTTCGAATTCGAAATCAGAACAATGTGGCCCTGTCAGGCACTTGACGTTTCTGAAAAACCAAAGACTTAAAACGTTCCTCTTTTTTTTTTTTTGCTCACGGTTGACTGCATGCAAAGAAGGGTACAAGACATGTGCATTAAGTAGAAAACATCGGTGTCAAACGCAAGGCCGAGCTTTAGATGTCATTAGTTGTTTTGGCCTTTGAATAATTGAGTTGTTGAATTATTTGTTGAAAATTTGTTAAAGAGAGCCGTTTCTTGGAGTTTTTATTTGAAGGTAATAGAAAAAGTTTACCGAAATAACTTGAAACTATCTGCTAAACATATAGGTTTTTAATCATAATATATCATTGTTTTTAGTTTGAACAGGATATAAAATATGGTGTGAAAATTCGCCCTTTTGACCAATGATCTCTGTAGTACTATATGCAATATGTGTTAGAAATATTTGAATACGTTTTATTAACTGGCTCTTGAAATGAAACAAAATAACAACATGATTCGAAATGAAACTAAATACCAACTTGACTCAAAAATGAAATAAAATTGCGACGACTCCTTAAATGAAACCAATTAACAACTTGACTTACAATGAAACAAAATAATTACTTGACTTGAAATGAAACAAAATAACAACACGATTGAAAATGAAACTAAATAACAACTTGACTCAAAATGAAATAAAATTGCGACGATTCCTAAAATGAAACCAATTAACAACTTGACTTACAATGCAACAAAATAATAACTTGACTTGAAATGAAACAAAATAACAACACGATTCAAAATGAAACTGAATAACAACTTGACTCAAAATGAAATAAAATTGCGACGACTCCTAAAATGAAACAAATTAACAACTTGACTTACAATGAAACAAAATAACAACTTGCCTTGAAATGAAACAAAATAACAACACGATTCAAAATGAAACTAAATACCAACTTGACTCAAAAATGAAATAAAATTGCGACGACTCCTAAAATGAAACCAATTAACAACTTGACTTACAATGAAACAAAATAATAACTTGACTTGAAATGAAACAAAATAACAACACGATTCAAAATGAAACTAAATAACAACTTGACTCAAAATGAAATAAAATTGCAACGACTCCTAAAATGAAACAAATTAACAACTTGACTTACAATGCAACAAAATAATAACTTGACTTGACATGAAACAAAATAATAATTTGACTCAAAATGAAATATTTTAAGAACTTGACTCTTAAACTGAGACAAAATAACATTCTGAATCATAAACTGAAGGAAAATAACGATTTGACCTAAAATGAAACATAATTTAAATTTAATTCGGATTTGAAAGCTTTGTAGAATTGGTTCGGTTTTCAGAAAAGTCTAAATATTTCTCGAAGACAGAACGTGCAACTCTGGGATTTTTTAAAATATAATAAAGGGAACACATTTTATATGATACTTTTTAATGCTATAGCTTATGAGTGTATAAGACAAATATTTCCCTAAATTTTAAATGAGTATTAATATTTCGACATTAGTTTGCTTCAGTACAGCTTTATTCTATAACTTTTCTGTTTACTTTGCATAATAAGAGTATTAAAATATTATCTTTAAGCATAAATAAGCTAAAATGCATTTCATTTATCTAATTATACTAAATTGAAACAATCAATTTAAAAATACTTCTTAAAGAATTTATTCAGAACAAAAGATAACGCGAGTTTATAATTCGCAATATTAAAATACTATTTGCATGTTCTGCGTACTGGTATATACTGGTATAAAGCGGATTCCTTTATAAGCATAATGCATGAAATTTATTTAAAGATGCAAGTAACGTAATATTTATAAAACTTACGTCAACATGTTGCTTTGTAAAGAATTTAGAATTCTGTTAAAATCTGTTTCACCTAAGATGACATAAATGGTTATGAATAATATGGACTGTGAAAGTAAAAAATTTGATGTCGGCAACACATGACTTTCCTTATATAATGTATGTAATGAATTTACTACTTTTACAGTAAAAAAAATATATTTTTCTTATAGTAGATACTAATATTCTTTCCAATAATACTGACTTTTTGACAATTGGTCGTCATTTTCATTGATTTAGCGTCATTTTTATCCATTTGGCGAGATTTTGGTTAATTTGGCAACATTTCAAAAAGTTAACAAGTTGGCGACATTCCGCCAAATTCGTCGCCAAAATCTCACCAAGCGTTATGGACGAAGACATAAGTTATTCTTACAGCAGATAAATAACTATTAGCGTTCAAATACAAAAGTATTACCCAAAGTATCTTTTTTCATGAATGGAATGAGCTAGATCCACGAGAATGATGTCACCCAATTTATCGCATGGTATTACATATAAAACGTGAACATGTTTCTCAATAGGAAATATTTTTATTTTTTATTTTATATGACATTTTGATAATTTTTTTGAAAAATGTACAATATCTCGAGAACGGTTCATGTTAGCGTTCTAAAATTTATGTCAATCGTTTTCTAATGAAAAATTACATAAGAAATGTCTATTTGCGTAACTTTATTAGCGGTTTTGATTTTTTAACGATTTTTTCAAAATTTCATTCGAAAATTTAGGGGGGTTCTGAACATTCGATTGCACATAAAAACAATAGGCTTCCAGTGTTTACGAATTATGATGTTTGTTCCAAATTTTGTTCGAATCGGTCCATTCGTTCGTCAGTTATCGTCTCCACAGACTCACTGACACACACACACACACACAGACATCACTTCAAAAATGTTTGATTCGTGATCAGGGATGCTTGAAACGTGCTCTCCCGTCGAAAACCCGAATTCGAATTTTCGACCCCGTCACAATACTTTCCTTATACATTATGTATATAAGGAAAGTAAAAATTAAGTGAACCAGGCATGTAAACCAGCTTTAAAATACACTATAATATGACAAGGGGTAATGTTACTGGCTATTATTATGCATTCTTAATAATAATAATAGAAAAAATAAACAGTATCTAAAGAACGGGAAATATTTGCACAGAAAAGTATAGACCAGCAGCAGCTGGGCAACTTCTCAACCTATTATTGGTTCTCAAAAAATCACATGATGTGTGAGTGACGTCATGTCACGTGGCAACAGCTGTTCTGGGTTGTTTGTTCTAGCGGGTGTTGGTCGTTTGTGTTCTGTCGAGTTCACCAATATAAACAGTACGAAAGTGAAATGTTGGGGGATGTCAGGCATTGTTCAATATATTTTTGTAAGGGGGAGGTGTGATACATATTGAGCTGCAACGTGTGCTGGGAGGTTTTGTGTTTTAAATAGATAATTCAGTAATTGAAAATGGTGTAGTTTCTTTACTTTGTAGGGGGAAGTGGGCGGAGCTCCTTATTCGCTGATAATAGGTTACTATATTTATAAATGTGCTGCTATGCACGCATAGGTATAGAGGCATCGTGCATGGGACACAAGAGCAATATTAGTGAGAGAATAAAGCTGGGATAAAGGAGGGAGTATAACGCGACGTTCTGAATGGTTTTCTGTGGAATACGTAAAAATGTCGATTTGCGATAATTATAGAAGCAAGGAAACAGAATGTTATAGTTCTTTGACAAAATTGTAGGGGAAAAACGTCAACCTGAGAAATGTCCGTGCTGAAATAGCATTCACCCTTAATATACCGATGTCAAATTATCTGATCAACTTATTTATATCCGTTTTCATCTATTATTAATTTCTCTATGTACATAGTATAATCTATAGGGAAAGTATTTTGACGAGAATCAAAAATTCAAATTGGAGTTTTGGACGTAAGAGCACGTTTCGAACATCCATAAACTCGAAATGAACGTTTTTGAGATGATGTTTGTGTGTACGCATGTGTGAGTATGTATGTTTGTGTGTGTATGTCCTGTAAGTCTGCGGATGCAATATCTCGCGTGTATAGAACGCAATTTGGTATGGTTATTATAATCTGTGAATACTAGAGGCCTATTGATTTAAAATGCTATCGAAAGTTCGGAAAAACTCCACATTTTCGAATGAATTTTTGAAAAAATCGAGACATCTAATAATATTAAAAAAGTAATCCTTTTGTACTTATTTTTTTATTCTAATACGAATGGTATAGACTTAGTATGAAGCGTTTTGGGGATATTGCGAATTTTTCAAATAAATGTATCTAAAAAAAAAAAATCTAATATGAGTAGCACATGATTTTCCCTAAACATTCATATTCATTTATATATATATTTTGTATTTCATGATGCATTAAATTACGTTTAATCGTAGAAACTAACATGGATACTTTTCTGATATCATATCTACTTTACAGTTTTACTGCATGTTCGTTTCATTCGGCAACTTAATGCACTCTTCAGTTGTACAAAATCCCAAAAAATTAAAATATCTCGAGAACGGTTCTTCCTAGAATCGTGAGGATAGTCTTATTTGCGATGCTGTCAAAAATTACGTTAAGTACTTAATTAATATATTTCAGAAATTTTAGTCATTTATTTTACATTTACATTTTCAATATATTTGCAGGACAGTTCGTTAAAAAAGGTCAGTTATATTTTTCCAAATCATGCTAAAATCTAATGAATATCAGAATGACCCTTAAGGGACGTAACTACTAAATGTTAAGAAATTTTATTAAATAGTATTTTTTCACTACAGTGAAAAACATATTCAGTTCCCCAATTTAAAAAACTTAAATATCTCGAGAATGGTCCATCTTAGAGTAATGGGGTTGGTCTTATTCTTTTCGTCCTCAAAAATTACGTGTAGAACTTTCATTTAATTGATACATTTGCAGTATTTTCAGATCTTGACGATTTTTTCTGGCCATTTCGCAAAAAGGCAGGATTTTTTGTTGTTTTTTACTTTCCCTGCAATACATGGTAATGTATAGGGAAAGTATTGGAATCATGTCGAAAATCTCAGCTCGAGTTTTCGACGGATCTACGCGTTTCGAAACCTCTAGAATACGAAAAAACTATTTTTAGCGTGACATATGTGGGTGTCTGTGTGTCTGTCTGTCTGTGCAAATTTTGTATCCACTCTAACTCAAAAACTAATGGAACGAATTTCATAAAATTTGATAGGTAAGTCACTTGTGGACTCATCTGGTGCTTATTTGTTTTGGGTACGATTCGGGATAAAAGAACACGCCTTTTTTTGCGAAATGGCCCGCAAAAGCTTGTATCCACTCTAGCTGAAAAACTAATGGACCACTAAATTTCACAAAATTCGATAGATAAGTCACGTGTGGGATACGCTGGTGCTGATCAGATTTTAGTACGATTCGGAAAAAAAATAACCTACCTTTTTTTGCAAAATGGCCAGCAAAAATCGTCAAAATCTAAATTAAAAATTACGTATACTCAAATATATCCATTAAACGCTTATTTAATACGTAATTTGTAACGAAAAAAAGAATAAGACCAACCCCATTACACTAGGACTAGCCGTTCTCGAGATATTTTAGTTTTTTCGTATTTACTCTACGCCACCTTTGAAACTAAGTCTCGCTATCAAATGAGAACGAAAATTGAATTAAAAGTGAATTAAAGTTTATTAAAATAAACAGAATGTGAATATAAGTCTGCAGGGAAAGTCATGTGCGGCCCACATCAGATTTTTTTTTTTCAAATCGTGCCAAAATCTAACTAGCACCAAGGTAACCCACAAGCAACTTATCTACTAAATTTTGTGAAATTTAGTTTATCAGTTTCACAGCTAGAGTAGATACAGACTATTTTTGAGGGTCAATTTGCAAAAAAACATTTATTCCGAATCGTTTCAAAATCTCATCAACCCCAGGGTAAGTGACTTACGTGTAAAATTTTATGAAATTTGATCCATTCGATTTTGAGTTAGAGTGGACACACTCTAACTCTAAGCTCTTATCGTCTAAGTGGTCTCCATGGGCTCACATATAGGGGGACAAGATGGGACACTTTCTCCCTAGGAAGTCACAAAGGTGGGCATCAAGCTAGTCGATGTTCTACGTCTTCTTGAGTTTCCCCACTGATGACAGTGGTTTACACCCCCTTCCTTGGAAAACGTTCTATGGGCGCTCATGGTGGACTAAGCATTACCCTCCTTTTTATGTCAGATTGATGTACAACTGACAATTTGACGGACTCACCCCCCTTCTATTTTTTGTCCCTAGGTTAGCTTCCTGATGCTATTTTTACCCTCAGGTTTACTCTTAGAGTGGTTATTGGCCTCCTGATTTGAAATCGGTGCTCAATATCCCAGTGTTAACTAAAGTCGTGTTAGTCGTACTAGGGATATTTTTAAACCCCAACATCCTTGCACCAGCCTGCAAGGTTAATTTGTTCGGGCGCTAATGTAAAGAACCTTTCTATCTCAATGGGCGTTCGAACCTTTGACCTTTGCCCCTGCTTTGTGAACAGACAAAAAAACGTACATATCTGAAATTTTACAAATATCCTGATATGAACACATAGATATGCAACACGGACTTATAATTTTGATTTAAGTCTTAACTAATTAAATATTAAGCCGACTCTTCCTAATCGACACATCGATACTGAAAGATCTTATTGTCAAAGTTGATTCTGCAGTTTATAGTAGTAATTTATTAATTTTAAACATCTTTCTATTTAAAACCTTACTCGTTTAATACGTTTTCCTCTTAACGAAAACCTTTTATTTAAGTATGCTATACATGTATTTCCTAAAACTCTTATCTTTAATGTTGACGCACGCTATTTAGACATCCAAGGCTTAACTAAAGCAATTTATTTATATGATCCAATTTCTTTTCTGCTACTTTTCCCTATACCATTCCAATCTGTTTCCAATACTACTTATACTAGATTACTATATAAATATATTCACCCGTCTAATGCACATGTCACACACACACACACACACACAAAAAAAAAAATCCTCATTTATTTTATTATCGAATATTGTAATATAGATTCTGTTCTATTTTGTCATCTGCCAGCTCCTAATCATTTTAATTAAGTCTGGGTTTTATACCGAAGACATTAACATATATTACCTACTCACTGTTATTACTATTAATCACTATTTATATTATTATATCACAGATTACTTGCAGATGAACTCGGCGTCGAAGGTGTTATGTGCAAGTTTTAATAACATTTTCAAGCAATAAATCTCTAATAAAAAAATTCGACTAATTTTTGCCTCTGCATTGTGAACAGGCGAAAAAACGTACATATCTGAAATTTTACATATATCCTGATATGAATACATAAATGTGCAATACGGGCTTATAATTTCGATTTATGTCTTAACTAATTAAGTATTAATTAATATAAAATATATTATTACCAGTATGGGCAAAGATTTAATGTGTCGAGCCACTTCCAACATATCTGCGATTGGTTGCTGGCAGAAACGTCGCAAAGATGACCGAGAACTGGATATATGTTTTTACTTTCCCTATATACGTAGTATAATGTGGGCGCGGTAGCCCAGTGGTTAGCGCGCGGGAATTACACTCGGTAGGCCCGGGTTCGACTCCCTTCGCTTCCAAAACTGTCGCCGTGTTCACGCGGAGTACGATCATGTTAAACATGTGGGTCCGTAAGGCCTTTCGAGAGGTTGGTGGTAGGGGAAGGAGGGTACGGTCCCTGTGGATTCTTCTCCACTGGGTTCCGGTCTAAATTGGGTGCCTCTTCCCGGCCGTCCAAATAGTTACCTTACACCTTCCTGCTAGCACGTATTTTCTGGGTCTCAACAACAACAATATAGTATAATGTATGGGGAAAGTATTGTGACTGGGTCGAAAATTCGAATTCGTGTTTTTGACGAAAGAACACATTTCAAAAATACGTGAACACGAATCGGTAGTTTTTTAAGTGATGTGTGTATGTGTGTGTGTGTGTGTGTGTGTGCTTGCGTGCGTAAGTGTGTGTGTAAAAATGTGTGTGTGTAAGTCTCTGTGTGTGTATGTGTAAGTATGTGTGTGTTTAAGTATGATTGTGATCGTGATTTGGTAGACATCAAGTAGCAATTTTTGAAATACATTTATATGCTGTTTATATTTGAAGTAACTGCACAAACCATCAAATAAGATCATCAGCATAAATTAAATAATCAGTAGATGTAAATATATTTTCGTAATTATAAAGATACAATTAGCCAGTATAATACTACAACCACCCTGCTGGACATCAGAAATTTGTAAGAATAAATTATTATCCCGAAAAGTATAATATCTACCATAAAATTATATACATTCCACTTTCTCCATACATTCGATTATTCGCAAAATATTGTTTTTGAATATTTCTGTAGATACAAGAAAAGAACGACCAACTGTTATTCATTCATCCAGTCTTCTTACAATAAGCACAGTAAGAGCTCATTTTTTATAAAGCCTCTTAACGAGCAATGCGATACGTTTGTCCAAACTCTTTGGACCTCCATTTTTCATCACGCGATCAAGACATCCATGGCTTCATTTATCTGATCCATTTACTTTTCTGGATACTTACCGTCTAGATAATAGTTATACTCTATTACTACATAGACATCATCCCCCGACTACTGCAGATGACACATAAAAAAATCCCTAACATATCGCTGTATCGAATGACTATTGATTCTGTCCAGTTGCCACCTGCTGGGTTACAATCTTTTTTTTTATTCAGCCTGAGTTTTTTTTTCTTTTTTTCTTCTTTTTTTTTGTAGCATCAACATCTGTCCGTTACGCACTTTAATATTTCATAGACCATTAGGATCGAAGCGACTCCATTAACGGGGTGGACGGACCAGACCACCCCACGTCTAGAGTTCCCCGTTCGGTAAACAGTTCGAATTTCGTGCGGATGTGCTTTCAAAGATTCAAAAGCGAGTTTGGTTGGATGCAGAAGTTTATTAGGGGGGGGGGGGGCGTAATAATGCCTAGGGACAATATAGGCCCAATGATATTTTGGGCCACGCCTCGACTAGATATCTATTAGTTTTGATATAATCAATAAACTCATAAGTAATTTACAAGAAATTTTTAGAGCTAAGTTTATGGATAATATAAATTATATACCATTTAATTCAAACCTAACTAAAAGAATCTGATGTGGACAGCATATGACTTTCCCTATATAATGCAATGGATTTACATCTTTTTAATTAAATCTGGGTTTTATATCGAAGACATTAACGTATATTACATACGCACTGTTATTACTGTTAATCACTGTCACAGTGAAAAAATGATGTACAAGATCTTTTCCACAATGTTTTTAACATTGAAATGTACATTTGGAGTTTTCTTTTTTCTACTGACAACGTGTAAAACTATTTTGAAATATCCAATTAGATTAGATTTCGGGCAACTCCAAATTGACAATTTCGATATTGACAGCATTCGCAACACTCATATATTAAAATATTTTAATGATTTATTCATCAATTTGGAGTCATTTTTTTTTATTCATCATTATTTTTGCAATTTTGACGATATTTCCGTTAACATGGGACAAAATACTGCCAAGTTGGCGATATTTCGCTAAATTAGTGGCCAAGTTTGATAAATGAATTGCCAGATGGCGTTAGAGACAGATAGAGATCAGAAAAGCTTTTCGAATATGTATAAATAAATATTAGCGAATTGTTAGACTTCAAAACACAAAACTATTGCCCAAATTATCTTCTTTCGTGAATGGAATGAACTAGATCTACGAGAATGATGTTAACAAATTTATTGCATAATATTACAAATCAAAAGTGAACATATTTCCCAATAGCTAATACTCTTTTAATTAAATCGCTTTTTTATATATGTATTTGAAAAATGTGCAATATCTCGAAAACGGTTCATGATAGCAATCGTTTTCAAATGAGAAATTACATAAAAAATTATCGTTTACGTAACATTATTGAAGGTTCTGATTTTTTATCTATTTTTCCAATATTTCATTCGAAAAGGTGTGTGTGTATGTGGGGGCGGGGGGGGGGTCTTTCGAACTTTCGATACGTCTAAAAGCAATAGGGTTCCAGGATTCACGGATTGTAATTTGTGTATCACATTTCATTTAAAACGCTTTATTCGTTCGTAAGGCATCGCTTCTACAGATTCACGGACGTACGCTCACACACACACACACATGCATACAGAGATGTCATCTCAAAAACGTTCGATTCAAGCTCAGAGATACTTGAAATGTATTTTTCTGTCGAAAACTCGAATTTGAATTTTCAACTCTGTCACAATACTTTTCCGTCTTTTTACGTTATACTACGTATATAGAGAAATTAATTAATGGATAAAAAATCAAGTAATTTGTCAAAATATAAGTTACCACGCGTTTATTCTACATAATTTATGAATACACACACACACACACATGCATACAGAGATGGCATCTCAAAAACGTTCGATTCGAGCTCAGAGATACTTGAAATGTATTCTTCTGTCGAAAACTCGAATTTGAATTTTCAACCCTGTCACAATTCTTTTCCGTTTTTTTACGTTATACTACGTATATAGAGAAATTAATTAATGGATAAAAAATCAAGTAATTTGTCAAAATATAAGTTACCACGCGTTTATTCTACATAATTTATGAATTGAATCACAATACATTTCTAGTGCAATTGATATGAAATTAAAATATGGCAGTTATGAGTTAGATGTCTGCACTGACTGAAATTTTATACTCGGTAGTAACTAACGGTAACTAACCGCGCTCGGTAGTAACTGACACTCCGGCTGAGCCCAAATAACTTTCGGAAACTAATGCCCGAACTTAAACCGGACGGATTCAAGATTTTTAGAATTTCTTTTAATTAAGAATGATTTGTGATCACTACTAAAAAATTCTATCCATATATATCTGGTTAAAAAATCTTACGAAGAATAGATATTTTGCACTAGAAATAATGATAATATTGATATTATAATGTTGTTGTTGTTGAGACCCAGACCGTATGACTGATATTATAATGTATAATCTCTCTTTAAATTTTATGAATTAAATTTTATTTATTTATTTTTCTACATTTTATTAAAAAACGTAAAATATTTAAGAACTGTACGTATTGGTGAAGACTCTTTTAAATGAAAAAATCTTATATAAATAGGATACCACAGCTAGCAATCATGTTTAAATTTAAAATTTTCGAAAAATTGCCTCCCCTTTCAGTTCAGCTCGAACATTAATAGGTCTATAATAAATTAATAGGTCTAAATAGATCGAAATGATTGTGGCAATTTATATTCGATTTGCTCTCAATTTAATTAATAAATACCCTGGTCAAAGACTTAGAGACAGATAAATAAAGAAACACGCAAAAATAATTGAGAATCCGTATGCAGAGATGCTCAAAACGTGTAAATCTATGAAAAACAGAGTTTGATTTTTGAACTCCCATTACATCACAATATTCATCCTCTTGATATTTACAATAATGTATTGTTGGTAAATTAAAATATACGGAAGGAACATTATTCTCTTTCCTAAAACATACTTCAATATTTCTGGTATTTAAAAATGTATCAGAAATATTGAGATACATTTAGAGATATATATTTCGCTTTCCATGACGAAATTCATTTGATACGATTTAAAAATATGACACCGAAATAAATATTTATAAATAACCACTGTTTACTGGTATAAACCTTATCGAGTTGCGTGCTTCAAGATTCACGAAGTTAAAAAATAGAACAAAAGTACTCTCTATTTTTCCAAAAGAAATAACTGAGGCGTAAGTTATAGCATGGATAGCCATTTTTTTATCTTTCTCCGACGATTTTAAGATAGCATATTTTCAAGGAAACCTTAAAGATCCCCAAACCTCATCTGCTCTCTTTCGGAAAACGACCCTAGTCCGCTTTTTTAAATTATTATCTCTAGATTCCTGTCCGTTTATCTTCAACGCTATCTACATCAATTGATGGAATTGTGTTTTGTTTTCGATATGCAATTGATTTAAAGTATACTAAAACATTAAGTTTTAAGGTAATGTATTTAATTTTTTATAAAATAATATATCACAAAATATTACTGGTAGATAATATATTTTTTTACTTTGTTGGAAATATTGATACTTTGAAATTTTTTAAATACGAGATATTGGAAAAGGAAGTTTGAAAACATATTTGAACACTTTAGGAAAGATGTCTATATATCACTGTTGCATCTGATGTTGTCCTTGCATCATTAGTGTTTTATGTTCTCTTTGCATTATTAGTGATTTATATTATCCCTGTATAATTAGTGCATTCTAATATACCTACAACATTAATGCTCTATATAGTCCCTATATTATTAGAGCTCTATATACAGGGTGTCCCAAACACATTGACCTCCGCTTTCATTCCTTACATATTGATCTTAGACATATACTCGTATAATAAATTACAAAGTTATGTAAAAAAGGTACATAATTTTATGAAATCGATTAAAATTTTCAAGGGAATTAAATTTTAAGAAATACAAAATTTAAATTTTTATACGGCCCCCGTACAAAAACATTTTCAATAAGTAAAATGTGCCCCATACACTAATAAGGTGATGTACAAAATTTCAGCATTTTATCATAAAAGTCCCAGAGATATGAAAATCAAAAATGCTGACTTAAACCACTTTTCGATGTATCGACATGGGTTCTCAGAGGGGAAAAATCATGTCGGCAGATCGCGTTTCAGGGGTCATACACAAATTAAATAAGAAAACAATGATTAAATAAATAAATAATAATTTTGCTATTTATTGGTACAAAAGTATCTACACTGTGTAGAAATAATAACTTTACACAATGATTACAAAGCTTATTCAAAATGTTTTCTATCCATGCGAAAGATCTATTAAAGATAAGAGGTAGATATTATTTGCCTATGATACATTTCTGCGTTGCGTTATTTGCACTCTTGCTGTAAACATTTACATTCTAATTTGTGATTAATCCCTCACCAACTTTGTTTAAACATATCTCTTGGACTTTGTATGATAAAATGCTGAACTTTTGTACATCACCTTATTAGTGTATGGGCACATTTTACTCATTGGAAATGTTTTTGTACGGGGCCGCATAAAAATTTAATTTTTGTATTTCTTCAAATTTAATCCCCTGAAAATTTTTATCGATTTAAAATTTTTATCGATTTCATAAAATTATGTACCTTTTTTTACGCAACTTTGTAATTTATTATATATATCTAAGATCAATTTTTAAGGAATAAAATCCGAGGCCAATGTTTTTGGGAAACCTTGTATATGTTCTGTATCATAAATGCACTATTTCCCAGTATTATTATTGCACTATATTGTCCATATGTCATTAGTGCACTATATTGTCCCTGTATCACTAGTACACCATATTGTCCTTATATCATTAGTGACTGTTATTACTACTGCACTGTATTGTCCCTGTATCAATAATGCATATTGTCCTTATATCATTAGTGCACTATATTTTCCTTATATTATTAATGTACCACAGTGTCCTCATATCATTAGTGTTCGTTATTATTTCTGCACTATATTGTCCCTGTATCACTAGTATATATTGTTCCTATATCATTAATGCTTATACATTTATCCATATCAACTAATGGTATTGAGCTTGGAAATATAAAAAATCAATCCTTTACCAGCAAAATTTTCCGATAAATTGTCTAATAAATAAAGGGATTATAAAAATATACCTAAAATCCCTAACCTAATTTTTTTAAATTTGTCCTCAAAAGTCTAGAACTCAAGTCTGTGATAAGCATCGTAAAGTTAATTTTTTAATTGCACGTTTATGTCTAATAACACATTTTAAGGAAATAAAATCCTGTTAGCACCTTTTTCAAACACTTTGTATATTTTTAAAACAACTGTCATCGACTTCGAGTGTCAAACTATGCAAAACACAGCATATAATAGAGTATGACTAAGATATGACTAAGTACAATAAAAATGACTTATTTGACTGTATATTATGAAATAAAAAGCCATTATAGTAAGGTTGAAATGCATTGTTCTTTTACTTATATTGGAAACCATCTGTAACCTTCTTTTAAATATTTGTACTTAAAACACATATAGCACTTTTTCTACTGCATGTAAATTGCTACTGTGGTTAACGTTGGGGACTTTGTTTGAAATTGTCATGCAAATTTTGGAGAATTTCCTCAGTAATTTTTGATGTGATCTTTCCTCTTTTTAAATCAATTTCGGTTTCTTCGGATTCGGATTTATCAAATTATTATCAGCAACTATAGTAATAGTGATTCTATCGGTCTCTCGCGTTTCTGTCTAAGCACCATCATCGCTTACAACATAATATCTTTCAATAGTAAGATCTCCCGGTAAAACACCTTTTCTCGTAACCTAATCTGCATTGAACTATCTTTGTACGTAGGATGCGAAATGAAAAAGTATGGAATTTCTTCTAACAACCCAGTCAATCCGTTTTTCTCTTTTTGCTATTAGGCCAGACATTATCCAAAAAAATCGCAGGCTAAATGTATTCAAGCCATCTCAACGTATTGGAGGATTCGTTAAAGTGTTTAGGCTCAACGTATTTGAGGATTTATTAGAGTGTTTAGGCTCAACGTATTTGAGGATTTGTTAAAGTGTTTACTCTCAACGTATTTGAGGATTTGTTAAAGTGTTTAGGCTCAACGTATTTGAGGATTTGCTAAAGTGTTTAGGCTCAACGTATTTAAGGATTTGTTAAAGTGCTTAGGCTCAACGCATTTGAGGATTTGTTAAAGTGTTTAGGCTCAACGTATTTGAGGATTTGTTAAAGTGTTTAGGCTCAACGTAGTTCAGGATTTGTAAAGTGTTTAGGCTCAACGTATTTGATGATTTGTTAAAGTGTTTAGGCTCAACGTATTTGAGGATTTGTAAAGTGTTTAGGCTCAACGTATTTGAGGATTTGTTAAGTGTTTAGCTCAACGTATTTAAGGATTTGAAAAGTGTTTAGGCTCAACGTATTTGAGGATTTGTTAAAGTGCTTAGGTTCAACGTGTATAGAATCTGTTTAGAAAAGTGTTGAGGCTCAACGTATCTAAAATGTGTTTAGGACAGTGTTTAGACTTAAAATATATATCTGGGGATAAATCTTTGGTGCCAAACCAATTATAGCTCCTAGTATTTTGTGATCATTCCAATAAGTTACATGAAAATAAATTTGTTTTTATTCATCTCTCACTAAACTCTTTGCAATATCCGTTGTAGGTATCTAATTGTTCAAGTGATGCATTTAATATAATAAACGTATCGCAGATCCAAAGTGATGGAAAATATTTCATAATAACTAATACTTTTTTACATCCGAGCTCGTTGTAAGTGGGATACACTGTAGTATCTTCTCCGACTTAATTCAGTATATAAGACAATCCTGTCAAAGCTATAGGGAAACTAACAATCTTAAAAATTAAAGTGCTACTTTTTAAAAAAAAACTTTATTCTAAATCATATGAACCCGCCAGAAAGTGGCGTTACCTAAAATAAGGAGGACACCTGCAGTAGCCATGCAGTAGTACAGCATCTGTAATACATAGTATCCAGTTGCCTTTGCAGCTTCGTGTAGTTCGAGCTAACTTGTGAACGAATTTTAAGTGGCAAGACAGAAATTGTCAGCCCCCATAGAAGTTTGCAAACTTGCGACAGATACCAAGTTTGCTTGCTGCCATTTCAGTTAACGATTATTCCATGATGATACATGCATGCTAAGCGATGAAACCAGCCCATGGATACTGTTATCTGCAGTGGGACTATCTTCTTCATTATTGGAGCCTTAATTTTTCAGTGGTATTCTGTGATTATGAATTTGACTTTTGCAGTTTCGTGTAGTCCAACCTATATTGTGAACGAATTTTATTCCGTCTTTATGGAACTATTGAGATTATCAGTTCCCGCAGAAGTTTGCGAAATTGCGGCAAATACAAAATTTGCTCACTGGCATTCCAGTGAACGGTTGTTCCATGCTGTCAAGCGCATAATAAGCGAAAAACTGTCATGTAGTTACTGTTATATGCAATAGGACTATCTTTATTTTGGGAGGCGCCCCTTTCAAGCGGTTTTTTGTGATTATAAATCTGGCCGGGTTTTATACGGAATACGTGGCGCGGTAGCCCGGTGGTTTGCACGCTGCCACAACTGCCGCCGTGTTCATGCGGAGTACGATCACGTTAAACATGTGGGTCCGTAAGTCCTTCCGAGACGTTGGTGGTATGGGAAGGAGGGTACGGTCCCAGTGGATGCCTCCTCCACTGGGTTCCGGTCTAAATTGGGTGGCACTTCCCGGCCGTCCAAACGGTTACCTTACACCTTTCTGGTAGGTCGGACGGTCTGGGTCTCAACAACAACAACGGAATACGTGGAAGGATTGAGACGGTCAGTTACTATAGAAGTTTCCAAAATTGCTGCAAATTTCAAGTTTGTATTCTATCATTGCAGATAACGATTATGCCATGCTTATGAGCGCATAATAAACTCTAAATAAGACCATGCATACCGTTATCTGCAATGGAAGTGTATTCCTTAACTTTATTCTGTTTGGCAATGTGTGGCATCTAAGAACGAAAGCGATCATCTTGGTCAATTGAATAGGGGCGCAATTTGACTGTCTCGTGGTCGATGCGATAAATATGCAAAGTTTCAGCGTGTTGGGTTATCGGGGAGCTCCTGGAGGACTTGGTCTCAAAAAATATTTCTCCCTCCCCCCCCCCCCCCCCCCCCCGGGAGTAGAAAGAAAAGTTCAGCTTAAAATTTTTCATGATCGATACTTTAAGAAAAATGCAAGGATCCAGTTTTCTTGTTACCGGAAAGGTTCTGGAGAGTTTGGAAAAACAGAAACATGTTGAACAATTATTATATAGATTTTAAAATATGATACCAGAATTTTTTTTTCATCTCTTTATAAAAAAACTATTGATTGCGAGTACAAAACTTATCGGGATGCGCGCTTCAAAAATTAAAAGGAAAAAATAAACGAGGAAACAAAAGATCATTGTATTTTGTTAACCACGACATTTTTCTGAAAAAAAAAAAATAACTCAAGCGTAAGTTATATTGGAGATCATTTTTTTCCCCATCTTTCTCTGAAGATTTGGAGATAGCATGTTTTCGAGACAACTTTAAAATATCCCAAAACCGTATATGATCTATTTCAAAAAACGATCTCCGTCCGTTTTTTTTTTACTTTTTTATTTCTAGAATCTTGCCCTCTGTCATTACCGATATACATTTTATTTTGTATCAGCCAATAGGATAGCGTGAGTGTTATATATATATATATATATATATATGGATGCGGAGAAAATAACATATTTTCGCTTTCCTTAAAAGGGCTCTAATATACATGTCACGGTCTTTATTTTTTACTTATTTTCTTTCTCCCGCTCATTTTCAGACGGTGAATTAAGTGAAGTGAAATGCACTGTCGTTAGAATGGAGTTGAGTTGTAGCTGTCATGGGTGTTGCTCCCCTATTAGCAATCTAATATTTGCTCAATAGTGGACCAATATTAAATGCTACTAGGGTTGCGGTGGATTATATTTTTAATTAATATTTTTACGTTCCCTGCAACACACACACACATATATATATATATATGTGTGTGTATGTGCACAGATATATATATATATATATATATATATGTGTGTGTGTGTGGTAAATTGTATAAATTATTTAAATCCCGGTTTTAAATCTTTAAATCCAATGTGTTTATGCAGTGGACGTTTTTTATTAAATTTTATCCGATTTAAATAATAAAGAAATGTATATGTTACGCTAAAAATGATAAATCAGAGATTATGCATAATCGCCGGTTATTATGCATAATCACCAATCACCTTGGTAAGTTTGTTACAATTGACTAAATTTCTCACTTTTGTCTGCGATTTAGCATAATTCCCAAACGAAGTTGGTAAACTTGATAAATATGCCAGAATTTCTTACTTTCACCGGCGATTTTGCATGCTTCCCAAACGAAGTTGGTAAATTTGATAAATGCACCAGAATTTCTCACTTTTACCGGCGATTATGTATAATTCCCAAATGGATTCGTTAAAGTTTTAAAAATAAAGTTTGATTTCTGAATATTGTTACGAATGTGTAAAATGACCTCCTCAATGGAGTCTCTTTTAAAAATCAGACGGATTGTTTCAAATCGGACTGATTCTTTTAAAACACTCGTACGGGCAACCTTTTCTATGACACGAATCTAGGGTCGCCATGTGCTGTTGTTCAGAGGCGGGTTGCCAAATTTGGCGATTTATGACTAATTTGGCGACTTTTCGAAGGGTCGAGAAACACCTCAAAATAACAAATATTCTACGAGATATAGAGGTTTCTAGAAATTTCTACAGAGAGTTTATAAAAGGCGTCATCATTCAGTTGGAGCGGAGTTAACGTGATTCGAGCTACATTGAATTGTGACATATATCAGTTTTTTTTAGAATATTATCGGCTATTTTGTGAAATTTGTGGATAATTTAATTGGTGTTTTACTGTACCTGAACAGTTGTTTAGTATAATTGTAAGATAGTTATTGATCTGTTATACTGTATATTGATTCTCCTTACGCTGTGTTTGTGAATAAACATATTAGTTATCCAAATATTTGAACTCATTTTTGTATCCTAACGTACACAGAGGGTGAATGTAGTGTTTTCACAGGACAGAAATTGAATAAACGGAGATACTTAGATTTTTACAAATTTATAGAGACATTGGCATTACGATGAAAGCCTAAGAAGAACGTTTAATGGCACGGGGGTTCAAAATGCAGAAGAGCTTAAAGTGCTTAAAAGTTTATACATCTTTTGTGATGTATTTTATTTTTCTCTACCTTTGTGATGCATTTTATTTTTCTCTACCTTTGTGATGCATTTTATTTCTCTCTACCTTCGTGATACGTTCTGCTGTGATGCATTTTCTTCAACCTTCGGGATGCATTCTTTTGGGATGCATTTTATTTTTCTCTACTTTTGTGATACATTTTATTTTTCTCTACCTGTACTTGCCCCCTCCCCCTCTGTTCTTTTTCCAATTTCCTTTCTCAACTCTCATTCGCAGACGAACTAACTGAAGTGAATCGCGCCATCGCTGGATAAGAGTTGAGTTGTAAGATTGCTGGATGTCGTCTGCTGTGGATTATTTAACATTTTTATTTTTACTTCGCTAAAATATTTCAATTTGGACGAATGCAGTGTTTTCGCACGGCATAAATTGAATAAAATGGAGGTACTTAGATTTTTAGAAATTTATAGAGACTTTGGCATCACGATGAAAGCCTAAGAAGAACGTTTAATGGCACGGTACTTCAAAATGCAGAAGAGCTTAAAGTGCTTAAAAGTTATCCATCTTTTATGATGCATTTTATTTTTCTCTACCTTTATGATGCATTTTATTTTTCTCTACCTTTGTGATGCATTTTAGTTTTCTCTACCTTTGTGATGCATTTTAGTTTTCTCTACCTTCGTGATGCATTCTTTTATGATGCATTTTTTTTAACCTTCGGGATGCATTTTATTTTTCTCTACTTTTGTGATGCATTTTATTTTTCTCTACCTGTACCTGCCCCCTCCCCCTCTGTTCTTTTTCTAATTTCTTTTCTCAACTCTCATTCGCAGACGAACTAACTGAAGTGAATCGCGCCATCGCTGGATAAGAGTTGAGTTGTAAGATTGCTGGATGTCGTCTGCTGTGGATTATTTAACATTTTTATTTTTACTTCGCTAAAATATTTCAATTTGGACGAATGCAGTGTTTTCGCACGGCATAAATTGAATAAAATGGAGGTACTTAGATTTTTAGAAATTTATAGAGACTTTGGCATCACGATGAAAGCCTAAGAAGAACGTTTAATGGCACGGTACTTCAAAATGCAGAAGAGCTTAAAGTGCTTAAAAGTTATCCATCTTTTATGATGCATTTTATTTTTCTCTACCTTTATGATGCATTTTATTTTTCTCTACCTTTGTGATGCATTTTAGTTTTCTCTACCTTTGTGATGCATTTTAGTTTTCTCTACCTTCGTGATGCATTCTTTTATGATGCATTTTTTTGAACCTTCGGGATGCATTTTATTTTTCTCTACTTTTGTGATGCATTTTATTTTTCTCTACCTGTACCTGCCCCCTCCCCCTCTGTTCTTTTTCTAATTTCCTTTCTCAACTCTCATTCGCAGACGAACTAACTGAAGTGAATCGCGCCATCGCTGGATAAGAGTTGAGTTGTAAGATTGCTGGATGTCGTCTGCTGTGGATTATTTAGCATTTTTATTTTTACTTCGCTAAAATATTTCAATTTGGACGAATGCAGTGTTTTCGCACGACATAAATTGAATAAAATGGAGGTACTTAGATTTTTAGAAATTTATAGAGACTTTGGCATCACGATGAAAGCCTAGGATGAAAGTTTAATGGCACGAGGCTTCATAATGCAGAAGAGCTTAAAGTGCTTAAAAGTTATCCATCTTTTATGATGCATTTTATTTTTCTCTACCTTTATGATGCATTTTATTTTTCTCTACCTTTGTGATGCATTTTATTTTTCTCTACCTTCGTGATGCATTCTTTTATGATGCATTTTTTTCAACCTTCGGGATACATTTTATTTTTCTCTACTTTTGTGATGCATTTTATTTTTCTCTACCTGTACCTGCCCCCCCCCCCCCCCCTCTGTTCTTTTTCTAATTTCCTTTCCCAACTCTCATTCGCAGACGAACTAACTGAAGTGAAATTTTCCATCGTTGGATAAGAGTTGAGTTGTAAGATTCCTTGATGTCGTCTGCGGTGGATTATTTAACATTTTTATTTTTACTTCGCTAAAATATTTCAATTTGGACGAATGTAGTGTTTTCGCACGGCATAAATTGAATAAAATGGAGGTAATTAGATTTTTAGAAATTTATGGAGACTTCGGCATCGCGATGAAAGCCTAGGATGAAAGTTTAATGGCACGAGGCTTCATAATGCAGAAGAGCTTAAAGTGCTTAAAAGGTTATACATCTTTTGTGATTCATTTTATTTTTCTCTACCTTCGAAATTTTTCTAATATAAGTTCTTTGTGCGATGTGAGTTCAAAAGCGAATAACATTATTCAATACCTTTCAACCATAAACATTGAATAAATTAATTATCTGCGTATTAAAAAGCAGAATTACAGTCCGTGAATTAAATAATAAAATATTCCGAGATTCATCTCGGCGTAAATTACTTTGCTTCGATAAGTTAATGATTTTCACTGTTTGCTTTTAACGTGGAGGAATCTTCGGATTTTTTTAAAAAATGGAATATAATGTTTATACTAATTACTTTTTCATCTTGCTGATTACTTGGAGGTGAAAATAAAATAAAAAAGCTATTTTTACCCCTTTCATTACAAATTTGTTTTATGGAGTTTTTCGTAATTTAAATAGTGATTCTCAATTTGTGTGAACAACATATTTATATAATGTTGCAACGTTGGAAACGGTATGATTATAGATTAAGATTTGAAATAGGGAACATTTTATAAATATTCAGTTGTATATAAATCGTTACTGATTATTTATTGAAATACAAATTTATATTAATATAAACTAGCAACATGCTGGTTTCTTTGGAAAGTCCTGAACTATCAAGCCTTTATATGATAAGTCCTTAACTATCAATCCCTTATGTGATAAGTCTTTAACTAGCAAGTCCTTATGTGATAAGTCCTTAACTATCACGCCCTTATGTGATAGGTCCTTAACTATCAAACCTTTATATGATAAGTCCTTAACTATCAATCCCTTATGTGATAGGTCCTTAACTATCAAGCCCTTATGTGATAAGTCCTTAACTATCACTATAACTTTATAAGAATATGTCTCGAGTGTACGCGTTAGGTCTAACTATGGTGAAGCGACAATGCCCCAATGAATAAAAGTGATTGCAGTGCTCCTTGTGGAAATTTTGAAATGCTAAAGAAGAACATCTGCAACATAGCGAGATAGACGAAAAAGAACCAGATACAAAGTTACAGGATGTTGAACAGGAATCGTCTACAAAACTGTTACAGATTTATTTGACACAATATGGTTATTGCCTAATGGCTGTCCTGTTATTATCGTTTGCCGAATGGCAACAAGCATATTATTATTATTCTCATCAAACAAAATAATTTTGGGTGTGAGTAATTTACGCACTTTATTATAGTTTCGCCGAATAGCAACAAGTTTATTATTATTATCAAATAAAATAATTTTGAGTCTGAGTAATTTACTCACGTTATTATCGTTTACCGAATGGTAACAGGAGTAATATTATTATCAAATAACATAATTTCGAGCGTGAGTAATTTACGCATGTTATTATCATTTGTAGAAAGACATCAACCATATTATCAAACAACATAATTTCGTATGTGAGTACATTACGCACGATATTACGTTTGCCGAATGGCAACAAATATATGCAGCTGCCACTGAGCACTATACATGTAATAATAATAATAATGCGTTATAGCTCAGTGTCACATGTTCGAAGATTTGGGTTTGTTTACATTTTCGCTTTTAGTACAGTAAGAAATTACGTTATTTTAAATTATCTTTTTGTGATAATAACACTTTATACACAATATTTTTGTCTTATTTTATAACCTTCAGCTGGTTAATTAAATTTTAAACCAGAGAAAATGTTCCGTGTAGTATGGATTTTTTGTTCTGATGAAAACAGTAGTTTCTCTAGAAAAAAAATTCTGAGCTGAGGAAAGGGGGGGGGGGGGGTATTGGTAAACAAATATTTTGTTTCTCTTTTCTCCATATATCACTTCTTCGAAATACAATCGGTTCAATGGAAAGGGGGTTTGACCCCCATATACCCCCTTTGGCGGCGGCACTGCTGGTGAACATATTGATGATTCTCTGTAAGTTTATAGATAGACCTAATTGACATTTAGCGCTTCTGCCATTATTAACTTTTAGAAAATAAAACATTCGTGTTTTTTTATGGGTACTTCTATTGATACAATAAACAACACACGAATGAACAATACATGAACAGAAATATAAATAAATGAATATAAATACATGAACAGAAATAGAAATACATGAACATAAATACATGAACAGAAATAGAAATACATGAACATAAATACATGAACAAAAATAGAAATACATGAACAGAAATACATGAACAGAAATAGAAATACATGAACAGAAATACATGAACAGAAATAGAAATACATGAACATAAATACATGAACAGAAATAGAAATACATGAACATAAATACATAAACAGAAATAGAAATACATGAACAGAAATAGAAATGCATGAACAGAAATAGAAATACATGAACAAAAATAGAAATGCATGAACAGCAATTCATGAACATAAATACATGAACAGAAATCTAATGTAGAGCCAGTTTCAAATGCCCTTCATCAGATACAATGCACATGTGAATTCTAGAGAGAAAGTTACCACGTACATTGACCAACATTGCAGATGTCACCGTATTAGAGGCTCCGATGATATAATTTTGGCATGCATTGATTGCCTTCCATACACGCGTTTCGTTCGTTCTTGGTGTCTATTCGTTTTGCAGCCGAGTTTTATTATCCAATTCTTTAAATTTTCCGCTAGGGCTGCTGCAATTACTTTTTTCGATTAGACTTAACCACTTTACTCTGTATAGACTTTAGGGGACTCAATGTCATAAACAGGATAAATCCCCATATTTCGCGTTTTATTTTATACCTCTTCTCCAATTTATCGGTAATACCTAAAAATTTTATGGCTAATAAGTAAACACCTGTAGCATATATGATAATTTTTTTCAATAATCTGATGATATTATTTTTAAAAATTGTACAATGTTCATGAATTTATTAAAATTTTTATTACTTTCCTTATATACATAATGTATAAGGAAAATATTGTGACGGGATCGAAAATTCGAGTTTTCGACGGGAGAGCACGTTTCAAGCATCCCTGATCACGAATCAAACATTTTTGAAGTGATGTCTGTGTGTGTGTGTGTGTGTGTGTGTGTGTGTGTGTGTGTGTGTGTGTGTGTGTGTCAGTGAGTCTGTGGAGACGATAACAGACGAACGAATGGACCGATTCGAACCAAATTTGGTACAAAAATCACAATCCGTAAACACTGGAAGCCTATTGTTTTTATACGCAATCGAATGTTCAGAACCCTCCTAAATTTTCGAATGAAATTTTGAAAAAATCGTCAAAAATCAAAACCACTAATAAAGTTACGCAAATAGACATTTCTTATGTGATTTTTCATTAAAAAACGATTGACATAAATTTCAGAACGCTAACATGAACCGTTCTCGAGATATTGCACATTTTTCAAAAAAAATATCAAAAAGTCATATAAAATAGAAAAAAAATATTTCCTATTGAGAAACATGTTCACTTTTCATATGTAATATCATGCGATAAGTTGGGTGACATCATTCTCGTGGATCTAGCTCGTTCCATTCATGAAAAAAGATACTTTGAGTAATACTTTTGTATTTGAACGCCAATAGTCATTTATCAGCTGTAAGACTAATTTATTTCTCTGTGCATAACGCTTGGCGAGATTTTTGGCGACGAATTTACCGGAATGTCGCCAACTTGGCGACATTTTTAAATGTTGCCAAATTAACGAAAATCTCGCCTAATGGATAAAAATGACGCTAAATCAATGAAAATGACGACTAATTGTCGAAAATTCAATATCTTGAAAAGAATATTAGTATCTACTATAAGAAAAAGCTATTTTTTTTACTGTAAATGTACATTCATTACATTATATAAGGAAAGTCATGTGTTGCCCACTTCAGATTTTTTTTATATATGTTGCTTGTGCGTATGATTGCAACAAAGATATTCCTCCCAGAATAGAAAATATTGCTAATTACGCGTAAAAATATCCATTTAAGAAGTTCTACTTTATAATGAACATTGGCATACTTTGAGTTTTTAAAATTCAAATTCAAAATTGAATAACAATTTAAATTTAATTTCTTTAAATTTTAATTATGCAAATGTTTTTATTTATTTATAATTATCATATATGCTACAGGTATTCTCTCGTTAGCTATAAAATGTTTCAGTATTATCGATGTATAACAGAAGAGGTACAACATAAAGTGTGAAACATGGGATTTTTTTGGACTTTCCTATGAACTGTGTGGAAACCCCAGGCCGTCCGACTCATCCAGAGGATTTGAAACCTATGAACTGTGTATACTGTTTACTGCATACTGTAATTAGTATACAGTAAACAGTATACAACATAGTATTCAACATAGTGTATAGAACATGTAGTGTATATGTAGTATACAACATAGTATACAACATAGTAACAGTATACAACATAGTACAGTAAACAGTATACAACATATAACAGTATACTGTGTATACTGTAATTAGTTTTGCTTAATTTTAGAACTTTTTCACTATGTAGTGATACTAGGGCGCGGTAGCCCAGTGGTTAGCGAGCGGGAATTGCCCTCGGTAGGCCGAGGTTCGATTCCCGCCGCTGCCAAAACTGCCGCCGTATTCACGCGGAGTACGATCACGTTAAACATGTGGGTCCGCAAGTCCTTCCGAGCGGTAGGTGGTAGGGGAAGGAGGGTACGGTCCCTATGGATGCCTCCCCCACTGGGTTCCGGTCTGAATTGGGTGGCGCTTCCCGGCCGTCCAAACAGTTACCTTACACCTTTCTGGTAGGTCGGACGGTCTGGTTCTCAACAACTATGTAGTGATACCGGCCGTCCAAACTGCTGCTCATGTCCCAGGACGAGTCGGACTGTCTGGGCTTTCGACTATGTAGTGATAAATAACTTTCTTTACAGTGGACTTACTGTGCTGTTTTCATAAGCACTTATTGTGAAATGATGAAAAACTGACTTTTTTATTCAACACTGCCAGATTTCTATATATTTTTTAAAATTACCATAAAATTTACATTAAAATCAGCAAAACACCCTTAATTGCTAATATTCACCTTGAACTTCCTTTGCATCTGTTAGTGACGACCTTGCTAGGACAATGCAGAACCAAACCGTTTTACCCGTTTTCCCCTGCAACAATACATCACAACAGTGACAGTCTCAATAGCACAAATTCTCACCACTTTTTTGAATTGTTCGGTGTCGATTAAATCAAACCTTTTTTTATTGACTGAGTCACACGAGGAGGGGGTGGGGCAGGCCTCTAGCAGTGTTTACGACTTCCTTCTTTACGAGCTGTTCCAGCTAATCACTGAGGTTGTAAAGGGATTGAGGGAGCTTCTCAGAACGTCAATAGGAATATAAATGTCGTTATCGAACTGATTTGCTTTTTACGTGTTTTTTATTAAGACCGAATACTAGTGAGACGCGTTTTCTAAGCTAGATATAGGAATACTTGTTCTGTTTAGTAATTTACTTGGGGTAATTTAGAAGCCATTTTGCTTAGAGCGTGAAAAAAAAGGAATTATAATAATTAAGTGAATAAAAGGTTTTAATGGAGATATTTATACAATTTTAAATGCAAAGTTTTTTTATCATTTTATTTTGAGTACTAGTATCAGAAACTCGGCGTTTTTAATTTGACTTGCAAATTCTAGTAAATACTTCATATTGTTGTACAAAAATATTTATTATTAATATCTAATTATTATTAATATCTAATTCAATTCCCTTGGAAAAGATGAATACGAATTATTATTTTTGCTATACAAAATTATTTACATGGGTAAATCTGATGAATAAGACTTAATAAGACATATTTGATGACATATCTGAGACATATTTGATGACATATCTTATTTACAAGACATATCTGAAGAATAATTTCCCGTTTGTGAACCAATATACGAAGAATTGGAATATTTACAACATCCACCTAAATGAAAATGCTGAAATGGTAGTAAAAGTACTATATCCATGTTACCTTTATCCCTTTGCAGCATTGGTCTAAATAAAATAGAAAATATATGAATTAAAAATATTCTCAAATAAAACAGATGACTTATAGAATTTAAAATATCAAAAATTCCTTGAATCCTTTATCCAAAAATCGTAACTAATATAGTATAATAGTATAAGCGTAAAATATAAACGTAACTAATATAATCAAAAATATAATATCATTCATTTATGAAATGTAATTTTTCACCACTTTATAATTTAAATTGGATAGATTGAATGTAAATCGTCTGTTGTATAAACGCATGTGAATAAATTGCGTTGCTAAGTATCATACTATTATTTTCTTCAAATAAAGCTTTAGAAAATTATCGTCTGCACTTTGCTATTTCTGCGGAAGCGGTTTTTATTAATAATTTCAACAATTAGTGAGCTTACAAACTCAAAACATACCATAGTGTCGTACAGAATAACCTGACAAAATGTGCAAAAAATCTGATGTGGGCAGCACATGACTTTCCCTGCACACTTATATCCACGTTCTCTTTATTTTAATTAAATTTAATTCACTTTTAATTCAATTTTCGTTCTCATTTGGTAACTGGACTTGTTTTCAAAGGGGAGTAGAGAAAATACGAAAGAATTAAAATATCTCGAGAATGGCTAGTCCTAGTGTAATGGGGTTGGTCTTATTCTTTTCTTTAAAAATTACGTATAAAACAAGCATTTAATGGATCTATTTGTGCATACGTAGTTTTTTATTTTAGATTTTGACGATTTTTGTGGACCATTTTGTAAAAAAAGGCAGGTTATATTTTTCCGAATCGTACCAAAATCTAATCAGCACCAGGGTAACCCACAAGTGACTTATCTACCGAATTTTGTGAAATTCGGTCCGCTAGTTTTTCAGCTAGAGTGGATACAGGCTTTTGCGGGCCATTTCGCAAAAAAAAGGCGGGTTCTTTTATCCCGAATCGTACCCAAAACTAATCAGCACCAGATTTGCCCACAAGAGACTTACCTATTAAATTTTATGAAATTCGGTCAATTAGTTTTTCAGTTAGAGTGGAAATCTGCACAAAATCTGCACAGACAGACACACATACGTCACTTTAAAAATAGTTTTTTCGTATTCTAGAGGTCTCAAAACGCGTAGATCCGTCGAAAACTCGAACTGCGATGTTCGTCATGATTGCAATACTTTTCCTATACATTTCCATGTATTGCAGGGAAAGTAAAAACCTTCAAAAACTGTGAGTTTGTATACGAAACACACAAATAAACTTACATCTAATATTATATAAATAAATTTTTGTTTTTGAAATATTTTGACTTGAATATATGGGTTCGAATTTATCTTTAGAATATATTGACTCGAATTTATCTTTAAAATATATTGACTGGGATTTATCTTTAGAATTTATTGACTGGATCTTTTCTGTAGAATATGTTTAATCCAATTTATATTTAATATATATTTTTTCAAGTAAAATAACAGGGATTTATGCTTAGAATATGGTGACACGAATTTATCTTTAGAATATTTTGACTTGAAATTATCTTTGGAATATTCTATTAAAATGCATCAATAGTATATTTGATTTAATTAATTTTTAGAATATTCTAATTGAGATTTATCTTTAAAATATTTTGATTGAAATTTAATTTTTGAATAAATAAACTCTGATTTAAGTTTCGAATACTTTTAATTTGCGACTTGAATTAATTTGCGAATTGAATTGATTGTTAAAATATTTTATTTGAATGTATCTGTAGAGTATGTTAATAGAATTTACTTTCATTATTTGATTCGATTTTAGAGCATTCCGATTCAAATTTATCTTTAAAATAATTGAAATGGAATTTATCTTTAGAATATTTTACTTTTTCATTTGAAATTATCTTTGGAAATTTTCAATAAAATATATCTTTAGAATATTTTTATTCTAATTATGTTTATACTATTTTAACTGCTATAATTTATTTTTAGAATCCTTTGACTCGTATATATTTTTATATAAAATGTTGAATCCAATGTATCTCTAATTTAATAAATTTTAAATTGCACTGTTCTATCACAGTTGCTTAATAAATTTTATATGTAGAAGATTTGTCAATGATGTTTGTTATGGCATTCTTTCAATTGTAATAACTTTTTATGCGAGCGAACCTGCAAGATTTCTGTTGTTGTGCATTTACTCCCAAATGCGTTTTCGCCCTTCGTTTTGGCAGTTGCGCATGCTCTAAAATCTTCTCTCCTAGTGAAAGGATTTCCTTTGAATATTTTATTCATATTTATTTATTTATTTATTTGTTTGTTTGTTTAGTCGCATGTAGAGATGTGGATCGGAAAAATGCCCACTCTTGTTTTTTAATTAATTTGAAAATAGAATGTAATACTTTTTCCAAACTATTTTTCTGAAAAGCAAGTAGCTTAACAAGAAGTTTTTGATCATTGAGATTTTTTAAATTTGAAAAGGAAAATGAAGGATGGCGGGATGCAAATGTGTGTTTTATTTTAAAAAAAAAGAATGGATAACAACCAAAAAGGGTATCTTTGACATTTTACACATTCTCAGAAAAATAAATAAATAAATAAAGTTTTAAGCCTATTCTTTCAGTATTAAAAAATGGAATGCTTTCACGAGTTCTGCTGAGGAAACATAAACAAGTATTCACTCAAGTATAGCACTAAATATACAAGTATTCTTGTATGCTTAACGCATATTGCAAATTGCCTCTTTCTTCTTATGATACTCACTTGTTCAATTACCCAATTACAATCAGTTATTTTTAAACAATTTTTAATATTATATAAATAATTTCTTTTTAAACGTGCTTAATTACAAGCATTTTTTAAATTTATTTTTGTCGTATGCTATTTTCATATATTTAATCATTTATTTTATACATATTATAAGCTCGTAATTTACTTTTTATCTTTGTTGTCTTTTAAGAAAATAGTAGAATGTTTTCCTTTGAATTACCAGTAATTATTGAAAGAAATGCAATAGAATAATATTTAATGAGTTTTTTAATTATAATTAGATTTAAAAAAAATTTAATTTCATGTTATAATCTACTTTTTATACCTATAATAAACACTAAATTATTACTTTCCTTATATACATAATGTATAAGGAAAGTATTGTGAGGGGGTCGAAATTCGAATTCCAGTTTTCGACGGGAGAGCACGTTTCAAGCATCTCTGGTCACGAATCAAACATTTTTGAAGTGATGTCTGTGTGTGTGTGTGTGTGCGTGTGTGTGTGTGTGTGTGTGAGAAAGTATGTGTGTGTGTGTGTCAGTGAGTCTGTGGAGACGATAACTGACGAACGAATGGACCGATTCGAACCAAATTTGATACAAAAATCACAATCCGTAAACACTGGAAGCCTATTGTTTTTATACGCAATCGAATGTTCAGAACCACCCTAAATTTTCGAATAAAATTTTGAAAAAATCGCCAAAAAATCAAAACCATTAATAAAGTTACGCAAATAGACATTTCGTATGTAATTTTTCATTAGAAAACAATTGGCATAAATGTTAGAACGTTAACACAAACCGTTCTCGAGATATTGCACACTTTTCAAAAAAATTATCAAAAAGTCACATAAAATAAAAAAAAAATTCCTATTGAGAAACATGTTCACTTTTCATATGTAATGCCATACGATAAATTGAGTGACATCATTCTCGGATCTAGCTCTAGCTAGGATCTAGCTCGTGGATCTAGCTCGTTCCATTCATAGAAAAAGATCCTTTGAGTAATACTTTTTTATTTGAACATTTCATTTGTCTGCTGTAAGAATAACTTATTTCTTCATCCATAGCACTTGGCGAGATTTTGGTGAAGAATTTGGCGGAATGTCGCCAACTTGGCGATTTTTTTAAATGTTTCGAAATTAACGCAAATCTCGCCAAATGGATAAAAATGACGCTAAATCAATGAAAATTACGTTCAAGCATCCCTGATCACGAATCAAACATTTTTGAGGTGAGTCTCTGTGTGTGAAAGTATGTGTGTGGGTATGGGTGTGTATCAGTGAGTCTGTGGAGACAATATCTCATGAACGAATATTGCGATTCGAATGAAATTTGGTACAAAAATCACAATCCGTGAATACTGCAAGCCTATTGTTTTTATACGTAATCGAATGTTCCCCCCTAAATTTTCGAGTGAAATTTTGAAAAAGTCATCAAAAAATCAAGTTACGCAAATAGACATTTCGAAAACGATTGACATAAACTTTAAATCGCCAGTATGAACCGTTCTCGAGATATTGCACATTTTTAAAATAAATTTATCAAAAAATCCCGTAAATTAAATAAAATCTATTAACTGTTGAGAAACATGTTCACTTTTCATATGTAATATCATGCGATATATTGGGTGGCATCATTCTCGTGGACCTAGCTCGTTCCATTCATTAGAAAAGGTACTTTGAGTAATACTTTTGCATTTGAACGCCAATAATCATTTATATACTATAAGAATAACTTATTTCTCCATCCATAACGCTTGGCGAGATTTTGGCGATGAATTTGCGGAATGTCGCCAACTTGGCGACTTTTTAAAATGTTGCCAAATTAACGAAAATATCGCCAAATGGATAAAAATGACGCTAAATCAATGAAAATGACAACTGATTAACGAAAATTCAATATTTTGGAAAGAATATGATATATCATGTATCTACTATATTATGTATCTACTGGAAGGAAAACCTATTTTTTACTGTAAAAGTAGTAAATTCATTGCATTATATAAGGAAAATCATGTGTTGCCCACATCAGATTTTTTAGAATTCCGATAAGGTTTAACAATTTTTAATTATTTCTCATGCTATTCATTTTGTGCAATGCTTCAAAATTAGAATTTTGAAGATAAAAAAAAACATTATTATAGATAAAATAGAAGTTTTTTTAAGTTATCAAAAGCAAGCGTATTTAAAGAAAATAATAAATTCTAGCTGCTAACTGCAGCATGCATAAAAAAAGAAAAAATAATTTTTCATGCATAGAATTTTTTAGATATTTATAGATTTAAACCTAGATTAGCCTTGTTATATAATATATGTTTGACAATAGCTATAATATAAGAATAAAGACTTTTGAAAGTCACTAAACATATTATTCCAGCTGAAATGTGATATAGAGAATAATTTCAAAATTTTCATCTGGGGGAAAATTTTCGAAAAATCCCCATCTCTAGTCGCATGGGATTGGACCCATTTTGAAAGTAGGGGGAAGGGGATAATTTGGGGATGTGGCCGTATCACACCCGTTGCGTGTAATTTTCACTGCTATGAATAAAATGTTCTTGTTATTTTTCTAATTATAAATTCAATTTGTCTCTGTTTTAAATCCCAGGAAACGTCTGGCATATTTTCCAGTTACAAATAATACAAAATATTAAAATAGACGCTTGAAAATCTTCTGCAATTGCAACACGACAAAATGAACTTCGTATACGCAACATATATGCAAATAACTGATCCATTTTCAATGCACAAAATAACCTGCTTCATCAGGACCGACAAGAAACTCAACCTCACTTACTCAAATCAGATTGGCAGCTGAGGTAGAACAGCACAGAAGGAGAAAAAACTGGAAGTAGGAGAAAAATTGTTGCTATTGGCTCAGGAAAAAAATAAAGAGGAAAAACCATGGATGCAGGAAAAGATAGACAGTCAACTACTAACAAAGACACGGAGAAATAGCAGAAAATTAGGCGGTAAGAGAACAAACAGATAGTAAAGCGAATAGAAACAAATACATAGTGAGAAAACATATTAAAACTCTTCCGAAAGATACGAGACAACTCAACCAGCTGCAAAAGAACATCTTAATCAAAAGTTTTAAGAAATGTACAAAACTTATACGATCAGATGAATCATCTATTTCGATCCAAAAGAGAGTTTTCGAAGTTTCAAGGATTATGGAGTTCCAATTATGGAATTCCTAGGACAGACAAGTGATGCCTTTGTAGTCCAGTCTAAGGGGCGGTTGGGTAATTGTAATAAAAATATAATTTAAGGAAAGAGAAGATAAAAAAAAAACAGGAGATTCTCTTGGATATGGATTGTAACAAATCACAATTCAAAATCACTCCAGAATAAAGGGGAGGGGTTAAAGTGGGCGGGGTCTAACTGTGATCCGAGGATACTAGGAATGGGTCGTCGTTTAGGAGTGCCTAGCCACAGGGGCTGTAACCTCCGGTATGTGGATTCCAATCTGTTGTCTGTTATCACCTGAGCTTCATATGATTTGTGAATGCGACTATTTCAATGACCGTCCTTCCCTATTATGTGATCCGAGGAACACCGGCCTTGAAACTATAAAAGCTGCTTTTAGAAAATGCTGAGATTCTGAGATAATTGAGGGGACCAATCAGGAGACAGGGTTTAACTCCTATACTGATAGCCCACAAAGACTAGAATACAGGATGTAAATCGTGTCTGTATTCCAAAAGTGATTTAACAATTAAAAATAATAGATCTCCCACTGAAAAATTCAATGCGCAAACACTTTTTTTGTATATTGAAAGAATTTTTAGAGCAAATGCATTTTTGTAGTCTGAATGTTCCTTTTGCAAATTTAAAAATATCCTCCAAGAGACATTTACTATTTCCCGAAATCAAAAACATCGGAAAATGGAACGCTTTTATGCCATCATGAGAGATACAGCAGAAATGCGACGCGGCTGCATTTATGGAATAAAATATACTTTTCAAGAATACTCTATAGAATTAAAAATGCATGAAATCATTTCTTTCTTCCAAGGAACGTAAATATGTTTTAAGATTTATTATTTTATTTCCAAATTTCCTTCTGTGCATATAAAATAATGCCTCATATGAATTGGAGCCATTCTAAGAATATTTTATTCATATTTTAAAAGTATTATAAAAATTGCCGAAATTCTACGTTTCATTATAATATTGCAATTTTGCTGTACAATTTTGCTCGAAATTTTGCTGGCTATTTTTCTTTCGAATAAAATCTGAATCAGAATATTTCTTCACAAGATGATCACATTACTTTTCCAAAATTGTATTTACACTACCTTTGAAACATCACTGCACTTGTTTAAGAAATAAATCTTCTAATAAATTTTGTAGAATCACGCTCCCAATGCAGATAATAGCATCAATCGATACTGTTATCGGTTTCATTTTTGTTTACTACCTAGACCGTCCGACTTACCTGAATGTATAATCTGTTTGGACAACCGGGAAACCGACAGGGGCGCGGTAGCCCATTGGTTAGCGCGCTGGAGTTGCACTCGGTAGGCCCGGGTTCGATTCCAGCCACTGCCAAAACTGCCGCCGTGTTCATGCGGAGTACGATCACGTTAAACATGTGGGTCCGAAAGTCCTTCCGAGAGGTTGGTGGTAGGGGAAGGAGGGTACGGTCCCTGTGGATGCCTCCCCCACTGGGTTCCGGTCTAAATTGAGTGGCACTTCCTGACCGTCCAAACAGTTACCTTACACCTTTCTGGTAGGTCGGACGGTCTGGGTTTCAACAACAACCGGGAAACCGACGTCCAATTTTGGCCGGAAACCGATGGGGGGAGGAGGGTAACACCACTGATTGTACCAACCTTTCCCTAATCCATAATCTTTCATAAGATACTGTTATCACAACAATGGAAGGCGATTTTAACTTTTGAAACGCCTCTACATACTATTGTGTTTTGAATAGTGTTGGTGACTCAGTTTTAAGAGCGCCCTCTATCGATGGATGGAGAACTAACAACATGCTTGTAATAGAGCCCCAGATTCGTTTTAGGCCACACAAAAAAATAAATAATGTAAAGTAAAAGAATAAAATGGCCAAAAATATTTTTTTTTCAGTCAATTTATTATATATTTACATTATTGAGATAGCTGCTTTCCTTTGCAATCACTATTTTTACTTTCCCTGCAATACATGGTAATGTATAGGGAAAGTATTGGAATCATGTCGAAAATCGCAACTCGAGTTTTCGACGGATCTACACGTTTCAAGACCTCTAGAATACGAAAAAAACATTTTAGCGTTACGTCTGTGTGTGTGTCTGTGTGTCTGTATGTCTGTCTGTCTGTTTGTATGTCTGTGTGTGTGTCTGTCTGTGTGTGTGTGTGTGTGTGTCTGTCTGTCTGTGTGTGTGTCTGTCTGTCTGTTTGTATGTCTGTGCAGATTTTGCATCCACTCTAACTAAAAAACTAATGGACCGAATTTCACAAAATTTGGTAGGTAAGTCACTTGTGAGCGAGTCTGGTGTTGATTAGTTTTGGGTACGATTCGGGATAAAAGAACCCGCCTTTTTTGCGAAATGGCCCGCAAAAGCTTGTATCCACTCTAACTGAAAAAATAATGGACCAAATTTCACAAAATTCGGTAGATGAGTCACTTGTGGGTTACCCTGGTGCTGATTAGATTTTGGTACGATTCGAAAACAAATAACCTGCCTTTTTTTGCAAAATGGCCCGCAAAAATTGTCAAAATCTAAACTAAAGAACTAGGTATACTCTATATCCATTAAATGCTCGTTTAATACGTAATTTTTAACGACAAAAAGAATAAGACCAACCCCATTACACTGGGACTAGCCGTTCTCGAGATATTTTAGTTTTTCGTATTTTATTTACGCCATCTTTGAAAATAAGTCCGGTTACCGAATGAGAACGAAAATTGAATTAAAAGTGAAATAAATTTAATTAAAATAAAGAGAACGTTAATAAAAGTCTGCAGGAAAAGTCATGTGCTGCTCACATCAGATTTTCATAATCTATTACAATACTGGTAGTTGTTTATATAAACTCATTTTTTAGATTCCCCTCTACTATTGAATCTCGTTTTGTTTATTTTATTATCTAATTTAATTTTTGAAAAAAAAATGCAAAAAAAAAAAAAAAATCACAAGCACATTTGGATCTACAGGCACCCACAGATTATTTTTTCTCTGTCTCTTACACGTTGTAAAATTTAATTTTTGATGTGTTGTTGTGAATGTGTTTCAATTTATTTATGACCTCGGTTTGGTCGCAGGATTTAAATAAGAGGAATCCTTATTACAATCTGGCTGGCCAGGCATGATCTACATAAACCTTAAAATTTAAAGAAGAAGAGGGAAGAAAAGCATGATCTTATTTCATTGTATTGAATTAAAAAAGTGTCTGGAGTTGCATTTGCATCTAGTTGATCTCAAACAGTGTTTCTTTCAGGCATACATCCGATTACCCCCCCCCCCACACACACACACACACACACACATACAAAGAAACATTTTATGTTACCCAGCTATATTAATAAATTCAGGTTGTAACGAAAAATATACTTTATAATTGTTATAGAAAATGTACATGTTAAACTTTGTAATTTCACCTATTTCCTATTTATGTGACAGCATTTAGATCATTTTTACTTTCCCTGCAATACATGGTAATGTATAGGGAAAGTATTGGAATCATGCCGAAAATCGCAACTCGAGTTTTCGACGGATCTACACGTTTCGAGACCTCTAGAATGCAAAAAAACTATTTTTAGCGTGACGTCTGTGTGTGTGTCTGTGTGTCTGTTTGTTTGTCTGTCTGTCTGTATGTCTGTCTGTCTGTCTGTGCAGATTTTGTATCCACTCTAACTTAAAAACTAATTGACCGAATTTCATAAAAATTTGGTAAGTATATCACTTGTGGGCGGATCTGGTGCTGATTAGTTTTGGGTATGATTCGGGATAAAAGAACCCGCCTTTTTTTTGCGAAATGGCCCTCAAAAGCTTGTATCCACTCTAGCTGAAAAACTAAAGGACCGAATTAAACAAAATTTGGTAGGTAAGTCACTTGTGAAACACCCTGGTGCTGATTAGATTTTGATAAGATTCGGAAAAAAATAACCTGCCTTTTTTTGCAAAATGGCCCGCAAAAATCGACAAAATCTAAAATAAAAAACTACGTATGCTGAAATATATCCATTAAATGCTTGTTTTATACGTAATTTTTAACGAAGAAAAGAATAAGACCAATCCCATTACACTAGGACTAGCCGTTCTCGAGATATTTTTGTTTTTGTTTTTTTCTCTACGCCACCTTTGAAAATGAGTCCAGTTACCAAATGAGAACAAAAATTGAATTAATAGTGAATTAAATTTAATTAAAATAAGAGAATGTGTATATAAGTCTGCAGGGAAAGTCATGTGCTGCCCACATCAGATTTTTACTTTCCCTGCAATACATGGTAATGTATAGGGAAAGTATTGGAATCATACCGAAAATCACAACTCGAGTTTTCGACAGATCTACACGTTTCGAGACCTCTAGAATACGAAAAAACCATTTTTAGCGTGACGTCCGTGTGTGTGTCTGTGTGTCTGTGTGTCTGTCTGTCTGTGCAGATTTTATATCCACTGTAACTAAAAAACTAATGGACGGAATTTCACAAAATTTAGTAGGTAAGTCACTTGCGGGCGAGTCTGGTGCTGATTAGTTTTGGGTAAGATTCGGGATGAAAGAACCCGCCTTTTTTTGTGAAATGGCCCGCAAAAGCTTGTATCCACTCTAACTGAAAAACTAATGAACCGAATTTCACAAAATTCGGTAGATGAGTCACTTTTGGGTTACTCTGGTGATGATTAGATTTTGGCACGATTCGGAAAAAAATAACCTGCCTTTTTTTGAAAAATGGCCCGCAAAAATCGTCAAAATCTAAATTAAAGAACTAGGTATACTCAAATATATCCAATGAATGCTCGTTTAATATGTATTTTTTAACAACGAAAATAATAAGACCAACCCCATTATACAAGGACTAGCCATTCTCGAGATATTTTAGTTTTTCGTAATTTCTCTACGCCCACCTTTTTAAATAAGTCCGGTTACGGAATGAGAACGAAAATTGAATTAAAAGTGAAATAAATATAATTAAAATAAAGAGAACGTGAATATAAGTGTGCAGGGAAAGTCATGTGCTGCCCACATCAGATTTTTACTTTCCCTGCAATACATGGTAATGTATAGGGAAAGTATTGGAATCATGTCGAAAATTGCAACTCGAGTTTTCGACGGATCTACACGTTTCGAGATCTCCAGAATACGAAAAAACTATTTTTAGCATGACGTCTGTGTGTGTGTCTGTGTGTCTTTGTGTCTGTGTGTTTGTGTGTCTGTCTGTCTGTCTGTCTGTGCAGATTTTGTATCCACTCTAACTAAAAAACTAATTTACCGAATTTCATAAAATTTGGTAGGTAAGTCACTTGTGCACGGATCTGGTGCTGATTAGTTTTGGGTATGATTCGGGATAAAAGAACTCGCCTTTTTTTGTGAAATGGCCCGCAAAAGCTTGTATCCTCGCTAACTGAAAAACTAATGGATCGAATTTCACAAAATTTGGTAGATAAGTCACTTGTGGGCCACTCTGGTGCTGATTAGATTTTGGTATAATTCGGAAAAAAATAACCTGCCTTTTTTTTGAAAAATGGCCCGCAAGAATCATCAAAATCTTAACTTAAGAACTACGTATGCTCAAATATAGCCATTAAATGCTTGTTTAATACGTAATTTTTAGCGAAGGAAAGAAAAAGACCAACCTCATTACACTAGGTCTAGCCGTTCTCGAGATATTTTAGTTTTTCGTATTTTTCCTACATCTTTTTTGAAAATAAGTCCAGTTTTCAAATGAGAACGAAAATTGAATTGAAAGTGAATTAAATTTAATTTAAATAAATAGAACGTGAATATAAGGCTGCAGGGAATGTCATGTGCTGCCCACATCAGATTTTTACTTTCCCTGCAATAAATGGTAATCTATAGGAAAAGTATTGGAATCGTGTCGAAAATCGCAACTCGAGTTTTCGACGGATCTACACGTTTCGAGACCTCTAGAATACGAAAAAACTATTTTTAGCGTCACGTCTGTGTGTGCGTCTGTCTGTGTGTCTGTGCAATGTATGTATCCACTCTAACTAAAAAACTAATTGACCGATTTGCATAAAATTTGGTAGGTAAGACCCTTGGGTGTGACCCTGGTGCTGATTAGTTTTTGGTATATTTTGGAAAAAAAGAACCCGCCTTTTTAGCGAAATGGCCCGCAAAAATCTCATTTATTAACTCTAGCTGAAATACAATTTGATCAAATTTCACAAAATTTGGTAGATAAATCACATGTGGGATACTCTGGTGTTGATTAGATTTTGGTACGATTCGGGAAAGAAAAACCTGCCTTTTTTACGAAATGGCCTGCAATATTCGCCAATACCTAAAAAAAGACTACGTATGTTCAAATGTATCAATTAAATGTTTGTTTTATACGTAATTTTTGAAGAGGAAAAGAATAAGAACAACTCTATTACTCTAGGACTAACCGTTCTCGAGATATTTGAGATTTTTCGCATTTTTTTATGCAGCTTTTTGGAAAAATGTCCAATTACTGAATAAAAGCAGAAATTGAATTAAAAATGCAAATTTAGTGTCATTTTGTGCAAATAAACTCAATTTAATGAGTTCTTGAAGAAATAAAGAAAAAATGAATTTGCGTTTGTAGGGAAAGTCATGTGCTGCCCACATCAGATTTTTATTTTCAGAATGAGATTTTATGACTGTCCAAAATGTCCAAATTGCAATATATATGTGTATGCATATAGTTCTATATATTTAAATATAGAAGTTAAAATTGCATATGTTTAATTATATATTTATATAAGATAGATAAAAAAATGGCCTGCCTAAAGTTTCCTCCCCCCCCCCCCCCCCCACTTCGACCACAAAGACCTAAAAGAAAAACTGGTCTCGAGGCAATAGAGATCTGCAAGTTTTGAACTGGTCAGTCTCGGATCAGAAATAATTTTCCCCAGATTTTTGTCCAAGCCGAACAAAGTGGTCGAGAGTAGTTTTAAATGTTAGAAATGAAATTCAATAGATTATATGATTTTTATAAACTTCCCGTGTATTAAGAAAAATTAAAGAAAATAAAAGTAGGTGAGCGACAGTCACATAACCCTCTCTTACGAAATTGCATTTATTTTCGTAACAGCTTCATTATAATCATCGTAGCCTGATAAATTGATCTGATACTGATGCAAACCTCGGCGTCGGCCACCCCCGTTGGGTTCCGGCCTAAATTGGGTTGCTCATGGGCGTAATGAACTCCACCCCCTGTGGTGCGAGGGACAATGCGTTAGGATGGCAAAATGGATCACGCTCGGACCGATTTTTTAATTAACAAGTGTCTGGCCGTTGGAAAGAAAAATATCGCCGTTGGTAGTTGATAATGCTTGATCCACTTTAGCTTGGTAACTTTATTTGCACATTACTTACCAGATCGAGCGGTAATGCATTTAAAGAAATTAACTGAAGTGTAGCTCCACTCGACTCTCTCATACTAGAATCTATTTTAAATAACTTGTAATTTATTTATTTTGCACATTTTGCAAGAAAATTTTTGAAAAATATATATCGTTTTTCCTAATGATCACAATTATACCATGTTACTTTCCATTTTAAAGGGCTTGAAAAAAATCTTCTAATTAATACTCCGATTGAGTTTGACAATGTTGCCCCTCGGGGATGGGGATGGGGAATAATGCCTTCACAAACACAAAAATCTGATGTGGGCAACACATAACTTTCCTTATATAATGCAATGAATTTACTACTTTTACAATTAAAAAAAATGTTATTCTCATAGTAGATACTTATATTCTTTCAAAGATATTGAATTTTTTTGAATCAGTCGTCATTTTCATTGATTTAGCGGCATTTTTATCCATTTGGCGAGATTTTCGTTAATTTGGCAACATTTAAAAATGTCGGCAAGTTGGCGACATTCCGGTAAATTCGTCGCCAAAAATCTCGCCAAGCGTTATGCACAGAGAAATAAATTAGTCTTACAGCTGATAAATGACTATTGGCGTTCAAATACAAAAGTATTATTCAAAGTATTTTTTTTCGTTAGATCCACGAGAATGATGTCACTCAATGTATCGCATGATATTACATATGAAAAGTGAACATGTTTTCTAACAGTTAATTTATTTTTTTATTTATATGACTTTTTGATAAATTTATTTTAAAAATGTGCAATATTTCGAGAACGGTTCATGTTAGCGTTCTAAAATTTATGTCAATCGTTTTCTAAGGAAAAATTACGTAAGAAATGTCTATTTGCTTAACTTCATTAAAGGTTTTGATTTTTTGATGATTTTTTTAAAATTTCACTAGAAAATTTAGAAGGGTTCTGGACATTCGATTGTGTTTTAAAACAACAGACTTCCAGTATTCATGGATTGTGATTTTTGTACAAAATTTCATTCGAATCGCTCCATTCGTTCGTGAGATATCGTCCTCACAGACTCAATGACACATACACATACACACACACACAGACATCACCTAAAAAATGATCGATTCGTGATCAGGGATGCTTGAAACGTGCTCTCCCGTCGAAAACTCGAATTCGAATTTTCGACCCCGTCACAATACTTTCCTTAAACATTATGTATACGTATATAAGGAAAGTAAAAATTGTATCGTGGCTATTTTCCACTGGGATAACGGTGTACCAAATTTATATAATATATAACGGTGTACCAAATTTCGGTTAATTTTTATAACGGTGTACCAAATTTCATAGTCGTACGCTGCTTAGATTTCCCACTACACACTGCACAAACAGACAAATAAACAGACATACACACACATACAAACATGTTCCTTTATTAAGTAACATTATTATAAATTCAGTTAAATTTAAGTATTGATTTCCAATCTCTTTTTATTTGAATATAAAATTTTTAACATTTGATTAAGACTAAATTACGTTCTTATGTCCATCTGTGTGTGTTATTTGTGTATGAAGATATGGATACGTTCAGTAAAGAGTGAACGCTCATATCATTAAACTGAACTGACTCCCAGAGGATATATTCAATATTCCGTATTGTTAATATGGATGTGGTTTAATATTCTATTTAGCACTGACTGGATCAATTTTAGGGTTTTTCTGCAATTAATCTGAAAAAATCTGATGTGGGCAGCACATGACTTTCCCTGCAGACTTATATCCACGTTCTCTTTCATTTAATTAAATTTATTTCACTTTCAATCCAATTTACGTTCTCTTTCGGTAACCGAAATTATTTTCAAAGTTGGTGTAGAGAAAATACGAAAAACTAAAATATCTCGAGAACGGCTAGACCTAGTGTAATGGGTATGGTCTTATTCTTTTAGTCGTTAAAAATTACGTATTAAACGTGCATTTAATGGATATATTTGAGTATACCTAGTTCTTTAGTTTAGAATTTGACGATTTTTGCGGACCATTTTGCAAAAAAAGGCAGGTTATTTTTTTCCGAATCGTACCAAAATTTAATCAGCACCAATGTGTTCCATAAGTGACTCATGTACCGAATTTTGTGAAATTTGGTCTATTAGGTTTTCAGTTAGAGTGGATACAAACTTTTGCGGGCCATTTCGCAAAAAAAGGCGGGTTCTTTTATCCCAAATCGTACCCAAAACTAATCAGCACCAGACTCGCTCACAAGTTACTTACCTACCAAATTTTGTGAAATTCGGTCCATTAGTTTTTCAGTTAGAGTGGATACAAAATCTGCACAGGCAGACAGACAGACACACAGACAGACAGACACACACACAGACGTCACGCTAAAAATAGTTTTTTCTAGAGGTCTCGAAACGTGTAGATCCGTCGAAAACTCGAGTTGTGATTTTCGGCATGATTCCAATACTTTCCCTATACATTACCATGTATTGCAGGGAAAGTAAAAATCTGATGTGGGCAGCACATGACTTTCCCTGAAGACTTATATTAACGTTCTCTTTATTTTAATTAAATTTATTTCACTTTTAATTCAATTTTCGTTGTCATTCGGTAACCGGGCTCATTTTCAAAGGTGGCGTAGAGAAAGTACGAAAAACTAAAATATCTCGAGAACGGCTAGTCCTAGTGTAATGGGGTTGGTCTTATTATTTTCGTCGTTAAAAATTACGTATTAAACAAGCATTTAATGGATATATTTGAGTATACCTAGTTCTTTAGTTTAGATTTTGACGATTTTTGCGGGACATTTTGCAAAAAAAAGGCAGGTTATTTTTTTTCGAATCGTACCAAAATCTAATCAGCACCAGGGTCAACCACAAGTGACTCATCTACCGAATTATGTGAAATTCGGCCCAGTAGTTTTTCAGTTAGAGGGGATACAAACTTTTGCGGGCCATTTCGCAAAAACAGGCGGGTTATTTTATTCCAAATCGTACCCAAAACTAATCAGCACCAGACTCGCCTACAAGTGACTTACCTACCAAATTTTGTGAAATTCGGACGATTAGTTTTTTAGTTAGAGAGGATACAAAATCTGCACAGACAGACAGACAGACACACAGACACACACACAGACGTCACGCTAAAAATGGTTTTTTCGTATTCTAGAGGTCTCGAAACGTGTAGATCCGTCGAAAACTCGAGTTGTGATTTTCGGCGTGATTCCAATACTTTCCCTATACATTACCATGTATTGCAGGGAAAGTAAAAATCTGATGTGGGCAGCACATGACTTTCCCTGCAAACTTATATCCACGTTCTATTTATTTCAATTAAATGTAATTCACTTTTAATTCAAATTTCGTTCTCATTCGGTAACCGGGCTTATTTTCAAAGGTGGCGTAGGGAAAGTACGAAAAAGTAAAATATCTCGAGAACGGCTAGTCCTAGTGTAATGGGGTTGGTCTTATTCTTTTCGTCGTTAAACATTACGTATTAAACGGGCATTTAATGGATATATCTAAGTATACCAAGTTCTTTAGTTTAGATTTTGAAGATTTTTGCGGGCCGTTTTGCAAAAAAAGGCAGGTTATTTTTTTCCGAATCGTACCAAAATGTAATCAGCACCAGAGTGACCTATACGTGACTCATCTACCGAATTTTGTGAAATTCGGTTCATTAGTTTTTCAGCTAGAGTGGATACAAGCTTTTGCGGGCCATTTCGCAAAAAAAGGCGGGTTCTTTTATTCCGAATCGTACCCAAAAGTAATCAGCACCAGCCCCGGCCACAAGTGACTTACCTACCAAATTTTGTGAAATTCGGTCTATCAGTTTTTTAGTTACAGTGGATACAAAATCTGCACAGACAGACAGACAGACACACAGACAGACAGACAGACACACAGACACACGCACAGACGTCACGCTAAAAATGGTTTTTTCGTATTCTAGAGCTCTCGAAACGTGTAGATCCGTCGAAAACTCGAGTTGTGATTTTTGGTATGATTCCAATACTTTCCCTATACATTACCATGTATTGCAGGGAAAGTAAAAATCTGATGTGGGCAGCACATGACTTTCCCTGCAAACTTATATCCACGTTCTATTTATTTCAATTAAATGTAATTCACTTTTAATTCAAATTTCGTTCTCATTCGGTAACCGGGCTTATTTTCAAAGGTGGCGTAGGGAAAGTACGAAAAACTAAAATATCTCGAGAACGGCTAGTCCTAGTGTAATGGGGTTGGTCTTATTCTTTTCGTCGTTAAACATCACGTATTAAACGGGCATTTAATGGATATATCTAAGTATACCAAGTTCCTTAGTTTAGATTTTGAAGATTTTTGCGGGCCGTTTTGCAAAAAAAGGCAGGTTATTTTTTTCCGAATCGTACCAAAATCTAATCAGCACCAGAGTGACCTATACGTGACTCATCTACCGAATTTTGTGAAATTCGGTTCATTAGTTTTTCAGCTAGAGTGGATACAAGCTTTTGCGGGCCATTTCGCAAAAAAAGGCGGGTTCTTTTATTCCGAATCGTACCCAAAACTAATCAGCACTAGCCCCGCCCACAAGTGACTTACCTACCAAATTTTGTGAAATTCGGTCGATTAGTTTTTTAGTTACAGTGGATACAAAATCTGCACAGACAGACAGACAGACACACAGACAGACACACAGACAGACAGACAGACAGACAGACAGACAGACAGACAGACACACAGACACACGCACAGACGTCACGCTAAAAATGGTTTTTTCGTATTCTAGGGGTCTCGAAACGTGTAGATCCGTCGAAAACTCGAGTTGTGATTTTCGGCATGATTCCAATACTTTCCCTATACATTACCATGTATTGCAGGGAAAGTAAAAATTGGAACAAAAAAGTAAATATTATGATGCAGATTGTTATAAAAGTAAAAATATTTTGACTTTCTTATACTTTTGAAACTGTTAAATTATAAAGAATGTATTGTTTATAGTATAGAGAATATATATATATATATACATATAAATATAAAAAGCATTTAAAATTTGAAAAAAGAAGGAAGGCTTAGCGAGAAGCTTACTTAATGGCGGTAAGGTGTTTTGACCTTACACCCCAGTTGTCAACATGCATGTCATAAATGCCACGGCATTGCAGTCCTGGACGCCAGCCCTGACTGAAACCAACCTCCGGAGTGACAATAACAATCATCACAAGACCGTTTAAAAATAAAAGTCCAATGATAAGATGAAGACCATTACTGGATGGCAAATTAGTCCTTCAGACTACAATGACCTGTATATATCTGCGTGTTATCGTTCTGCGGTCCTGTTATTCATAGTATGCGAACCTTCATCGACCAAATTGATATAAAATTGATTTTAACTTTGAGCAATATGCATTATTATTACGATAAAAATTATCAATATAATGTAGCATAAAAGGAATGGGGTATTGCTGTAGATATGCTTGTAGAAATGTCTTATCAAAATCAATACGGATGGCTTCATTGTTGATAATTCTCTGTATTCTAGCCAATACCCCCAAGAATACAATCCTAAATATATTCAAGTGAAGATTGGAATTCCAATTAATCAGACTGTTGATAGGTATATTAAAACTTTTTCTTTTATCATAGATAGTAAAATTTACAGGTATTTTACTGAAATCGATGCTTAAATGCTTTCTCAAATTTTAAATGTTTTTTATACTTTTTATATTTATATCGTGTATAGTATTTGTAGCTGCTTTGCGCATAAATGTTATAACACTTCAATATCTTTTATAACTTCCAATTTCCATCTTATATATATATATATATATATATATATATATATATATATATATATATACTGCTTACACTGAAATCGCATCACCATTAATAGTTGTAGGTGTAGCTTTATGTAAATCAGGCTATGGAAACAGCAAGGTGAGATATGCAAATGATCACAGTTTCGTTACGCATAGTGACGTAACACTTTGCTGAGCAACATAAAAACATCAGGTCAAGGAGGAGCGATATCACAGCTAAATTGTAGCGTCATTGGTTTCAGGTTGTAAAAATGGTCACAGTATGCCTAGAGTACGTCGACGTACCTCATACTTTCAGTTGTCGTCAACGGAATGCCAACAAATCATTGTTTTACGTGAGGGTGGAATGAACCTAAGAAGGATCGCTGAACTATTGGGTCGTGATGGGTCATACTAATGGGTCACACTTCAACGGTGTGTGTTACGGTTCGTAAGAGACACGGAAATGACACCGCGATCAGGTAGTGGAGCTACCTGACTACTTGAAGATCGTATGCTTCTGAGAAGCGTTGTGCGTGAGCCGTTTACCACAGCAATCGTGTTACAACGACATTTATCCCACACTACAGGTAACGTGGTTTTGACGCAAACAATTCGAACCCATTTGCATGACGCAGGACTCCAAGGTAAACCTTTTCGACATCTACCGTCTCAGCGTCTTTACCGGTTACGTCGCCTCCAGTGGTGTCAAACGAAACGTAATTGATCTACAGAATTTCGAAACATTCTGCTCACTGATGAAACGCGATTCTGTTTTGGCAATCCAGATGGCCGCACTCGCGTATGGCGACGCTTTCAAAAATGCTACTGGGAAGTTTTTTATATCAGTCGCCACACAGCCCCCTTAAATGGTACCATGGTTTGAGGTGGTATAACTTTGGTGGACGAACACCTTTGGTTCACGTTTCTGGCAGTATAACAGCACAACGATGCGTCTCTGACATTGTGAGATCTGTGGTACAACCATATCTGTCAACCAGGCCTGGACTGCTTTTTCAGCAGGATAATGCCCCGCCACATACTGCACGGGTAACTATGAATAGTCTACAAGGTTTTGATATCCTGCCATGTCCAGCACATTATCCTGATTTGTTGCCAATTGAGCATATCTGGGACATCTTGGGTCGCCGATTAAAAGCACGCCCAATTCCAGCAAACCATGTTCAGTTACAAGACTAATTGCATGCTGTGTGGAATGCCATCCCTCAGTATAACATTGACGGGATGACCATCTCATTAACGGGATGCCTCTTCGTATTCAATCCTGCATAGCCGCTCGCGGTGGGCCTATTCCATATTGATCTAATGTCAATAAAGCTCCATGCTTTGACTTTCCAGGTCTGATTTTTTGATCATTCGCACATCTCTATGTTACAATTATATTCTGTAAATTTCACAAGGATACATCAATTTTTTCATGATGTTGCGATTTCCGTTGTGAGCAGTGTATATATAAAAGGTAGTAGCTTTCATATAAAGGGTGCTATAGCTTTTATATAAAGGGTGCATGCTATAATTGTGATCATTTGGAACAACAATACAAGTTGTTTCTTGCAAAATTTGAAATGACGAAAAAAAATAAAAGAAAAAAAAATCAGAAACGACGTAAAAATGGATTCTGGTATGAAAAAATCGATGTGTGCTACACTCCAGTTCACCTTTTTTAGGGGAAAAATACTGAAATATTTTTTCTGTTCTATACATTACACTTTTAAAGGTCAGTAAAAACATTTAAAATCATGGCTACGCCTTCATGTGAAACTATTCAAAACTTGAACGAGACACGGCAAACATTTTAAGGAAGAATATCTCGAAATTTACGTAATGTCGCCTACTGAAGTTTTGCCACTTTGGATTTCGCTTAAAAAGGTTTCTGAGCCAAAGTCAAATACATTCGCAGAAATGACATGACAAATTTAACTCCCGTAGACGGATCCGACATTTTGACGCTTGAAAAATGATAAATCTAAAAGTATTGCGAATACCAGCTTGTTGCTTTAAAGTTTCTCTTCTCAAGCTACGTCTCCGGATTTAAGAAATATCTCACATTTCTCGAATAAATATCGTGAATTATTATAGAGTTTTACTTCCAGGTGATTAGCGATACGTACAAGATGTCAAGAGAAGTCATGGAATTTAAAAAGTAGGAGGCTTACTTTATTACTTTCCCTGCAATACATGGTAAAGTATAGGGGAAAAGTATTGGTATCATGTCGAAAATCGCAATTCGAGATTTCGACGGATTTACACGTTTCGAGACCTCTAGAATACAAAAAAACTATTTTTATCGTGACATCTGTGTGTGTGTGTCTGTGCAATGTATGTATCCATTCTAACTCAAAAACTAATGGACCGAATTTCATAAAATTTGGTAGGTAAGTCACTTGCGTATGACCCTGGTGCTGATTGGTTTTTTGTACGATTCGGGATAAAAAAAAACCCGCCTTTTCTTTGCAAAATTGCCCTAAAAAAATACCCGTATCCACTCTAGTTTAAAAACTAATGGACCGAATTTCACAAAATTCAGTAGATAAGTCGCTTGTGGGTTACCCTGGTGCTGATTAGATTTCAGTATGATTCGGAAAAAAAATAACCTGCCTTTTTTTGCAAAATGGCCCGCAAAAATCGTCAAAATCTAAAGTAAAAAAATCCGTATGCTCAAATATAATCATTAAATGCTTGTTTTATACGTAATTTTTAACGAAAGAAAAGAATAAGATCAACCCCTATAAACTAGGACTAGCCGTTCTCGGGATATTTTAGTTTTTTCGTATTTTCTCTACGCCACCTTCGAAAATAAGTCCAGTTGCCAAATGAGAACGAAAATTGAATTAAAAGTGAATTAAATTTAATTAAAATAAAGGGAAAGGGGATAAAAGCCTGCAGGGAAAGTCATGTGTTGCCCACATCAGGTTTTTTTATGCAGATGTTGCATAGTCCATTTCGACAATAAGAGTTTAGCAATTCCGTCCTAGTAGCTCAACAGTAGATAGTCGGCTAGCCAGTTTATATATCCAGGTTTCGATTCCAGGTTGGGACAACTAGATTCTTTACAATGGCACCCGAACAAATAAACCCTGTAGGTTAGTGTGAAGAGGCCGGAGGTGTGAAAGTGGCCCCAGTACGACTAGCACGGGGTCTGGGATATTCAGCGGCGATTTCAAATTGAGAAAATAACGACAAAGTAGGAAGCTAACCTGGAGTATAAAAATAGCATCAGCAGGCTAACCTGAGGTAAAAAAACCCTGATGTGGGCAACACATGACTTTCCTTATATAATGTAATGAATTTGCTACTTTTACAGTAAAAAAATAGGTTTTTCTTATAGTAGATACTAATATTCCTTCCAAGATATTGAATTTTCGACAGTTAATCGTCATTTTCATTGATTTAGCGTCATTTTTATCCATTTGGCGAGATTTTCGTTAATTTTGCAACATTTCAAAAAAGTCGCCAAGTTGGCGACATTCCGCCAAATTCGTCGCCAAAATCTCGCCAAGCGTTATGCACTAAGAAATAAGTTATTCTTACAGCAGATAAATAAATGACTATTGGCGTTCAAATACAAAAGTATTATTCAAAGTATCTTTTTTCATGAATGGAACGAGCTAGATCCACGAGAATGATGTCACTCAATTTATCGCATGGTATTACATATGAAAAGTGAACATGTTTCTCAATAGGAAATATTTTTATTTTATTTTATATGACATTTTGATATTTTTTTTTAAATGTACAATATCTCGGGAACGGTTCATGTTAGCGTTCTAAAATTTATGCCAATCGTTTTCTAATGAAAAATGACATAAGAAATGTCTATTTGCGTAACTTTATTAGTGGTTTTGATTTTTTGACGATTTTTTCAAAATTTCATTTGAAAATTTAGGGGGGTTCTGGACATTCGATTGCGTATAAAAACAATAGGCTTCCAGTGTTTACGGATTGTGATTTTTGTACCAAATTTCGTTTGAATCGGTCTATTCGTTCGTCAGTTATCGTCTCCACAGACTCACTGACACACACACAGACTCACTGACAGACACACACACACACACACACACAGACATCACTTCAAAAATGTTTGATTCGTGATCAGGGATGCTTGAAACGTGCTCTCCCGTCGAAAACTCAAATTCGAATTTTCGACCCCGTCACAATACTTTCCTTATACATTATGTATATAAGGAAAGTAATAGCAGGAAGTGATCAGATAGATAGTCATTTGCATGCTATTCTGACAGAGTGTTGAAAATGCAAGGTCCACTTCGACAATAGAGCTGGCAATTTAGTACCAGTAGCCACAGTAGAGAGTCAGCTGGTCAATTCGAAGATCCAGTGTTCAATTCCCCGGTTGTAGCAGTAAGATTCTTTACAGTGTATAAAAAAAACCCTATGGCGCAACACGATGAAACAACTCTAAGGGGGATGACCCCCTTTTCAGGCGTGTACAGAGGGTATCTCCATTTCTGTTAGAGATAGTTGAAATAGTCAATTACACATTTGTAGACTGTTGCAAAATTAGTAAAACATTTTTGCCCCACAACGAAATTTGTAAAATAGCTTTCTAAGTAACGGTTTTAAAAAAGCAAATTTTATTAATTTGCATGCAACATTGTAAACGTTGAACACTGGAAAACGCGCGATGTACCTTATTACACGTCTGCAAACATGCACCGTTTCTGGATGTGGATATTTTGTATAATAAAATCCGTTTTATTTTATCTTATTGTCTAAATGTTCGATTTTTTTGTGGGGTTAGATTTTATACACTAGTTTTCAAGGGTTTTTCCATCTTCTGTAGAAACACAACAATCCTGGGTACTAATTTTGCAACGCTTGAGTAATTGACTTTAATTCCCTATCTCTAACAGAAAGTGAAATAGCCTCGTACCCTTATAACAAGGTTAACCCAACCCCCTAAAGTAGTTTCATGGTGTAGTGTCATTAACGTTTCCCAAAATATTGCACGATTCATATTAAGTAGCTCATAATGCATCCTATATGATTAATATCAATGTATATTAGCAAAAGAAGATGCATATATGTTTGTTCGTCTGTAGCGGAAAATCTAAGCGACGTATTTAAAATTCGAATTAGTTATTTTTGTTGTTTTATGTTTTGGAACGATTTTTTACATAAATGAGTTCCTCTGGCGACTTGAAATACTATCTCAAAGTTTGCATCTTAAACATCTTGACATCATCGGAAAGATTGAAATATTTTATTTCAAACAAAGTTTAAACGGGAACCATACGAATTATAGTCAAATGTTTGTGAATTTTTAAAATATATATATATTTCGTGTACGTTACAAGATATTGGGTACACCTGATATATTCTCGTACAGTTTCAATTTTAACACCACTGACATAGCAGTTTTTGTTGTTGTTATAAACGGGCGTATTGCTTAAGTGTTCTTTAGTTTTATAGAACTCGCCGATAGTTACGATGTGAGTATAATTAAAGGTTTGCATCTTATATCCCTTGCAATGTAAGCTAAATTTTAAAGAATGTTTCGGCGTTGCCCTGGAATAGCTTTTTAAATCCGGAACAACTTGCCCGGGTTGGGGCTGCACATCTCTGCTACAAACGACACTAAAATCTACAGTAAATTAACAAAAACTAAAGAATGTTTTAACAATACGCTCGTTTATAACAAAAGTCGCTCTATAATTAAAAAAATCTGATGTGGGCAGCACATAACTTTCCCTGCAGACTTATATTCACGTTCTCTTTATTTTAATTAAATTTAATTCTCTTGTAATTCAATTTTCGTTCTCATTTGGTAACTGGACTTATTTTCAAAGGTTGCGTAGAGAAAATACGAAAAAACTTTAAAATCTCGAGAACGGCTAGTCCTAGTATAATGGGGTTGGTCTTATTCTTTTCTTCGTTAAAAATTACGTATTAAACAAGCATTTAATGGATATATTTGAGCATACGTAGTTTTATATTTTAGATTTTGGTGATTTTTGCGGGTAATTTTGCAAAAAAAGGCAGGTTATTTTTTTTCGAATTGTACCAAAATCTAATCAGTACTAGGGTGTCCTACTTATCTACCGAATTTTGTGAAATTCAGTCCATTAGTTTTTCAGCTAGAGTGTATACAAGCTTTCGCTCTTCATTTCACAAAAAAAGGCGGATTCTTTTATCGTACCCGAATCGTACCCAAAACTAATCAGCACCAGATTCGCTCACAAGTGACTTTCCTACCAAATTTTCTGAAATTCGGTCCATTAGTTTTTTAGTTAAAGTGGATACAAAATCTGCACAGACAGACAAGACAGAGAGACACACAGACAGACGCACACACAGACGTTGCGCTAAAAATAGTTTTTTTCGCATTGTAGAGGTCTCGAAACGTGTAGATCCGTCGAAAAGTCGAGTTGTGATTTTCGGCATGATTCCAATACTTTCTCTATACATTACCATGTATTGCAGAGAAAGTAAAAAGTATTTAACGTCGCCACTGCTGTTTGACAAGTTTTTCTTTCTTCGGGGTTCTCTGCATCGTACCGTGAAAACTATAGCATATAATAATATAAAATTTGGTACATTTCTAGAGGAAATATTTGTTTAGTACATTTGTTTGGGGAATACGCTGAAATAAACAATTTTTCGATATATATTGTAGTTTAAGAAATATTTGAAGTCACAGATAAAATATTTGAGCTGCGAGTTCGCGTTCTGGATAGACTAACAATAGTAAGACCACGAAATTTTGCAGGCAGGTACCTACATAGTTAACTTTTTTCAAGACGTAGTCCTTTTTTACTTTCCCTGCAATACATGATATTGTATAGGAAAGTATTGGAATCATGTCGAAATCGCAACTCGAGTTTTCGACGGATCTACACGTTTCGAGACGTCTAGAATACGAAAAAACCATTTTTAGCGTAACGTCTGTGTGTGTGTCTGTCTGTGCAGATTTTGCATCCACTCTAACTAAAAAACTAATGGATCGAATTTCACAAAATTTGGTAGGTAAATCACTTGTGGGTTACTTTTAGACTAATCCACACGTTTTGGGGCCTTTAGAACACGAAAATTCTATTTTTAGCGTGAGGTCTGTGTGTGTGTGTTTGTCTGTGTGTCTGTCTGTGCAATATATGTATCCACTGTAACTCAAAAACGAATGGACCGAATTTCAAAAAATTTGGTAGGTAAGTCATTTGTGTGTAACCTTGTTGCTAATTAGTTTTTGGTACGATTTGAGATAAAACAACTTGCCTTTTTTTGCGGAAAGATCAGCAAAAATTCCCTGTATTCATTCTAGCAGAAAAACTAATTTATCAAATTTTACAAAATTTGGTGGATAAGTCACTTCTGGGCTACCCTGGTGTTGATTAGATTTTGGTATAATTCGGAAAAGAAAAGAAGCCTGTCTGTTTTTGCGAAATAGACCGCAAAAATCGTCAAAATTTAAAATAAAAAACTACATAGGCTCAAATTTATTAATTAAATGCTTGTTTTATACGCAATTTTTAGCAATGAAAATAATAAGACCAACTCCATTACACTAGGGCTAACCGTTCTCGAGATATTTCAATTTTTTCACATTTTCGCTACGCCACCTTTGAAAAAAAGTCCAGTGACCAACTGAGAACGAAAATTGAATTAAAAGAGCAAATTCAGTGTCATTTTAAATAATTATGGACGTTATTTTGTGCAATTAAATTCAATATAATAAATTATTGTAGAAATAAAGAGAACGTGAATATGAGTCTGCAAGGAAAGTCATGTGCTGCTAACATAAGATTTTTAATTTCGATGTAGTTTACGAGATATTTTACTTTTTATGCAGTGAAAAATGTTGTTTCGTATCAGCTCGTCCATCGATTTTCTCTGTCAAAAATTATAACACACAAAAATATGGAAATTGGTACATTTATAGAGAAATAATAGGGTAGTACAGTGAAATAAACTGTTTAGCGATTTAAACTTTAGTTGAGCTTGAAATAGTTCGCAAAGCCCGCTTTGGAAGTGCAGTGAGTAGGAGGCGTAGCGCACGGCGCAGAGTCCCCTAGCAAAATAAAATAAAACTGTTGCTCGGATACAGACACGGCTACGCCACGACCCATCTTGAATGCTTTACATTATTTTTTTCTTAATGTATTTCATACAACATGAATTTAAGATAAACATGATTTTCTATGTGGCGACTTTCGTACTGTGAATTAGAGTCAACAGCCACCGAAACTTAAATTCTTCTGCTAAAACATTCACACGTTAACTTCCAAATAACAATCTCACTATAGTACAATCTCTTACGAAAATTCATTAAGCGATTCCACCCTCTTTCCGAATTCTTTCCGTGAACGATTCACCCTATTGTCGCACGATTAATTATCACCAAATGACCAGCTGATTAAAGTCAGCGCATTAAAGAACTTTTCCCATAATAGAATAAAAAAAAAAATCCCCAGCAAAGAATATCGTTTACGATGGGGCAACTTAACCGTCATCGGACTTTGAAAAGAACTACTTAGACCCAACAACATGCTTTCATTACCCAAAGTACGAGTAAAATGTTCTAAAGGGGAGGAGAGAGAATAGAATATATTCGAGTTGATTAACGTTCCATGGGGAAGTGGGGTCTACGTGTTTGAAATTCGAGAGTTGATTTCTGTTCTAGGAAATGGACGATGGGATCGTTTGCATTGACGGTTACAGTTAAAAGCGCCAGCATTTTCAATTTTTGAAGTCCAAGCCAACTGTGATATTTATTCTACCGGAAAGCCATTTGTTACTTTGTGTATAGCTTCATTAGAATAAAGAGTTCGGAGTAGTTTTTAAATATTTGATTTGTTTCATGTGTTATGATGACTATGAAGGTTAAATTTACATTTAGATTTATTTATTACTTTTCCTGCAATACATATGTAAAAACGAAAGCATGCAGGATGTCAAGGACCAGGACAATAACTCGAGAAGTATTAAGATTACCTTATATTATTACATCTTTGTGGTAGGATGGACGGTCTGGGTTTCAACAACAACATATAGTATAATGTCCGGCCTTCCATTTTGCTACTCTTAGTCTTCGGACGAGTCGGTTGGCCTGGGCTTTCGACATATAGTATAATGTATTGGGGAAATTATTGTGACGGAGTCGAAAATTTGATTTCGAGTTTTCGACGGAAGAGCTTTAGAAAAGGAATGATACACACTTCAGAACGCTAGCACAAACCGTTCTAGAGATATTGTTCAATTAACGTATGATTCTTTGAAAAGTCATAAAACAAATCAAGATCTTCAATGCTGTTAAATAGTTAATCATTTCACGTAATTCTTCATTATAAAGCGAATGAAACAGACATTTGAAAGCTAGCATGAACCGTTCTCGAGATATTGGACGTGTTTGAAAAAAATTATCAAAAAAATTAAATACAATAAAAAAGCAGTTAATATCAACAAATATTTCCACTCTCCATATGAAATATTATGCAAAATATCTATTATCATCATTTCCGTGTGTCAAGTTTATATCATTCACGAGAGAATATACTTTTTGTAATAGTTTTATATTTAAACGCCAAAGAATTCGCCAACAAAATTCTTTTATATTTCATTAAAATAAAGCAGGCATATGAAAATTTGGTGACAACAATTAATTCGAGGGAGTTTTGATTCCTCTACCTCGGGTCAAAAAGATGCATTTTCTTAACAACAGCTAAGAAAGGAAATAATGTTTTGACATGAGGAAGAGGGGTTATAAAATTTTCCACGAAGCAATTGCTATCACCTAATTTTCCTAAGTCTGCTTTCTTTAATGAAGTATGTAAAGAACCATGCTGTCCTAACTTGGAATCGGACTACAGATCTTAATACTGGCCGGACTACACTCTACCGTTGAGCTATTGGGGCGGAATTGCAAGTTCTTATCGTCTACGTAGACTCTACATGCTCCACCCTCTAATATACTAGAGTTCACTGAATGCGTGCTATTCGTACTACAGTCACTTTCCCTGATGGTTAGTGTAAAGACCTCCGACATCTTTGCACTAACCATCAGGGTTGATTTGTTCGAGCGCCATTGTAAAGAACCTTGCTGTTCTAACCAGGAATTAAACCACGAATGTTTGTACTGGCCAGCCTATACTCTACCGTTGAGAAACTGGGATGGAATTGCAAGTTATTATAGTCTAAGTAGATTCTGCATTCTCCACTCTCTAAAATACTAAAGTCCACTGAATGCGTGCTATTCGTACTAGAGTTACTTTCCCTGATGGTTAGTGTAAAGACCTCCGACATCTTTGCACTAACCATCAGGGTTGGTTTGTTCGAGAGCCACTGTAAAGAACCTTGCTGGTCCAACAAGGAATTAAACCACGGATTTTTGTACTAGCCAACAGCGGTTGTTTTGTCCTGGCGGAACCTTGCTATTAAAACTATGAATGAAACCACGGATTTTCGTACTGGTCAGTCGAATCTCCTCTACCGTTGAGCCACTCGGACTGAATTGCAAATTCTTATCGTCTAAGTAGACTATGAATTCTAATATACCAGAGTTCATTGAATTCGTGTTATTCGTACTAGGGTGACTTTTCCTGATGGTTAGTGCAAAGTCCTCCGACATCTTTGCACTGATCATCAGGGTTGACTTATTCGAGCGCCACTGTAAAGAACCTTGTTGTTTCAACCCGGAATTTAACCACAGATCTTCATACTGGCCAGTCAACATTCTACCGTTGAGCTACTAGGATAGAATTGCAAATTCTTATCGTTTACTGAATCGTTTATTGTTCGTATACTATCGTTTACTGACCGTGTACTATCGTTTACTGTTCGTGTCAGAGTTTACTGAATTCGTGCTAATATACTAGAGTTCACTGAATTCGTTCACTGAATTTGCATGATTTAATATATTGCAATATGTTAAATGCTGCCAAAAAGAAGACGTGTCTTTATGTTGTAAATTAGCTTATTTGAATTGTAAACAAATACGATAACGAAATACACAAAATAATTCTAGTTACAAAATTCGAAAAATAGCTGACAAAATCTGAACAATGGGAAACAATTGCTACTTATACCTCTGCTTAGGGCTTTTCCGCTTATCCAATTCGCAATTGAATCTTTCGTCGTTTTCGATTTTTTTTGTCGTCTCGTTTTTCCCGCCTTATAGGCGTTCTTACAAAAGTAGTTGTCTTCTTTCTGTTAGTTGTCCAGAGTTTTAAAAGTGCTTCTCTCACTAGTAGCTGTCTACGTTTCCAGAAATTTTATCCAATCAGCTGTAGGTTTGCCGTAATGATCGGACAGGATGATTAAGAGAGAAAGGTTGCCGGATATGGCGCCTCAGCAAACGAATATAAAATGTTATTACAAAATCAATGTCAGGCGCAATACCAGAGGTAAGCTGGATTTGGTACGCAGTGGTATACTGGGAGGGTTACTAAAATTTTTGAGGATCTTCAATATTTAGTTAATATTTAATTTTAATCACATTAAGCACGTTTTAAAGAAATTGTAACACAAAATTAAAAGAGCCTTGTTAGCTGAATAAAATAATTTAATACTAAATCAATATATCTTGGGATCGGTATTTAATATCAAGTAAATTTAAACAAGTAAAATTTTTAATTTAAACAATTAAAAACAAGTAAATTTTGGAGAATTAGTTGATATTTAAATACAAATCTAATATTTTTTCTCGAGAATGGAACGGACTAGATCCATGAAAATAATGTTTATGGTCCCACACTTCTGCACACAGAACAGCACTAATTTTTTGAACGATATTTTTTAAATTTTATGTAAATTGTTTGATAAATTCATTCGAAAAAGGAGCAATATCTCGAAAACGGTCCGTGTTAGGGTTTTAATGTGAGTGGCATTTTTTAAAATAAATTAAATACAAAATAATGGTCTGTTTATATAAGATAATTGACTATCCTGATTTTTATGTTTTTAAGAAATCATCTGACAATTTGAGGAACTTTAGAATTTTCGAATGCGTTTGAAAAAAAATGGGATTTTAATATTCATTGATTGTTATAATACTACAAAATATTTAATAAAACTATCCACTGATTGATGAGATATCGCTTCCATAGATTCACGAGCGCATACATACAAGACAATTATATATACACAATTATATAGACATTATATTAACATATGTGTTTATACACTATATATACACATGTACACAGTTACATAGACATTATATAGACATATGTATATATACTCTATATATACACAATTATATAGGCACTTATATAGACATTATATATACACATGTATATATACACTGTATAAACAAAATTATATAGGTGATTATGTAGACATTATATATACACATGTATATATACACTGTATAAACAAAATTATATAGGCAATTATATAGACAAATGTATAGACACGTGTACACACATGTACACAATTATATAGACATTATATATACCCATGTATATATACACTGTATAAACAAAATTACATAGGCAATTATACAGACATTATATATACACATGTATATATACACTGTATAAACAAAATTATATAGCAATTATATAGACAAATGTATAGACACGTGTACACAATTATATAGACATTATACATACACATGTATATATACACTGTATAAACAAAATTATATAGGCAATTATATAGACAAATGTATAGACACGTGTACACACATGTACACAATTATATAGACATTATATATGCACATGTATATATACACTATATATACACAGATATATAGGCAATTATATAGACAAATGTATACACACGTGTTCACACATGTACACAATTATATAGGCAATTATACAGACAAATGTGTAGCACATGTACACATATTTGCTAATACGCACAGACAATACTTCAAAAACATTATATTCGATTTCAGGGATGTTTAAAACGTGCAAATCCGTCAAAAACTCGATTTCGTGACATTATTTTCCCTATATATAGTACTATACAGTGTTCTTGGTAAAGTTCTTAAGCACATTAATACATTTGTATATGAAAGGTTTATCAGTGTGCTCCTTAAGTCTGGTAAAGTGAGCTTACCTGATCGAAAAAAAGTGATCGCAATGCCCCTAGAGGATAATTCAAAAAGTTAGGATAATAAACTCGGTAACAAAGAGAGAGATAGACGAAATAAGCCAATCATAATAATTGTCTAATTAGTAGCAATCTATGCCAGGAACGAGCGAAACGCGTATACGCAAGCCAATAAATAAATGTGAAAAAGACGTGCCTTCAGGGCCTGTAACTCGGTTACACCTACAATACCTGTCAAAGTACGCAGTAATGCTTTATTTCGAAATCAAATGTGTATTGGTTCTACCTAATGCATTTTGAAAAGGATGTACATTAGATTTCTGCGCATGTACGTGTTATTTATTTTAGCCTTTTTGAATAGGACAGCAATTCTGTCAATAAAAATATTATTTCAAATAAACGACTTCCGTAACAATTTCATTGTCGATTTTTTCTCCTTAGGCAATGCTCTATAATTTTGTAATTTGTTTATCTCGCTGTGTTGCTGAGATTGTTATCTTAACTTTTCAATTCTGCGCTAGGGGCGCTGCAATCACTTTTATTCGATCGGACGCGTTCACTTTACTATAAATAGACCTAACATGTACACAATTATTGTCAAAGTACATGGTCATATTCATTCTCGAATTTAAATGTGTATTATTGCTGGAGGGCATTTGAACAGACATAAGGTTTCCTGTCAGTGTTTCTTTCAGGCATATCTCCAGAGGGGGGCGAAAATACGAGGGGCGATAAAATGTCTCGGAGGGAGACATTTTATGTTAACCTAGTTTCTATTTGTGTGATAAATTTATATTGGAAAAATAGAAAACTTGCCTCTTTCAAAATTTCGTTTACCCCCTCCCCCAGGCCATAAAGTCCTGAAAGAAGCACTGTTTCCTGTGCATGTGAATGTTGTTTATGTTAGCATTATGTGCATGTGAATGTTGTTAATGTTGTTTATTAATGTTGTTTATTGTCTAGAATTTAAATGTGTATTGTTGCTGGGGGGCATTTGAACAGACATAATGTTTCCTGATAGTGTTTCTTTCAGGCATATCTCCGGGGGGTGCGATGCCCCCCGATACATTTTATATTAACCTATTTTCTATTTGTGTGATAAATTTATATTGGAAAAATAGAAAACTTGCCTCCCTTAAAATTTCATTTGCCCCCCCCCCCCCCCTGGCCAAAAAGTCCTGAAAAAAAAAAAAACCGTTTCCTGTGCATGTGAATGTTGTTTATGTTAGCATTATGTGCATGTGAATGTTGTTAATGTTGTTTATGTTTCTGAATAGAAGAACTCTTCGTCAACAACGCTATTTTAACAAATGAATGGTTTCTTTAATAGTTTTATTGCTGATTTCTACTCATTAGTCAATGTTTAACAACTTTGTATTTGCTTTTCTTTTTTGTCTATCTCGCCCTGTTGCTAAGTTTGTTATACTAACATTTTAAATTCTCCGCTATGGGGGTTGAAATCACTTTTATACGTTCATGCGCAGTCATTATGCTCTAACGCTGCATACTCATGGACTTTTAATTTCAAACTTTTTGGGGTGATTAAAGATTTTCCAACCCTGTATGTGTGGAACGTAAAAATGGTTAAAATAGTAGATTTTTTTTTATAAATTTGTGTCAAATGTTAAATACATTTATTAATGTATAATAAATGTGAATTATGTTTCACGATTAGTTAATAAAATACTGCAAACTATTAGTGAATGATGTGGTGCTTAAATTCGTAAATTTGTTAAAATTTCGTAATGTATCGGTCGGCTAAAATGCATATACATTTGCCTACACAGTGATACTTATTCTTCTTCGACACAGACAGTCCGACCTACCCGAAGGTGTAAGGCATCTGTTAGGACAGACGAGAAATGCCACCCAGTTTTGACAAGAACCCAGTGGGGATGGCATCCACAGGGACCGTACCCTTTTTCTCCTATCACCAACCTCTCGGAAGGACTTACTGACCTACATTTTTAACGTGCTCGCATTCCTCGTGAGCACGGGGACAATTTGGGTAGATCCGAGAATCGAACTCGGATCGTCCGATGTCAATCTCCGCGCACTAACCACTGAGCTGCCCCACCGCGCACAGTGATACTTATCAATCAGAGAAATTGAATTTGATCAAACAAAAAACAACAAACAAAGTGAATTAAAAGAAGAATGAAAATTAGATTCTGAATAATAAGCCCTTGAAATATGGAGTGTATTATCAAAGTTTTCCAATTTTTCTTTTACTTTTATTTTAAGCAGTATCACTTGCATAAACCTACTTTTTATGTATAAAAAGTGTAATAGCTTCTTTTGACCATTGTTGAAGAGTTTCAACCATTTTATTGACTCAAAAATGTAAACTCAAACAGCCAAGTTTCCTACCGCTTTATTGGTCTCGAATCCCCTTTCTTAACACGTTTCGATGAAGTTGTATTTAGCGTATTTATAAATTATACACCGAATATATATAGTAATTGAAAACGAGGAAAACGAATTAAGATGCCGTGCAAAAGAAATAATTAAATATATTTCACTTTTGAAAATGATAATATTTTGCTTGTGTTTTATATTGATATATTAGAAAAAATTACCCGCCGTTGCCCTGGCCTTAAATAAACGCACGCTACTTAAATAATGAATTTACAGAATCGCCTCTTCAAGCCGCCCCAGTTTCTGCGCTCCGCAACCGTGGAAAACAAAATAACAATAAAAAATAATAATTATTATATTAGTAAATAAATAAATAAAAGAAACGCAGTAAATAAATAAATAAATAAATAAATAAAAGTTCTTTTTTATTCATATTGAGTGTTGTATCCGTCCTAAAACCGCTTTATTTTTGCTTAAATTATGTGCATCTACATACCGAAACAACGCAATTACAATATATTTGAGTTTAAATGATCATCCAAATTTGATTATTTCTACAACGAAGCCTATTTTTCACTTATGTAAAATGTAAACAGCAAAATATGCAGAATGATTTGTATAAGAATTGCTACATTTCTTTAACGCAAAATTATTTAAATCATGGAGTCTGCATAGCTAATATGAATGAAATATTCATTGATTTTACACAGAGAAGGACGATTTTTTCGATGAAGTTTTCATAGAGTTTAATTACTTGCAGCTCCATGGTCTTAGTTTTTAAATAAAATAAATTATTATAGTATTGTGATGAATGAAATGAATGGGAAAATGTTATGAATGAAATGGTGCTTTTATAGAGAAAGCCAGGCGTGTTATTTTTTCTATGACGTCATTTGAATGAGTTTCAGTTGTTTTCGATGAAGTTTTCAAATATAATAAATTATCGTAGTATTATGATAATTTAAAAAATATTACCGAGGAATGTATCGCATTTTAGAGATGTTTAAACCAGGCAATTTATATTTCAATGCCGTTATTTAAATGAAGTTCATTTTTTTCGATGAAGGTTTAAACTTTCAAATATAATAAATTAATCTAGTATTGTGATAAGTTTTTAAATATTACCGTGGAATGTATTGCAGTTTAGAGATGTTTAAATAAAATTACATTTTGGAAAGTGTTTCATAATCAATGCTTTAAGTATGATTGATCTTTTTTGTTAATTTTCCTCATTTTAACTTTGATTCTTATGGTAATAGCTCTGCGCGGAAAACATGGACCACGTGCCATATGCGGCCTGCCTATGTTCTCCAGTAGTGTAACAGAGTAGTTAAAAATATTATTTCACAGATAATGTAGACAAGTATATCGTAACATCATAAAAACAGCATTAAATTAATTCCTCATCACAAAAGCCCAACACAAAGATGCTATATTTCTATGTTTTTAGCAGTCGTAATATTATCAACAAGACGTTATTCCTAACAAGCTGCCTACAAGTGTCAAGAGAAAAAAAAATCCTTGTAATCACGCGTTGGACAACCTCTTTTCCAGACAGAGAGGGGGACATTTTTTTAAGAATCCCCTTTGTGATTTATGCAGCCCCCTTGCCCCCCCCCCCCCCCATTTTATTTGTTCGCATGTTTCTTTTTTCGACAAGGGTGGCTCTTTTGCAAAGATTTTTGCCACCTACCGACCTTCGTTTTATTCGAAGGGTTGTTCGAAGTGTTGTATTTCGCATTCGATTTTTCGCCAAGTGATTCCCAGAAATATTGGAAGAATATTTTCCACTCTTTGAGGGTGACTGCAGCCGATTTGTTTCATAAAGACTGCGTGAACTAGATATTTGACCAAATCACTAGGCTTCAAACAATTGGTTGTTTTCTTTGTTATTTGTTACATTTTTCGTAATATTTTTTAATTTGTATTTTTTAGACAGTTTGATCGAATATTTAAGAATTTTGTTGAAGAGGCTCAAGTACCTTTCCTAAATCGGTTGCTTTTCGTATTTTGCTTTTTACTTTTTTATTTCTGGATTCTACTATTAAGTGGTATTTTTTATAATAATTTTCACGAATGCTTTTGATGAAGGATCTTATTCTTTGCTTTTTACATAGTATATTGTTCATTATATCTCTCTCGTGAATTAAAAATCGCTCTCATATATTGTATTTGGAAAAATTTAAATTTGCTCTGATTTAGTTGTTTTCTTCTATTTTTTGTTATATTCTTTGTTTCGAAGTATTTTCTTTTTATTCACTGATATTTTTAAACTAATTCCATTGAATGTTCATGAATTTAGTTAAGAGTCTCCTATACCTTTCCGAAATTACCAGAATTTTTAGTATTTTGTTATTTTGTTTTTACTTCCGTAGTCTTTTATTAAGTTGTGCTTCTTTAAAGTTAATTGAAGATTTCATTTTTATGTAGCTTATTCTTTACATTTTACAATACGTGATGGCACCATGTTTGTTGTAACTCCTGCAAATTAAAAACCGCTGTTATATATTGTAAAGTTTTTGGAAAATATGAAATTCCAACTTTTTGGGACCTATATCGATCGGGCATGCAAGATAAATATTCTTGGGAATTATTGTTAAAAACTAAAATTCCAACTTGGATTTGTGTCATGAATATTCTCTTGGACTTCATTGCGCTGCTGGGACATGTACTACTATTTTCTTTCTGTATGCCTTCTGAAATCTATAAGTTAATTTAAATTTAACTGTGTTGTGGCTGAACTCGATTTTTTCGTACCCGAATCCATTTTTAGTACCTTTTTCTTTTCAAAATTTGCAAGAACATTTTTAAAAAATCGGTACCATGTGTCCAAATGATTACACTTCACTTTAAAACCTTGAAAAAAAAATCATCTGATAGATACCATACTTGACTATACCCCGGGGGGCGGATAACTTGCCTCCTGAGGGGGGATACTCACCTCACGATCACAAAAATTGTATAGCGGCTATTTTCATAACAATGAAACTATAAAAACTCGTGATCGTTGAATCATAAATAAACCGTGTTATGTCTGATTATGTCACATTTTGTCCTATGCTGCCATGTTAAAACAATATAAAATTTCAAATAAATTTTGATAATTTTGCTCGAATTAAAATAATTCTATCTAATTCACGATTTTTTGATAACAAAGCCGGATATAAAGTTTCGTTAAAATCCATTAATATTTGTGTCCGCAATGGTGTACACAAGAAAACGACCACAGACAGACACAGAAACATACCAACAGACAGACGGACATCATTCCAAAAATAGTCAAAACGTGTTCAGGAGGTCTTTGAACTTATATTGATATCGAAATCTCGAAATCGAAAATTTTCGTGAGAACAATACTTTCAAATAAAAATGACTACGACGGAAAAGGAGAGTAATTTGAAAGATGTTTATAAGATCCCTACTGAATTCAGTAGGCCAGCTAAAACTTGAAAGTACAGTTTGGATCTTTCGGGAACTGACGCAAGCTATAGTTGGATTTCATAACTTTTGAGGCGGGGAATTTTGAATCATGAAGTAGTATTTCAGTGAGATTAGACAATACTTTACAATTTAAGCATAAATTAAAGACACAAGTCATAGATAAAAAGGTCATTTAATCAAATAAAACCATCTTATAAGACGTACAAATATTATAAGGCCAGAGCGCTTTCGGGCATCACCATACCCTTCATCAGTGGCTATATGAAAAATTACCTTGGAAACAAGCTTATATATAGACCAAATCGGCCTTTTAATATCGGTCCCTCTTATAGGATGGTTTTACTTGATAAAATGACAACACTATGCGTTGTTGAGACCCAGACCGTCAGACCTACCAGAAAGGTTAAGATAACTGTTTGGACGGCCGGGAAGTGCCACCCAATTTAGACCGGAACCCAGTGGGGGAGGCATCCATAGGGACCGTACCCTCTTTACCCTACCACTAACCTCTCGGAAGGACTTACGGACTCACATGTTTAACGTGATCGTACTCCGCATGAACACGGCGGCAGTTGTGGCAGCGTGCAAATCCAGCGCGCAAACCACCGGGCTACCGCGCCCGAAAAGGGCCAACAGCACGCGGTGTTCCCAGGCGATCACGACAACACTATGCGTGTCAAACCTCTACACCGTTATCTGTGACGTTCCATTTTAATGTAATTTATGCTTGGCTGAAATTTGAGCATGTTTCATTGGCTTTTCTTTTGTGTTTGTATTTAATACTTGTTTAAATTTTAAATCTCCCGTTTATAAGACTTTTTATTGTAATTTTGCAATTGTTTAATCTTTAATAACTTGTTTATAATACCATTTAATTGTCATTATTCCGTAGCTGATTTATGCAAATTTTATCTGCCGATTTGGTCTATATATAAGCTTGTTTCCACGGTAATTTTTCATATATCCACTGATGAAGGGTATGATGATGCCCGAAATCGCTCTGGTCTTTTAATATTTGTACGTCTTATATGATGGTTTTATTTGATTAAATGATCTTTTTATCTATGATTTGTGTCTTTATTTTATGCTTAAATATTGAAGTAGACGTGATATCACTTTAATTATTAATACTTTACCACTTTATAATTTACGTTCTTCTTCTACCCCGCTTTGTTGCCCAGTTCTTCTGCTAACTTCTTCAATTTACCGCTAGGGGCTCTGCCATCGCCTTGATCACTCATGGTCATTTCACTGCAGATACACCTAACTCATACAGTCAGGGACATTTTTTTCAAGGGTGCTTAATGTTTTCCTGGAAATTATATGTACAATCAAAAGACTATATTTGAAATTCAAAAATACACAAGAGATTATAGAGTTATGTATACCTCTTTTATAATCAATCAAAGCAGCTTAATGATGATAAGTCGTGGGGTTGATTGCGGATTGATTGAGATTGATTGAATGAGAAATTCACGTCTTTGATCAATGCTTTTTAAATTCACGAGAAACGGCTTTGAATGAATGAATGAAATTCAACTTCACAGAGAAAAAACACATAGCCAAATAATTCTAATCCATAATTCTGATGGATTAATGCGTGCAAAACAAAGACTGCATAGTTTAAGTTCATTAGAAATTGGAATATATAACACGATTTAAAAACTCTGATATGGACAGCATATGACTTTATAAAACGCAATGAGTTCCAAGTTACAGTGTTTTTAACGTTGAATTGTACATTTGCCTCTTTTCGACTCACAACATGTAAAACTAGTATTTCTAGTACCCTATCCAATTAACTTATATTTCACGCAACGCTAAATTGACAATTACATAAGCCGGCACGATTTTTGCTGACTTACAATTCAGCGCTGATTTTAAGGTATTTTGATGTGCTGAAATCAAACATCATATTGGTTTCCGCGTATCACGTCACGTTTTTTCTCTTCATGTACTTTGAATATCCAGAAATAAGCAAAAAGTGGGTACTTCGCGTAAATGGTTTAAGGTAAACAAGTGGTATTCATGATTGTATGATAAATAAGTTTTAAAAATGTTCGTTCGTTGGTTACTAATTCCAACGTGATGAAGGAGCGCCTGCGCATCACGTCCACAAGACCCCCAAGATGTCTCATGGCGAAGGGGAGGAGATACTACAGAAAGTATAACTACTATATTTTGAAAAGTATGAATTCGATCCAAAATTAAATTATATATGTATGCTTATATTGCTTTCAAAGAGATACAAATTGATATTTACTGCCCATAGCTAGTTTCTGAAATATAAGAATTACAAACGTTAAACATGCAATAATTTTAATCTTCTTCAACTAAACTATAAAAGCCTTGTTCGTTCGTTCGTTACAAATTCCCCCGTGGTGAAGGAGCGCCTACGCATCACGTCCTCAAGACCCCCCAGGGTATCCCATGGTGGCGAAGGGGAGGAGATTTGCAGTTTCACTTTTATAGAGGCTCCCCGAAGGGCGGAAGTCTGACTTGGCCTCGACATAACAACATCCATGCCCGCTGGCGGGATTCGAACCCGCAACATGGCAATCCATTGACCAGACGGAAACGCATGCCCATGACAGCTCGACCACTGGATCGGCTTTAAAAATGTGACAATGACTACTAATAAACAAATATATTAATTACATTAATGTAGTAATATTTTTTTTTCGAAATAACGGACACGTTTTCTTTCCCCTGAATGTCCGATATTGAGAAGTTTCACTATAAATTTCAGCCCGGCCACACAGAAAGCTACCATTAGCCTATGGGTTGGTCGTGTGGTCTGGGTTTTCTACTATAAACTTCAGCAGCATACCGAGTTTAGTTAAAAACTAGTGTCACATCCAAGTCAGCAGAGATTTTTTTTTTGTCGGCCTGTGTTATCCATATTCATAACATCCGCAAAAAGCAATATAGTCTACATATTAAAATATTTTAATTAATTCATCAATTTGGAGTCAATTTTAATACTGTACAATATAGTTGAAAAGTGTTTATGAGTTTGTTAATTCTGTCTGTCCGCACGGTAACTATGACTTTATCAAAATGAAATTTTATCAAATTTTTTTATCAAAATGACTTTATCAAAATGAAATTTTAGTATGTTGTTGAGACGGTCTGTAGGACATATGGGAATGTAAATGAAAACAATCACTCAATTAGTTTTGGATTGAACCCGGGTTGAAAAAATGAAATACATTGAATCCAATAGTACCTACTTTTTCAAACATTTTTTAAGCGAAGTTAAAATTCACAAATTGCTTCAAAAACTTTAGGAAATATTCAAATTATCCCATAAAATATATAAAAAAAAATCAGCAAAATATGTTCGGTAGTTTTTTCAATAGAAATTAAAATAATAATTACACCCATATAATATGACGAGATCACGTGACTCACTCCAAAATAAAAAAATCTGATGTGGGCAACACATGACTTTCCTTATATAATGAAATGAATTTACTACTTTTACAGCAAAATAAATAGGTTTTTCTTCTAGTAGATACTAATATCCTTTCCAAGATATTGAATTTTCGTTGATTTTATTTTCATTGATTTAGCGTCATTTTTATCCATTTGGCGAGATTTTCGTTAATTTGGCAACATTTCAAAAAGTCGCCAAGTTGGCGACATTCCGCCAATTTCGTCGCCAAAATCTCGCCAAGCGTTATGGACGAAGAAATAAGTTGTCTTAAGCAGATAAATTGGCGTTCAAATGCAAAAGTATTACTCAAAGTATCTTTTTTCATGAATGGAACGAGCTAGATCCACGAGAATGATGTCACCCAATTTATCGCATGATATTATATATGAAAAGTGAACATGTTTCTCAATAGGAAATATTTTTTTTTCTATTTTATATGACTTTTTGATAATTTTTTTGAAAAATGTGCAATATCTCGAGAACGGTTCATGTTAGCGTTCTAAAATTTATGTCAAAGGTTTTCTAATGAAAAATTACATAAGAAATGTCTATTTGCGTAACTATAATATTGGTTTTGATTTTTTGACGATTTTTCCAAAATTTCATTCGAGAATTTAGGGGAGTTCTGAACATTCGATTGCGTATAAAAACAATAGGCTTCCAGTGTTTACAGATTGTGATTTTTGTACCAAATTTGGTTCGAATCGGTCTATTCGTTCGTCAGTTATCGTCTCCACAGACCCACTGACACACACACACACATACTTTCACACACACACACACACACACACACACATACACACACACAGACATCACTTCAAAAATGTTTGATTCGTGATCAGGGATGCTTGAAACGTGCTCTCCCGTCGAAAACTCGAATTCGAATTTTCGACCCCGTCACAATACTTTCCTTATACATTATGTATATAAGGAAAGTAATATGGCATCCATATTGTGTTAAAATCGTGATTTTTAAAGCTCTTTTAAATTTATATTTAGTGTTGCATCTGTCATAAAACCGTTTTATCTTTGCGTATTTCCTGTGCATCTATATTCTGCGCCAACTCAATTACAATATTTTTTAGTTTAAATGATTATCAAACTTTGATTATTTCTACAACGAAGTCTAATTTTAATGAATACAGAATGTAAACAAACGATTGTAAGATGAGTTGTATAAGATTTGCTAAATTTTTATCACGAGGAATTATTTAACTATGGAGTCTGGAATAAAAGTGTATGAATGTAATATTCACAGTTTTTACACAGAGAACCAGACCCTTCCCGGCCGTCCAAATAGTTGCTCCTAGTCCTTTGGACGAGTCGGACGGTCTGGGTCTTCAACAGAGAACCAGACGATTTATATTTCGATGACGTCATTTAAATTAATGTTTTTCGATTAAGTTTTACGTTAAATGAATTATTGTAGTCCTGTGATAATTAAAAAAATATCACCGCTAAATGTATCGCATTTTAGATGTTTAAATAAAATTGCATTTCAGTTGGAAAGTGTTTTATAATCAATGCTTTATGCTCGATTGATCTTTTTTGTTGTTAATTTAGTCCTATTTTTACAATTTTGGCAATATTTTCGTCAATCTAGTTCGGCATATCGAATACAAAATATGTCGCAATATTTCGCAACATATTTCGCTAAATGAGTCACCATGTTCACCAAATTTATCGCCAAGCTTAATAGACAAACAGAGAAGAGCTTTATCTGATATATAAATGACTATTGGTGAATTGTTAGGAGTCAAAATTCAAAATTATTACCCAAAGTATCATCTCTCGTGAATGGAAAACAAACTAGATTCACAAGAATGATGTTAACAAATTTATTGTATAATATTGTATATGAAAAGTGTACATGTTTCACAATATTTAATATATGTTTTCAATTTCATGAGATTTTTTTTATAAATAATTTGAAAAAAAGTGCAATATCTCGAAATGTCGCACTGATATTACAAAAAGTAATATCAGTGTGACAGGAAATTGTCTTTATCTTCTTCCATCACAAATGCTTTAAAGCTATGTATGTTTATGATTAGAAATGCGAAAAATGTAAACATTTAGAACGATTATATCTTCGAACCTAATATATAAAACGTGAATAATTTTCACTTGTTTTGTAGGAAATAGGGTACCCTTTATGATTATGCAAAATAATTTTCAATATTTTATTATTTTGAAATATTTTTATTTTCTTATGTTATAGAATATAGTATAGAGTAAGTATTGTTTTCATGAAAATTTTTGATGTCAATATATATATTTTAGGACTATCTTAAAACGTTATGACTAATTTTAGAGTGAACCATCTGTCTGTGGTCAATTTCTTGTGAATATGATAGTTGCCACAAATATTAATGGATTTTCACAAAACTTTTTATCCGGCTTTGTTAATTAAAAATCTAGAATAAGGTGGAAGTCTTTGAAATTCGAGACAAAACTTCGAAATATATTCGTAATTTTTATATTCTTAAAATGGCAGCATAGGATAAAATTTTACATAATTATGCATAAAAGGGATTATTTTTGGTTTAATGATCACGAAACTTAACAGTTTCAATAATTGTAGTGAGAAATAGCTGTGGTACAATTTTCGTGTTTGTAACATCATTACTATCTTGAGGAATGGGGGGGGGGGGAGTTACCCTCCCCAGGAAGGTACATTGTCAAACATATCAATCGAAATATTTTTTCAAACACTTTAAAGATAGTTATTTATGCTATTAATGGATAAGATGAAATTGAGGATGTTTCAAACGTAGAAAAGGATTATTGTGAATATTGGCTGAAAATTTTACCTAAGCATTAAACAATTAAAAATATATATTATTTACTTTTTTTTCACATCTCTTTTAAATTTCATCTCAATCATATTTCAATTTTATGACAAACCACCGCTTTATATTCCTCGAATTTTTGTTTTATATCCGAGGACAATCGCGAGTCAAGATGAAAAGATTTTTCTTTTTTTACAAGTAACAAGAAACTTATTATTATTTCTTTCATTTTTAACACTTTACAACATAGCTGAAACGTGTTTATGACTTTGTTCATTCTGTCTGTCTGTCTGTCCGTTAGCACGATAACTGCCGTAAAAATGATTTTATCAAAATGAAATTTTAGTATGTTGTTCAGACGGTCTGTGGGACTTGTGGAATATAAATGAATAATATCACCCAATCAATTTTGGATTGAACCCGTGTTGAAAAAATGAAATACATTGAACCCTATGGGACCTAATTCTTCAAACATTTTTTAAGCGAATTTAAAATTCACAAATTGCTTTGAAAGTTTTAGAAATTATTCAAATTATCCAATAGAAAAATAAAAAAACAATTTCAGCAAAATATATTCAGTGGTTTTTTAAATAAAAATTAAAATAATAATTACGCCCTTTATATGAACAGATCATGTGACCATTATATGAAGAGATCACGTGATCCACTTCAAAATAAAATATGGCATCTATCTCGTGTCAAAATCGTGATTTTAAAAGTTCTTTTTAATTTATATTTAGTGTTGTATCCGTTCTAAAACCACTTTATTTTTGCTTACATTCTGTGCATCCGAAAGTGATCATCTGTGCATCCGTACATACCGAAACAACACAATTACAATGTATTTGACTTTAAATGATCATCCAACTTTTATTATTTCTACAACGAAGCCTAACTTTCACATATAGGGATTGTAAACACTAAAATATATAGAATGAGTTGCTTAAGAATTGCTGCATTTCTTTAACGCAAAATTATTTAGCTCATGGAGTCTGCAATATAGCTGATATGAATAAAACATTCATTGATTTTAAACAGAGAACCAACTAGACGATTTTTTCGATGAAGTTTTAAGCATAGAGTTCAATTACTTGTACCTGCATGGCTTTAGGTTTTTAAATAAAATAAATTATTATAGTATTGTGATGAATGAAAGGATTGGAAAACAGTTTATAAATTAAATGCTGCTTTTATAGAGAGAGCCAGGCGTATTATATTTCGATGACGTCATTTGAATAAAGTTCATTCGTTTTCGATGAAGTTTTCAAATATAATAAATTAATGTAGTATTATGATAAATTGAAAATTATTACCGAGGAATGTATCGCATTTTAGAGATGTTTAAACCAGACAATTTATATTTCAATGCCTTCATTTGAATAAAGTTCATTTTTTCGATGAAGTTTTAAGTTTTCAAATATAATAATTTAATGTAGTATTGTGATAATTTTAAAATATTAACTAGGAATGTATCGAATTTTAAAGATGTTTATATAAAATTGCATTGAAGTTGGAAAGTGTTTCATAATCAACGCTTTAAGAATGATAGATCTCTCTTGTTATCCTTTAACCTTCCATCCCAAAATTCGCATCTCATGAATACTAATCTCTCACTCATCTAATCAAAGAATTTACGTTTTAAATCAAAGTTATGAAAGCTCAAGAATAACATATTAAATGAATGGTAACATGCTATAATTGTGATTATTTGAATCAACGATAGGTGTTTTTCGAATTTTTTCTTTCAAAATTTGTTGAAAAAAATAAATTATACGCTACTTAAAAATGGGTTCTGGTATGAAAATGGCGAGATGTGTCACACTTCATTTAATTGTATTTTCAACAAAAATAGAAAGTTTTTGTCCGAGGAAATTTTTGCTTCACTTTGCTCAATTCCGCTCAAAATATCCTCTAAAGTAAGTATAAAACAGTAAGCCACAAAAATGTTCAGAACAGCAAATCCAGTTTTTAAATCAACAATTTGTTTTTATTTCGAAGCTCTTATAGTTTTCGAGCAATCGTTTTTTCCACTTTGAAGAACATTAAACATTTTCCGATTTCAAAGATTCTGAGGCCTATATCTTGAAAAGTAAAAGTGCTAGTTATAAACAATAATCAAGTAACTTTTAGCACTTTAAAATCCCTACGAGGATATATAATTAGATTTCATATCGTGTTCTTTGTTTTAGACATATAGTGGCTATAATAACACAGAATTTTGAGTGACCCGCATATGTTGTAGAGTTTAGTTGTAGATTCCAGTTGTATATTTTAAATAACACATAAAAAGCCCAGAAAATATAAAGTAATTAGATTTTATGTAAACGATATTCAACTCAAAACTTGCATCAAATCTTGTAAAATCTACTACGTTCGGTCTAACTTAGTTTAAGCTGTTTCAATTAAGTTTAACTAAGATTAAGTTGTTTCTTTCAATTATGTATTTCACTTCAGTTACCATAGGCCGGTCTATAGTATTTGTTGTAAACTGAGCAAATGAGACTGAAGACAACGAAATAAATTTATTCAACTTTATATAAGTTTTATTTTATACAAGCTTTATATATACTTTATACAAGCAAACAAGAATTAACACTTTGACTGCTACTTTACTCAATAATAAAGCTACCGCGAATAACAGATGACTAATGCAGCAGCTGAAGTGTTAACTTTAAAAATCTATATTTATATCAACTCCCCAAATCTGGCGCTAAGTAGCCAAATATGGAATCTCATCTCTTCGATGCCTACCTGAACGATCATCTTTTTGGATCATAAATCTTAGAAGACAGCGAGGTAGGGGGAAGATGAAGAGGGGACGGGAGATAGATAAAGGTGAAGATTACGTCGTTGGAATCAACAGAATAAAAGGGAAGAAATAAAAAAAAATGGTATGAAAAACACCCCTAGATGTTACAAAAAAGCCCGAACAATGAAGGCATTATCAAAAGAAGGGCTGCAATTAAAATATAGAAGGTGTTGCTGAGAGGAAATTTTGTTGATGAAATATTTGATGATGGTTGAAAATAACCTCAAGCAGTAAGGAGAGAAAATTGATTTTTTTTTTTTTTTAATATTTCTTTTTTTTTGTTACTTTGTGTGCATGATAAGTGTTGTTTTCAGAAAATTTTGAGGGAAAGTTTTTTTAAATATGCATAAATCTTCTTTATGGTGTGGCTTGAAGCCTGTCGTATTAAAAGAGTTGCCCTATTTTATTAACGTCAGAAATAAACGCATCAGATCAAATGGAAGATGGGCAATGCAGCACTCATCATCCAAATATTAATTATTCGGAAAATGCAATATCCGTTTTTTAACACTTTCCAACATGGTTGAAAAGTGTTTATGACTTTGGTCATTCGGTCTGTCCGTTCGCACGATAACTGCTGTAAAAATGACTTTATCAAAATTAAATTTTAGTATGCTGTTGAGACGATCTGCGGGACATACGGAAATGAAAATGAATGAAAATTTTAGAAAATATTGAAATTATCACATAAAATGTGTAAAAAACAAAAAATTCAGCAAAATATGTTAGGTAATTTTTTAAATGAAGTAATAATTACAGTTATGATATTTGAAGAGATCACATGACTCATTGTAAAATAAAATATTGCATCTGTTTTTTTTTACACTGTGTAAAGATCGTGATGTTTAAAAATCGTTTAAATTTTAGTGTTGCATCTGTCATAAAAACGCTTAATTTTTGCGTCTTATCTGTGTATCTAAATTCTGTGCTAATGCAATTACAATATTTTTTTTATTTTAAATGATCACTAAATTTTGATTATTTCTACAACGAAGTCTAATTTTAACGCATGTAGAATGTAAACAAATCAAGAAATTTTAAGGTGAGTTGTATAAGCAATGCTAAATTTTTTCACTTAAATTTAATTAGTCATAAAGTCTAGAATATAAGTGACATGAATGAAATATTCATTGATTTTACATAGCGAGGCAGAAGATTTATATTTCGATGACGTCATTCGAATAAAGTTCATTTTGTGTAACTAGCATTGTATTTTTAGATGAAATTTGAAGTTTTCAAGTATAAATTACTGTAACACTGTGATAATTTAAAAAATATCACCGCTGAATGTATCGCATTTTACAGATGTTTAAATAAAATTGCTTTTCACTTTGAAAGTGTTTCATAATCAATGCTTTATACATGATTGGTCTTTCTTGTTATATAATTTTGAATAACCTGTTCAGTTAAATATTATTGTATAAAATAGATTTACTTGAATATTGATCATTGTTATGGATTAAAAGTAACATTTGTAGCCGTTTGTTTTCAAGAATAGCAGAATACGTAATTCATATTCATAATATCCAGAGTCAAAAATACTCGAATGGGATTTTAAATGACGAAATCAATGACCTATTCAATTCAAACAAATCGTAAACAGATTTCCGTGAATATATCCTTGATAATTACCTTATTGGCGTGTTATTTAACTATGTTCAGATTATTCGTTGTATTTGCTATGTAAAAGGGTAAAAAGACTGACATTAGGACGGTTTCTGTGATAGTAACTGACATAGAATCTTTCTGCCGTTACTAATCTTTCTAGATAAAAAAACATATTATTTTATGAATGTAAAATAGTATATAGTCGTTTGTTTCCTCAAATAGGTGACAACGCAGTCGAAATTCTCTATGTCCACATGCAAAACCCCACGAAGTCGATTTTAGGTGAAAAAATCAACCACGCATTCTGTTCAACCTAGTCATAAGCAGTTTATTCAATATTAAACCTTATTGCTTTTAAGCTAGCATAAATTTATTGATCGACTTTGATTGAACTGAACTAGACAGGTAATTGATATTTTAAATTGAATAGGTAAATTATACCTATATGGTTGGTTGGTGTCGTGTCCACTTTGAAATCATATAGGTCCATGTGAATGAATCACTACCCTTGCCAGATCCACTATCCTCTCAGAATAAAGTTCACCCCGGAAAGGGAATTCTCCCAAGCTTTGCAGCGCTGCAAGAATAGCCGGACATGTAAAGATATGTCCTGGAGAAAGCCCCTCCCCAGGGAAATTTCTGCAGTTCTTATATGTCCTGGTACCGTCTTCATTAATTTTCATGCCACCGAGGTGACGAGTTTTTAGTCTGGTAATGATCTTCGTGATTTTTCTATTTGCATTGATTTTACATATCTGCCCTCACAGCAAAGATCGTCACATGTGTGACAGTAACGTTGTAGTCACATGACACCTGGGTCACAATGTGACATCATATTTGTGACTTCTATGTGACGTTACGTATTAGTAACTTTGTAACTTCATTGTGACTATATTCTGTGACGTTTCCACAATTTAATTAACACGTAACAATGTGACGACATTACAATAGCAATTACAATGTGACGCCATAAACAAGTTAATATGCGACGTCACAAATGACCATGAAAATGACCAAAATGACATCACTGTGACCTCAATATGACATTGCCGGGACGTACTGCAACGTCCTGTGACGTCCCAAAGTCACAGTGTGACGTAAATCTTACGTCACTGTGAAAAAAATTGCTGTTAGGGTGGTGACTCATCTTGATAGATTTCTTCCTGAGTCTATATCTGTCAATATCATTTGCATCACCTAGGGTGAGAGGTTTGTATTGTTATTGTTTAGAGTTTTCGCCTCTTCAGTCAATTCATCTGCTGCCTCATTATCCTCAATTATGACATATGCAGGAATCCATTGCAAAATACATGCCTTTCCCATCTGATCTATTGAATCTAGCTGTCTGTGAATATCTTGAGTGAGTCTTGAGCGTCCTAGTAGAATTTCCTCAAGGGCGACTTTTAAGTCACTGTATGGATTACAAGTCCCTTTGCCCTGTTTATTTCAATTAGATGGATGTATTGTCTCAGGGCCTCCCCGATCGCTATTAATTCACAAGTAAAGTTAGACGCGATATTGCCTGCTCCATAACTTTGGAGTCGAGTTGTTCCATCCGGTAGGGCCATATGAGTGCCGGCTCCTCCCTTAAGGATAGTCTTGTCTGATGAACCGTTTGTGTATACTTGTACCAAATAGGCTCTCGAATAGAACTCGATTGTTCTAGATTCCTTAGTCCTGATAGCAGTTTCAATTTCCTTTTTTATGCATTGTTCCACAAGATCCAGTTTTACCTTAATGTTCTTGCGGATACAGGAGGATAGGTTTGGACTCCCGGAGAACAATATGAGAATTGTGCCTGTGGTTAAGAATTTCTCTGATTTCACCATCATATTTCAGAGTAGATGACCTCTTAAATATTGACCTATTACTCCAACCCTCAAAGGTCCTTTTGGAGATGTTCTCCAAATCTCTGCTCCTCAAGGACAGCTAGAGAAGTCAATATACCTATATAATATATAGGTAATTGATACCTATCAATTGCCTATCCAGTACAATCTAATTGTAAACAGATTTCCTTAAATTACTGTGCTACCAAGCCAGTATAAACATATGAGTGACTGCTTATTTAGTATTTGACATAAAGATTGTCATATAATAAATCGCTGGCGTGTTCTGACACAGTCTGAAATATTTATGTCCACAGTCAAAAATCCACGAATTTGACTTTAAATGAAGATATCAACAACAAATCTAGTTCAACCTGTCTCTCCTGTGATGGTGACTATCTTAAAATATTTCTACCGTCGTCAATTTTACTAGATTAAAAATTATTTTTTATTGAATTAAAAACTATATAGCTACATGTTGTCTAAGTTAGTTGAAGACATCATCCAATGTACCATTGTCCACAGTCAAAAATCTACGAATTTGACTTTAGATGAAGATATCAACGACTAATCTAGTTCAGCCTGTCTCTCCTGTGATAGTGACTATCTTAGAATATTTCTACCGTCGTCGATCTTACTAGATTAAAATTATTATTTAATGAATTAAAAATTATATAGCCACCTCTTCTCTAAATTAGTTGAAGACATCATTCAATGTACCAATGTCCACAGTTAAAAACCCACGAATTTGAAAACCACGATCAAGATATCAACGACCTATCCAGTTCAACCTGTCTCTCCTGTGATGGTGACTACCTTAGAATATTTCTACCGTCGTCGATCTTACTAGATTAAAAATTATTATTTATTGAATTGAAAATTAAATAGCTACATGTTCTCTAAGTTAGTTGAAGACATCATCCAATGTACCATTGTCCACAATCAAAAATCCACGAATTTGACTTTAGATGAAGATATCAACGACTAATCTAGTTCAACCTGTCTCTCCTGTGATGGTGACTACCATAGAATATTTCTACCGTTGTCGATCTTACTAGATTAAAAATTATTATTTATTGAATTAAAAATTATATAGCCACCTCTTCTCTAAGTTAGTTAAAGACATCATTCAATGTACCAATGTCCACAGTTAAAAACCCACGAATTTGAAAACCACGATCAAGATATCAACGACCTATCCAGTTCAACCTAATCGTAAACAGATTTTCTTGAATATTAATCACTGTTGCCATCAGGCCGGCATAAATTTATTGAGCGATTGTGCATTTAATATCCGTCATGGAACAAAAAGATAACCGAACACATTCAGAGGCGCATCGCATTGTGGTAGAACCTCGAATCTTCCATGGCAAGCATTTTAATACACTTTCCAGTTTCACACCCTAGCATTAAATAGAATTACCGAGCCTTTGAAGCCTTCAATTATCGCCGGGTACCTATCCATTATGGTAGGTTCCAAATGATTCAGCTGTGAGAGGTAGAAAGATCAGCGAGGTCTATAAATTCTGTGGCAACAATTAAAGGATTATGGGTAGCAAAGAAAAGATTTGATAGATATGAGTCTAAGGAGAGTGAAATAAAATGCTGAGATGGTTACGTGACGGAAGATGAAACCAGATTTGGTGAATACAAAGTGAACCTGGGCTTTGTTCGTTGTGCTAAGAGAATTGTTAACATATGTTTGTTTCCTCTTTTCAACTGACAGTAAATATCTGAATATGTGTCTCCACCAGCCTTTCTCATACATTAATATTCGATATTATTTAGGTTAACTTATTTAATAATCAGCATCAGATTACAAAAAATATATTTACTACATTTCCTTTTCAAGTTACTCGTATTAAAAAAAATGTTAAAATAGTTTTTTACAGTTATCAACGGGTTTGTCACACCGATTGAATCATCTGTGCTAATATATGCTATTTTAATATGTTTGTATATATTCTTTAGCGTAATTCAAGCTATTATTTTCTCAAACTAACTGTGCCCTGCCATTATTCCAGAAATTATCATGTTTCTCCATAGGAATGAAACACGCGAATTTCTGTCATATGTAAAGTTGCTAAAAGATATATGTATACTTATTTCTTTTAGTAGGAAATTCCCAGTAAGAGTTTTCCCCTACATTTTCTGCCACACTTGAGGAGGTGAATTAACAACATTCTACGGTACAAACTCATATTGATTACGAATCCGTTTTAAACTGTAGATCTCGGTTAAAGAATTTTAGTGTAGTCAAAAATATAGAAGAACGCCAGAACACTGCAAAATAATGTCATCCAAACTAAAAACATCGACCGAAGAAACTTTTCTTCAATAAGAAGCCTTCTACTTCCTACAGAGTAGCTTGGGTTTTGATGCGAAAACCGCCTATGGTCGATATATCCATTTTAATTCAGAGTGTTATTCAAAATGTAAACAATTTGGCCGCTTATATCTCCGAACACAATAGATAAAAATATAAACAATCTGTATTTGTCTTAACAGAAGATACTATTTATAAATATACAAAAATTAGTTTATTTTAAAAATTTTTTGTCTCCGAGCTGGGCTGTGCTTCACTTTGCTTATTTCACCTGAAATATCCTCTAAACCGTAAAATATAGTTGTAAACAAGGAGCGACAAAAATGTTTAGTAAGGAATCCAATAGCTTCATCGATATTTTTTTTTACTAAGCTGTTATAGATTTTGAGCAATCGTCTTATCAAGTTGACGAAGATTGAAAATTTTCCGTTTTTCATCCTTACATCTCCAAAACTAAAAGTGCTAAATTATGTAATTAATTTGTAACCTCTTTAAAGCCATGTAAGGACATATAATTGTATTTAGATCGGAATCTTAGTTCTTGAAATATATTGGTTATAATTTACAAATTTTATTATTTTGAACTATTTTAAAGGGGTTTTATTTTATAGCACGTTATTCACTCTGAACCATTTTGGCTCCACTGAACTAAAGCTATCGTTAATTTTTATTTCTTACAGTACAGCTGAATGCATATTTTTTCACCGCGCAATTAGAATGTTCGCTATTTAGAGATTCCAATTTAGAACAATTTGATTTTTTTTCTCCTTTACTATTTTTCCCCTTATTTATTTCTCCATAAAAATAAAATAAAATAAACAAATAACAAATGCTCATCGTTCTTAAATAAAAATAAGAAATCGGAACACAGAAGAATCAAGGTACTTAACCCCCCAACAATATTTCTTTTCTCGTTCGTGAAAAGTTTGAACTCTAGCGAAAAACTTACAACTAATAACGAGAGACAAAAAGCAACAACAAAAAAACATATAAAAAACCCTCCCTCTTCCCCCCCCCAAATAAAGCTTCTTAGAGGAGAAAGCGAAATCTGAGTTTTTAAGGGGATTTCTTCGCGATATTTAGTGTTTAAAAGTTCCACGTGCCACGGAAGCAAAGAAAAAATACAAACAAATAAAACAAGCAGCAAACATGAAAAGTCAAACAAAGAAGCAATAAGAGGGGGGAAAATAGACACGTGACAACAAAAAACGAGCAGAGTTGAATGCGTATCACGTGGTCAGTTTAAGAGAGATTTATCACTGCGCGTGTGAACACATTGAAAAGAAGAATAGGGAGATTTTTTTCACATCTGAAAAAAGCTTTTGCCCTGTCATTTAATCTAAGATTTACATAAATTGATTTCTATATATTATATTTGAAAAATATTGAAAATAAGATTTAAATATATTAGTGTGTCTTCAGTCCGATGGAGCTGCAATAGTTTTATATAAATAACATTTTGTAAAATAAATATCCAGTAAAGTTCAATAAAGTTTACTGATTTCTTTCGATTAAAACAAATAATTCGGGTCTATGGTAATTAAAGTAGGATGCATAATTTAAACAATTTGATCTGTCAATTAAATAAAGATTTTATAAGATCATTATAACCACTACATTTCGAAATCTAAGAATTGAATCCAAAATCCAGTTATATCTCCAAGTAATTGTAGGACATTCAAAGAGTTACTAATTACTTAATTACTGTTAATAACTAGCACATTTAGATTTCAAGATTTACATCACAAAATATAAAATGAAAATTTATCAATCCTTTTACCTTGACAAGGCGATTGCTCGAAAACTGTGAGAGCTTTGCAAAAATAAATTATTGATCCAGAATCTGGATTTCCTACTAAACATCTCTGTCGCTTATAGTTTTTTATAGTCTGTTTTCTATATCTATTTTATATTGCCTATAATATATTTTAAGTCATCAAAATGAAGCAAGAACAAAACCTTTTTTATTTTTTTGAAAAAATAGTGTTCAAACTTTTGAAATATTGTTATTTTTGTACAATCATGAATAGCCTTCTGATAAAACAAGTATACATTGTTTACATTTTTATTTATTAGGTTATCGTCCAAAGTGTTACATTTTTCGTAATGCTTCCATTTCCCTTACTATTGATGTTATTTAAGTCAAAATACACGGTTTTTTAAAAGTCTGTATAAATTTTAAAAATTCATTAAAAATCGAAAAATCATCGTATTGAGGCACCGTTTGTACCACAAGTATTGCCAAGATGGGAGTTTTTCTTTTTGGCGTGAAAAAATTTTGTAGTTTAAAACATCGCCTATAGGTTGCGCTGAACGCATTAGAAATACAAAAAAAAAAATAACTTACTGTACGTTGTTGTTGTTGAGAGACCCAGACCGTCCGACCTACCAGAAAGGTGTAAGGTAACCGTTTGGACGGCCGGGAAGTGCCACCCAATTTAGATCGGAACCCAGTGGGGGAGGCACCATAGGGACCGTACTCTCCTTCCCCTACCATCAACCTTTCGGAAGGACTTACGGACCCGCATGTTTAACGTGATCGTACTCCGCATGAACACGACGGCAGTTGTGGCAGCGGGCAAATCCAGCGCGCAAACCACCGAGCTACCGCACCCGAGATGTGCCAACAGCACGCGGTGTTCCCAGGTGGTCACCCACCCAAGTACTAACCGCGCCCGATGCTGCGTGACTTCGGTGATCTAACGAGAACCGGTGTTTTCAGCAAGGTAGGGCCGTTGGCCAACTTACTGTACGTGTCAAATCATGTGACAAGCCTAAGTAAACCAGAACAGGTGGTAGGACATTTTCCTTTCTTTAGATTTTTCCTAAATCGGAATTTTCGCAAAGCATCTGATGCTGATTCTCCGTTCACGTAATACAGCGTCACTAACAAGGCTTTCCGGATGAAAGTTAACACTGTCGCGAAAACTTTTTCTTTGCACAGTTTACTAATGAATCAAATGAAAAATCTACAGAGCACTACAACTCTTTTATAACAGCCTCATTTGCATACTTCTCGAAGATGTATTCGGGTAAGCGCCACCTATAGGTGACTTTTTAAACTACAAATTTTTTTTCACGTTAACACCCCCCCCCCCCCCCCCCCGCACTGGCAATACTTATGGTACAAGCCGTACTTCAATGTGATGATTTTTTGATTTTTAATGAATTTTTAAAGTTTATACGGACTTTTGAAAGACCCTGTATATCGGTATAATGGAATTTCGATATAATAGAATTAGTGGCGGTTTATCTCCTGTAACTACAAAGAGACCTCTGGATTTAAGAAACATCACAGTAACGTAATGGGTTATGACCATGGTCTAACACGAGTTTTAATTTTGGATCTACCTTCTCACTGCTTCCATTCCAATGGTGTTGATTTCTTTTTGTGTGCCCCTTCATAAGCCAGCGGGTCTGACTCTTCCGTTATTGGGCCTCCATTGTACTGATGCAATAACTTTTAATAAGGGCCAACACTTACAAATGTATAATTGCTTTCCACAAATCTAACGTTTTTGAAGGTTTGATGTTCACTGTTTCTGAACATTTTTTTTTTTCATTCATAAGAAAAGTATCAACAACAACCAACAGAGGATTAAGGTATAGTTCTCAGTTTATTCATTTTGATGTCAGGTGACACTGTAATCCGAGTGACTTATAATATATTTTTTTATACGATAATTTTTCTGGAGGAGAAGATCATTTTTTTTTTTTCGTTGCTTCCCGAAAAAAATTTAGAGGGCTGTAAAAATATCATCATTAATTCTTTACTATGTAAAAAATGCATAATAATGGGCTACACATTCTTACCACAACGTCACATACTGAATCCTTTGCTTAGAGGTGATGTAAAAAACCTGTATATGATTTGACCAATTTCACCAAGGCCGTAGTAACTATAAGTTTGTTCAGGTGGAAAACACAAAACAGTTATATTTGTAAGCATTAAACAGCTTTTTGAAAATAATATGCATGCTCTACCCCCCCCCCCCCCCCCACTCTCATTTTTATCAAATAAAAATTATTTTTCTGTTGCCGCATTTGATGCAATTTCAATAATAAGATAAATTTAATAAATATTGAGACTTATCTTTAACAGATACCACTACTATACAAATGCATTAATAATTATTCATTAAAATTTTTATTTTAAATTTATATTTAAGACAGGTTTAATATTTTGATGATGAGAAATTTGAAATGTTTTTTCCTTCGTACATCAGCAACGTATCACACGTACTGATGAACGAAGAAATATGATACGTAATATTTCATCTACTTTTATGTCATCATGAATGTACATAAGTACTAATTTAGTTAAATGATGCTAGCTAACCCCTGTGTTCACAAAATATAAAACTGACATTTGTAAGAATAACACTTTTATTACTTTCTTAAAGGCATATGCAAATTACGTGGACAAGAATTGTTTCAAAGGAATTTCGATCGCTCTTCATAAGGTCAAAACAGTGTCTGCACTTAACAAACGTCGAAGTCCCTTTCTGGCTACGACCTTGAATTCCACCTTTCAAACAACAAAAGTAACACTTTCGACTCTAATAAATTTGCTCACACATTAAGTCCTCCCATTAATTGCTGCACCCACACATGGCCCCCAATCTGCCCACACATCAAACGCTTTCATTAGATACCATCCCAATTAATCAGGCATAAAAATTCCTTCGTCATCGCAGTTCCCTGCTTCGAGAGTATTGTGATCTCTGCTCACGAAGTTACATTGGACTTTCTTTTCTCTTAAAATGTAAATAACTATTTACTAATTGGGTAAGTTAGTTAACTGGTTGCGAAAATTGATAATCTGTTATTTGGGTCCAAAAACATAAAATTCGCAGAGCCATTTCTGAAGTTTGAACGTGGTGGCAATTGTAATGCAGATTTTTTTTCCTTATGTTTTAAAATAATTTTTTTTTGCGTTCATATTATTTATAAGTATTTTAATTAGTTTGTATAAAATGTAAAGGTCATTTAGTTTTGGGAGAAGCAACTTAATCGGTTGCGACAATATATAACCAGTTAACCTAAAAGGTAAAATTCACAGACTTTCCTCAAATTTAAACTTTAAGGCAATTGTAAACCAGAAAAATTATTTTTCTTAATCTTTTAAAATAATTAATTCTGTTTTCATACTATTTCTGGATCAAATATTCACACATTATCTTCAAATCGGAGGTTAAAGCCATACTGTCTAGGCACTCCAGCACGTCTTTACATTATTCGACCATACTATTTCTAAGTATTTTAATTAGATTATGTAAAATATATTTAAGTTGCATGCAAAACTGCGATATTTAAAAATTGAAGTTTTAAATGTGCAAATGCATTTTAAAATACTTAAAATATTGGCTCAGTTTAGACCTTTGATTGGACATAATTGTCTTCGTGCTTATGTTTTTATAATTGTATTTGATGACTCTTCAAATTTAGTTTTATATCTGGAATGACAACTTAGCATTTGGGCTTGTGTAGATATTTAGGTATTGTACAAAAATACTGGGAAACCCTTTCGCAAATTGCATCATAGCCAAATTTTTGGTATTTGTCAACAACATATTTAAAATATGCTATTGTTTGATATTATTTAAATTATGTAGAATAATTTATATTTATGTATATTATCCCTAAATACATGGTAATGTATAGGGAAAGTATTGGAATCGTGTCGAAAATCGCAACTCGAGTTTTTGACGGATCTGCACCTTTCCCATACTCTAGAACCCGAAACAACTATTTTTAATGTCACGTCTTTGTGCGTGTTCGTCTGTCTGTGTGTCTGCCTGTCTGAGCACTGTATGCATTCACTCTAGCTCAAAAACTAATTGACCAAATTTTTAAAAATTTAGTAGACAAGTCTCTTGTGGGTTACCCTGGGGCTGATTATATTTTACTACGATTTGAAATGAAGAACCAATCCCCCCCCCCTTGTTTTTGTAAAATGGCCCGAAAAATCCTCAATATCTAGTATAAAAGACTACATATGCTCAAATGTATCTATTATATACTTATTTTCAACGCAATTTTTGACTATGAAAATAATTTTAAAAAACCTATAACTCCAGGGCTAATCGTTCTACAGCTAATTTAGTTTTTTCACTATTTTGTAATATCATGTTTGAAAGTACATCTAGTCCCCGATTAAAAACAAAATTGTATTAAAACTGCAAATTCTGAGTAATATCAAATAGTAATCAAAGTTACTTTGTGCAATTAAACTCAATTTAATGAATTATAAAAAAATAACGAGAAAACAAATTTAGTCTGTAGCGAAAGTCATGTGCTGCGCAGACGAGATTTTTAAAATTTATTTTACCACTTTAAATATTGTTAAATTTTAGAAGTTATTCAATGTTTTTATTATTTTATGTGAGCAAGTTAATTTTACCAGAAGGTAAATAGTGATGAAAATACAGGTGACAATTATTTTGAAAATATAAACATCTTTGTCTGGATTCAAACCAGCAGCCTTCTGGTTATTTTTCAATGACTAGCCGCCTTTGGCGACCAGCCTGTTCGCAACCCTTGAAAATTCTGACCGTGGCAAACTCGCTGGCGCGACCTACCAGAAAGGTGTAAGGTAACTATTTGGGCGGTCAGGAAGTGCCACCCAATTTAGACCGGAACCCTGTGAGGGAGGCATCCACAGGGACCGTACCCTCCTTCCCCTACCACCAACCTCTCGGAAGGACTTACGGACCCACATGTTTAACGCGACCGTACTCCGCGTGAACACGGCTGCAGTTTTGCCAGTGGCGGGAATCGAATCCGGGCCTACCGAGTGCAATTCCCGCGCGCTAACCACTGGGCTACTATGCCCTCCGCGACAATATCTATAACTTTATTTTTATTCACCCAATTTAGACTGGAACCCAGTAGGGGAGGCATACACAGGGACCGCACCCTCCTTCCCTTTCCACCAACCTCTCAGAAGGACTTACGGACCCACAACAATTATTTTGAAAATAAAAACATCTTCGTTTGGATTCAAACCAGCAGCCTTCCGGTTATTTTCCAATGATTACTTTTTCTGGTTTCCTGTTATTTTCTTTGCACCAAGCTATAGCTTGCGACCTGTACCGTTTTTTTTTTCAATAGAAGCAGTAGATAAAATAGTAATTTTGATTTAACCGATATAGCCTAAGAAAAGCATGGTAATCGTGATTTAATCATAAGTCAAGTTTTCATCCTAAATACGTCTGTGGACCCCTTAGATAAAAAAAAAAAAATGAGTTTTGTCCGTCTTTAGTTGTGTGGGTGATTGTCACATCGTTGATCCTCTATAATTTCGAAAACTGTTGAGACTATTGAGAATTTGAGTGGCAAGTTTCATATACAATGTAGATGAAAACGCAGAAAAAATTTACAAAAAAATGTATATAGTTTAGCTATAAAACAGGTTTGTCAAAATCGTTGACTCTTCTCAATCTCGAAAACCACTATAGCCATTTGGACCAAGTTTGAATACAGTGTATATTGTCTAGATGTGAATGAAGAAAAGGAATTTTTAAAATATGTTCGGTTTGGTTCATAAAACAAATGACCACTTGTTTTGCTTGAAAAGTCCACGGATTGCTACAAATGCTCTGGCTTGTTTATGCTATCGTTCACTAGTTAATAATCATATGCACCAACTTGACGAATACCATATTTCGGAATCTAGACAATCGGGTCAAGTACAATCAACCCCAATAAATTTACTCACAGCAATGAACCCCAATAAATTGCCTACAGCCCAGAACCCCAATAAATTTTCCAACAGTACAGCTCGTCCTTTAATTGCTGCACCCAGACATGATGCTAAACTACCCACGCTTCAAACCTATTCATTGGATATCCTCTTCAATTAATTAACCGGGCATAAAAAGCTCTTCTTCATCGCTAATCTTTGTTTTAACAGTTTGGTTTCTGTTGACGAGGTTGCAACAAAGATTTTTTTCTTGTTTGTGGTAAAAGGTTATTTAGTGATACGAGGATAAAACGGGTAACTGGTGTTACAAAAGGGAATTAAAATAAAAATATCTGGAGTGTGAGGCTCCATTCGATTTTCTCATACATTGTAAAAGATCTAGCTGCCCAAACCACGAATCGAACCACGGATCTTCGTGCTAGTCAGTCGACTCTCTACCGTTGAGCTAATGGAACAGAATTGCAAGACCATCGATGTGGACTTTACGACCTTCATAGTTCCAAATAAACAAATAAATAAATAAATAAAATAAAAAAATATGCATCTTTTTCAGATTAAGTGTTCACGTTACTCTAAAATTGCCAAATCACCACGCATGCTCTCCGCAAACGTGGAAAACAAAATAACAACAACAACAATAATAATAATAATAATAATAATAGTAATAATAATGATAATAATAATAATAGCAATAATAATAATGATAATAATAATAATAACAGTAAATAAATAAATAAATAAGTAAATAAATGAAATAAAAGAAACAATCATTTCTGCAGGAGAAAAAGCGTGGCTTAAATGATGACGTGGAATCATGAGTTCCAAATCAGGCATGCGCAGAAAAGGAGAGAAGAACACTGCTTCCGTAGTACGAGCGGAATCGAAAATCTCTTTTTTTATCGTTTGCTTAAAAAAAATCACAGAAAATAAAATACTGTATTAAGGGAATTTTTTTTTATTAGAATGCGAATATAGACACAAAACTTTTGTCAAACTTATAGAATTGTGGAAATCTTACGTTTTTGGATGCGGCAAAATAAGTATCAGGTAACCTAAAATATGCAAATTTCGATGTATTTGAATTTTTTTTTCTGAAGGAATTGTCCTACGAATTCGATTCAAACATCGTTGGAAAAAACGTTCTTCGATGTTTCTGACGGTATGAAGCTGGAAATTCTGAGATAATATTTTCGGTCTTTATAAAATCGATTTGTGAGACAATCGCTAAAACAATACCAAAACATAAAATAACTAAAAAACTTATTCGAATTAAAAACAATATCGCCGAGGCGCATTGTCCTGTGCCCTAAAGTATAACTATGTACCAAATTTTACGGCGCTTAAATTTTCCGCATCAGGCGCTGCACAGAGACACTTTTTACTTTCCTTATATACATAATGTATAAGGAAAGTATTGTGACGGGGTCGAAAATTCGAATTCGAGTTTTCGACGAGAGAGCACGTTTCAAGCATCCCTGATCACGAATCAAACATTTTTGAAGTGATGTCTGTGTGTGTGTGTGTGTGTGTGTGTGTGTGAAAGTATGTGTGTGTGTGTGTGTCAGTGAGTCTGTGGAGACGATAACTGACGAACGAATGGACCGATTCTAACCAAATTTGGTACAAAAATCACAATCCGTAAACACTGGAAGCCTATTGTTTTTATACGTAATCGAATGTTCAGAACCCCCCTAAATTTTCGAATAAAATTTTGGAAAAATCGTCAAAAAATCAAAACCGCTAATAAAGTTACGGAAATAGACATTTCTTATGTAATTTTTCATTAGAAAACGATTGGCATAAATTTTAGAACGCTAACATGAACCGTTCTCGAGATATTGTACATTTTTCAAAAAAATTATCAAAAAGTCATATAAAAAAAAAATCCTATTGAGAAACATGTTCACTTTTCATATGTAATACCATGCGATAAATTGAATGACATCATTCTCGTGGATCTAGCTCGTTCCGTTCATGAAAAAATATACTTTGAATAATACTTTTGTATTTAAACGCCAATAGTCATTTATCTGCTGTAAGAATAACTTTTTTCTTAGTGCATAACGCTTGGCGAGATTTTGGCGACGAATTTGGCGGAATGTCGCGAACTTGGCGACTTTTTTTAAATGTTGCCAAATTAATGAAAATCTCGCCAAATGGATAAAAATGATGCTAAATCAATGAAAATGACGACTAATTGTCGAAAATTCAATATCTTGGAAAGAATATTAGTATCTACTATAAGAAAAACCTATTTTTTTACTGTAAAAGTAGTAAATTCATTACATTACATAAGGAAAGTCATGTGTTGCCCACATCAGATTTTTATTATTTAAAACGTGCACACTCTCAGAGACACTTTTTATTATTTAAAACATTCTCACTAGCAGCAGTTTTATATATTGTAATACATCTATATATAACATTTTATAGCGGCTATTTCTTGAGTTATAATGCCCACATCTCATACACAAATAATAATAATAATAATAATAATAATAATACTCATGCATGTATTGAAATCGAATCAGGAAGTGGTAATTCGAAAAAATTCGGGGAAACCATTTCTCCATACAATACTATGAGAAAGTAATAAGATTAAATAATGTCATATAAAAATATAATTATTAAGTAGGAAGCCATCAGCATCAATTGTTACTTTAATTTCTATTTATTAGAGTTAGAACAAACAGATCGTTATAATTGCACTTTTTACAATAGATTTTGATCTTGCAAATAGCTACATCAAAGACAGACTGCTAATTTGCTTGCATGTTAAACTCCAAATCTGAAATATGCCTCTGGATACATTCACATATTGAGCTATTTCTTTCTCACGTCCAGCGCGTATGGAAAAAATAGGGGCTAGTTTTATCAATTTTCAGAATATAATTTATGCTTTTCCGACATCTTGTAAAGAAATCTGATGTGGGCAACGCATGACTTTCCTCATATAATGCAATGAATTTACTACTTTTACAGTTAAAAAAAAGTTATCCTTTTAGTAGATATATTAATTCCAAGATATTGAATTTTCTTCAATTAGTCGTAATTTTCATTGATTTAACGTCATTTTTATCCATTTGGCGAGATTTTCGTTAACTTGGCAACATTTAAAAATGTCGCCAAGTTGGCGACATTCCGCTAAATTATCGCCAAAATCTCGCCAAGTATGTCAAGTATTTGCTGCTATAAAATTCGCCAAGTATAATATAAATCTCGCCAAGAGAAATAAGTTATTCTTACAGCGGATAAATGACTATTGGCGTTCAAATACAAAAGTATTACACAAAGTAGCTTTTCTCGAATGGAACGAGTTAGATCCACGAGAATGATGTCACCAAATTTAGCGCATGATATTACATATGAAAAGTGAACATGTTTCTTAACAGTTAATTTTTTTTTATCATTTATGAGATTTTTTGACAAATTTATTTGAAAAATGTGTAATATCTCGAGAACGGTTCATGCTAGCGTTCTAAAGTTTATGTTAATCGTTTTCTAAGGAAAAATTACATAAGAAATGTCTATTTGCGTAACTTTATTGAAGGTTTTAATTTTTTGATGATTTTTTAAAAATTTCACTCGAAAATTTTGGGGGGTTCTGAACTTTCGATTATGTTTTAAAACAATAGGCTTCCAGTATTCACGGATTGTGATTTTTGTATCAAATTTCATTCGAATCGCTCCATTCGTTCGTGAGATATCGTCTCCACAGGCTCACTGACACACACACACACACACACATGCACAGACATCACCTCAAAAATGTTTGATTCGTGATCAGGGATGCTTGAAACGTGCTCTCCCGTTCAAAACTCCAATTCGAATTTTCGACACCGCTACAATACCTTCCTGATACATTGGGTATATAAGGAAAGTAATAAAACAAATAATGTTACATAGTCATAGGATATAGTTACCTATATGATGTGGTATTTTTATTTGGAGGTAAATTTTCGCTAAAAAAAGTAGTGATAGCAAATAGAAAATTTGCGTGTGTATGATGTTATTAGTGCTGGTGTATTGGACAGATAGCTTTGCTAAAAAATGCCGAATTGTAAGAGAGCGAAAATAACAAGAGGGACAAACTCATGGTGTTATTGCAGCCAATTAATCTTTGCTTCAAATTAGGGAAAAACGAGATTTTTCGTCCCAGGTAGCTCAATCGGTAGAATACGAATCTCATCTAACAGTTGAGGATTCCAGTGTTTTCGTGCGAATGAATTCAAAAGTAATTCTTTTTGTGAAAAATATCTTGTTTAGTACTCGGACGATTTTAGTTCTGTATTGTTACATATATATGCATACATTTACTTGGCATAAATTCTGTAAACACAATTTTTATCAGGTCATTAATAAATTCTTTCTTTTTTTAGGTAAGTACCAGAAGTATTATACAGAGGTGCTTTAAATTCGTTTAGGATACATTTGAATTGTATTAAGTAAGTAAATTTAATTATTATACGCATGTTTTTTCAATAATTCATTGAATATTTTATGATTTCGAGATAACAGTGCGGTGGTCATATAACTAAAGGTTCGAATTAAATTAATATTGCTCACACTTACAATACTCATTTGTTTTTTGCCCGTTTATACGGTATGTCTTAATATCTGTGATCATATGAAACTACTCCAACTATACATTAAAATTAACCCCGTGTGAACATTAAAATTTTCTTCATCAAAATATTTTTAAACTATGCACTTTAAGTATAAGTTATTGATACATTTCTGTAATTGTACATATGTGAATCGTATTTAGAATGTATAAAGTCAAACATATTTCTGAAATACGTTAAATTTTCCCCAAACTAACTCGAAAGCAATTTATTTTACGATATTGCCATAGCGTATTTGCAAGAAATAAATATAAGAATAAATACAGAACTTTAACTTCCAGAAATTTTAAGTTACTGCAAGATTTACCGAACTTGACTTTCGACTTTTCCTCATTAGAGCAAAAAAGTCCTAATATTTATTTTCACCATATATTTCAGCGCTGCTTTCACTTTGCATCTTTTTATTTTTCCAGTTCTCTACACTGTATTCCATTTGCAGCAAAATCCATGAGAGTCGCCGTTAGTTGCGAGGAGTTGAGTTGTACACCGCCTACTTATGTAAAATAAAAGCAGGCAAAAAATGGGGAAAAAATCATGTATTTATTCGGATTAAGGACAGACAAATGACGGGATGTAACGCGTTGACAGCAGTTAAAGCAGAGACCATATTTTGTCCCCGCCTTGAAAAATCGTCTGCTTTGGAATTATGGAACGTAAAAGTGCACGCCATTAAAAGACTGCAACTTTCAAATGCAGTAATGGCTGTTCTAAAGTTTGGAAGGATTTTTATCAGAATACTGTCTCATTAAGCTTTTTAACAATGGTTTTATTTAAATGCGGTCCTAACAAGGCGTGTTTTGTTGTGGGACGAAATGTATTTATTCCTCTTGGTCGCTTCGGAGAATGGCTAAGAGCTCTTTAGCTGACGCTATTTGATTTATGGTCATAATGTCCCTCAACTTTGTAATGAGGCAAATGGTGATGTTAAAGAATAAAAATAGCGGATGAATGATTGCGATGACTGCAAGTATTGTCTGCGTTATGTTATATACAAAAGAATTCCATCTACAAATTAAATAAAACTGTAAATGCAGCTGCTTGTTAATTGATTTGGTGATTTTATCTCTTGTCTGGTAAATAATTCAAAGTACCTCGAACAGCACTATCAGAGCAGCGATGAGCATAGGTGGGTTATTTTTGTGCTTGTTCGTGCTCTTCAGCGCGGAATCTCTCCAATAATTATCTAATTGTCTGTGCCTTTCCAGACTGTCCAGAAGTCTACTGATGATTTAGAAGACTTAATCCCTGCACACTTTATAGTAACACTCACAGGACAGAATCTAATGGAACCGTATTTTTGGTTTCTCTCCAGAGGTCCGAACAGTAGATATTTTTCTAATAGCCTTCTTAGACCTGATAGAAATCCCCCGATGACTCAAAAGGCTAAATCTTTAAAAACGTATACTATCATCCAGGGGAAAAAACATAATCGAGTCTGATATCCTATCCCCCCCCCCCCCCCGAAACGAAGAAAATATATCCTTTTGAAAATATATTTTTGGATCCTTGAGAAGCTCTCCCTCCCCTCACGGTGACCTAGAAATCTGAACATTTTGCATACGGATTTTCGAATTCTTCACCAAGGACGTACAAAAAGGAAGATGCTAAAAGATTGTTCAGACCCTCAATATCCCCCCCCCCCCGGTGGCTTAGGAAGCTGACATTTAGCACATGGCCACGGTGCAAAATCTGACTAAGCCAATTTTCGATGAAGACGATTATGTTTTGTTCTAAGCATCGTACTGTGTTAAACAAAATAAAACTTGTTAAAAAAATTGCAATTACTTGTTTTAAAAGTGTTAGTTTTGCTGTCTCTGATAAGCTTAAATATTAATAGTCAATAATTGTTCTGGTGACAATAAAACTTGTAGCGTGCCCAGTTCTCAGAACCTATAGAAGGTCTTTATTTCACTTATATAAGACGTATAAAATTTAAAAAAGGCCAGAGCGCTTTCGAGCGTAAATACGTTCTTCATCAGTGACTACATGGAAAATAGAAATGATCGTCCATATATAGACAAGAAAAGGTGACAAATTTGCATAAATACAATTATCAATAAACTTACGTTTATCTAAGGAGAATCCAAAAATACAAAACATTTTGAACAGATTCAAAATCGAGCATAAATCACGAAAAGTACAGTAAATTTTACAAGTTTATTACAGAAATTTCAAATTCAAAACTTTTTAAAAAATATAGAAGGGGCAGCCAGGCCCAATCCCCGAGAGGATGGCGTCAAAGATAACTATGAAGAGACTTGAATTGCATGGAGTCGAGAATGAGTCGCCAAGCATAACTCAAAATCTGAACGGGTTCAAAATTACAAATCGACTCGCGGTAAATATAAATAAAGAGGGACTCAAAAAGGAGAATATTACGAGGGTTATTACAACGCATAAGAAGGAAAGTTCTTTCAAAAATGGGCCGGGAATTTTCTTGTACAACAAAATGAGTAAGGGCCGTAGAAAGTTTACCACTTTTGACATCCCTAGCATGTTCTGCCAAACGGATACCAATAGTACGTTTTGTACTGCCAATATAAAATTTAAAGTTACCACCGATGGACAACAGGGGAACTACGTACACCCCAGCAAAGCTTTTAAAGTCCTCCGTAGCACCCAACTTATCAGACTGAATCCGGTTAAATAAAGAAGAAGCATCAGAGTGAGCAGGCCTGAAACCAAACTCAGAGCAGAACTGAATAAAGGGGCGGAAAATCCTAGGATGGTAAGGGGAACTAGATTTATGATTCAAACGATCTATTAAAGAAATAAATTTAGTATCAATTTGAGAAAATTTACAGCGAACAAGGGGAAAAACCTTATGTATAAATTCAAAGGAATAAGCAGCCTCATGACCAAGATTGAAAATAAAATCAATTTCGTCACTTAAAGTAGAAACAGAAGAACAAACGTTAAAAGCACGATTAAAATAAGCGTTAAAAGAAGCTTTTTTAGAGGACTGGAATCAATGTTGTTTTTAATACAATGGCGTATTTTACCACGTCCTTCTTGTTTATGTCTGAGGTTTCATACTAATGTAGTCAGTTCATCTGAAACCGGTTGCTTAATACGATTGATTTTATCAGTTACTATAGATGTTACAGTAAACTGCAGTATATAATATGTTTTCTTGCTGCCTGTGAAGTTTTCAGCTACTCAGTGCTGAACAGGGCTTTTTTAAAGAAAAATGTTAGACTGCACAATATATCTCAGTTGATACAATTTTGCTTTGCAGTGCCAGTGGGAAGGGTTTCTGTTTGTTTCTCATCCAAAAAGTTCTGGGAAATCCGAAGTTCAAAATAAGGCTATTTTAGTTATCTACAGTAAAAAATCTGATGCGGGCAACACATGACTTTCCTTATATAATGTAATGAATTTACTACTTTTACAGTAAAAAAATAGGTTTTTCTTATAGTAGATACTAATATTCTTTCCAAGATATTGAATTTTCAACAATTAGTCGTCATTTTCATTGATTTAGCATCATTTTTATCCATTTGGCGAGATTTTCATTAATTTGGCAACATTTCAAAAAAGTCGCCAAGTTGGCGACATTCCGCCTAATTCGTCGCCAAAATCTCGCCAAGCGTTATGCACTAAGAAAAAAGTTATTCTTACAGCACATAAATGACTATTGGCGTTCAAATTCAAAAGTATTATTCAAAGTATATTTTTTCATGAATGGAACGAGCTAGATCCACGATAATGATGTCACTCAATTCATCGCATGGTATTACATATGAAAAGTGAACATGTTTCTCAATAGGAATTTTTTTTTATGTGACTTTTTCATAATTTTTTTGAAAAATGTACAATATCTCGAGAACGGTTCATGTTAGCGTTCTAAAATTTATGCCAATCGTTTTCTAATGAAAAATTACATAAGAAATGTCTATTTGCGTAATTTTATTAGTCGTTTTGATTTTTTGACGATTTTTTCAAAATTCCATTCGAAAATTTAGGGGAGTTCTGAGCATTCGATTACGTATAAAAACAATAAGCTTCCAGTGTTTACGGATTGTGATTTTTGTACCAAATTTGGTTCGAATCGGTCCATTCGTTCGTCAGTTATCGTCTCCACAGTCTCACTGATACACACACACACACACACACATACTTTCACACACACACACACTCACACACAGACATCACTTCAAAAATGCTTGATTCGTGAACAGGATGCTTGAAACGTGCTCACCCGTCGAAAACTCGAATTCGAATTTTCGACCCCGTCACAATACTTTCCTTATACATTATGTATATAAGGAAAGTAAAAAAGGGAGTTGGCGCCTTCATCGCTATTCGAAAAATTTGGCGGTTTTCGAGATTCTCTATCTCGGCCTGTAAATACTACAGCATACAAAAATATAAAGTGTGATACATCCGTAGAAAAATGGTAGAGGAACTCGCGGAATTAAATCGTTTTTCGATTTAAGCTTTAGTTTAAAAAATATTTAATGCCAAAGACACAATATTTGAGCTGCTACTTCACTTTCTGGACAGACTAATAATAAAAAGACCACATAGTTTTGCAGCTATGTACCTACATTGTTGATTTTTTTTTTAAGTGCCACATTCCCTTTTTTAATTCTGATATAATTTATGAGTTATTCTACTTGCACTTTTGAAGTGATTTTTTTATGCTGTATGGACTTGCCCCTCAAATTTCTCTATCTCAAAATTGCAGATGAAGTTACGTTAGATATAAATAAATAAAGATTCAAAAAGCAAAATATTACGGGCATTATTGCAGCTCAACTGCTCCATACCCTCGAGTGAGCTGAACCATCTGGGTTCTTGGAGCATTATTGCAGTTGGTTAAACGAAAAATTTTCTCGAAAAACGTGACAAAATTATCATTGATAACAGTTTGGAATAAAGCGGTTGAAAGTTTTCTGTTTAATACGTGTATGTTCAGATAATAGGTTCAGACTTTGGGGATAAAATTTTCCTTTTAACTAGAAATAATTCCTTTAATATTTTGCTTTTGGATTCTTTATTGCTTTCCTTATATACATAATGTATAAGGAAAGTATTGTGACGGGGTCGAAAATTCGAATTCGAGTTTTCGACGGGAGAGCACGTTTCAAGCATCCCTGATCACGAATCAAACATTTTTGAAGTGATGTCTGTGTGTGTGTATGTGTGTGTGTGTGTGTGTGTGAAAGTATGTGTGTGTGTGTGTGTGTGTGTCAGTGAGTCTGTGGAGACGATAACTGACGAACGAATGGACCGATTCGAACCAAATTTGGTACAAAAATCATAATTCGTAAACACTGGAAGCCTATTGTTTTTATACGTAATCGAATGTTCAGAACCCCCCTAAATTTTCGAATAAAATTTTGAAAAAATCGTCAAAAAACCAAAACCTCTAATAAAGTTACGCAAATAGACATTTCTTATGTAATTTTTCATTAGAAAACGATTGACATAAATTTTAGAACGCTAACATGAACCGTTCTCGAGATATTGTACATTTTTCAAAAAAATTATGAAAAAGTCACATAAAAAAAAAAATTCCTATTGAGAAACATGTTCACTTTTCATATGTAATACCATGCGATAAATTGAGTGACATCATTCTCGTGGATCTAGCTTGTTCCATTCATGAAAAAATATACTTTGAATAATACTTTTGTATTTAAACGCCAATAGCCATTTATCTGCTGTAAGAATAACTATTTTCTTAGTGTTAAAACTTAGCGAGATTTTGGCGACGAATTTGGCGGAATGTCGCCAACTTGGCGACTTTTTTTAAATGTTGCCAAATTAACGGAAATCTCGCCAAATGGATAAAAATGATGCTAAATCAATGAAAATGACGACTAATTGTCGAAAATTCAATATCTTGGAAAGAATATTAGTATCTACTATAAGAAAAACCTATGTTTTTTACTGTAAAAGTAGTAAATTCATTACATTATATAAGGAAAGTCATGTGTTGCCCACATCAGATTTTTTTTAAACGTAATCGAATGTTCAGAACCCCCTAAATTTTCGAGTGAAATTTTAGAAAAATCATCAAAAAATCAAAACCTTTAACAAAGTTACGCAAATAGACATCTCTTATGTAATTTTTCCTTAGAAAACGATAGGCATAAACAGTAGAACACTGGCATGAACCGTTCTCGAGATATTGCACATATTTCAAATAAATTTATCAAAAAACCATCCCATAAATTAAAACAAACAAAAAAAAAACTGTTGAGAAACATGTTCACTTTTCATATGTAATACCATGCGATAAATTTGGTGACATCATTCTCGTGGATCTAGTCCGTTCCATTCACGAGAAAAGGTACTTTGAGTAATAATTTTGTATTTGAACGCCAATAGTCATTTATCTGCTATAAGAATAACTTATTTCTCCGTCCATAACGCTCGGCGGATTTTGGTGACGCATTTGGCGGAATATCGCTAACTTGGCGACTTTTTTAAATGTTGCCAAATTAACGAAAATCTCGCGATACGGATAACAATGATGCTAAATCAATAAAAATGACGACTAATTGTCGAAAATTCAATATCTTGGAAAGAATATAAGTATCTACTATAAAAATAACCGATTGTTTTTACTGTGACAATAGTAAATCCATCGCATTATATAAGGAAAATCATGTGTTGCCCACATCAGATTTTTTATATCTATCGTGATTCCAACTTTAGTTTTGTCCTTATGCAAAATCTTCTTGTGCGAAATCTTCGTTTCTCGTGTCGTTTCATTCTTGATTCCATAACAGTTAAATCATTATCTGCATATTTCAACATCTAAATGTGTTATTTTTACTATTTCAATAATTTTAATTCTATATGCTGTGACATTTGTTTTGTATTTGGACCACTGGTTTGGTATATTCTTGGAAACTAAGGTAGACATAAGCAAGCATAATCCATGAAGACAACTGACAAAATCTGCAGAGATAAAGTTAAACAAGAGAGTCTTTTATTCGCATAATAACCATTCAAATGTTAAATTTCCCAGAAAATTCCACCAAAGACGTTTTTCATCGCGTCTCCGCAACGTGTGTGGTACAGTTGCATTACTAGGCCTCACTGGATAAATACTGCCGAGAAAATCGTGGAACATTTAAAAAGACTCTAAATGAAGTGGAAAAAGAAAAAAAAGAACTTTTCCCTTCCTTTTTCGACGTGTCCGTTCCATGGCATGTCAGAACTTCGTGTCATTTTTCATCTCAAAGTCATTAATCATGGAACCTTTTTTATTCTGAAATATTTTTAAGTCTATGAGTGTTTTTTCCCGTTCTTTGTGATCAAGGATCTTTGGGCTTGTGCGCCATTTTTTTTTTCATAAGTGTATTCTATGCGGTATACGCAAGGCGGGAAAGGAGGAAAAAATGAATTTCGTTGTTAAACATGAGGAATAAATCGCTTTCTGAGGGACCGAAATGGCGAAAAAGTTTTCTCGATTGTGTCCAAAGAGTTTTGGGCGGAAAAAAAAACTGTCGCAGTTGTTGATAGATGTTGGTAGTTTTGATGGTTTGGGAAGATTTGGAATTTTTCGATTCTACGTTATGTTAGTTTTGTGAAATAGTTTTTGCGATTTCCTCCTTATCTTCAAATACTTTCGAACAAATTTTAACCAAGGATAAATCATGAGATATTAAAGATTCTTTATCCAGAATAATTCAAATTGTACGTGACCTTCAACAACTGTTTATAACCTTCAAATTGTTCGTGACTTTCAAGAATTGGAGGATTATAGAGTAGTATTTAAAAAATTTTTAAAATATTTCGAGAATGAATACCAACTTTGATGTAAAATTTAACTATTTCAATGCGCCATTTATCTTAGAAATTGAATATATGTTTTTGCTGCTGTGAAATTCTCCAAGTTGGCGATAAATGTAAATATTCACTAACATAGGTTGAAAGAATATGCGTTGTTCGGGTTTTAAATAAGCGTCCGCTACTTAAATGATTACAGGTAGCATAACTAGGGCTGGAATAATCCTGGGGTTAAGGCACGGGGATTGCAATTTGAGGACCAAGCTCGATTCTCGGATCTACCCAGACTATCCCTGTGTTTACGCGGAGCACGGATACGTTAAATCTGTGGGTCTGAATGTCCTTCCGAGAGGTTGGTGGCAGGGGTACGGTCCCTGTGGTTATGGTCCCTACTCGGTTCGGGCGTCACTGCCCCAGTCCTTCAAATAGATAATTTACACCTTCAAATAAGTTGAACTGTTGAAAAAATAAAGATAACACCACTATATTTCCATGTCACCTATTTTTAACCAAAATAATTTCTTCATTTCGTTCAACGGATGTATTGTCGCCTTCTACTTTTTGCTACTACGTCCACTATTCTCTATAACAACGTCCAGTCCACTATGTAACACTCGTGGAAAAGGTGAAATAAATATTTTTTCCGCGATACAAAAAATCTAAATTTTTATGGTTTTGTTTGGAAATTAACAGAAAATCGCAAAATAGAGCAATTCAGAGAAATATTTTGTAGAATGCAGAGATATACGCCCATAATTTTGTCTAACTACAGAATTGTGCTAATCTTTCTTTTACAGATGCTGAAAAATAAGTATTAGATAATGTCAAAAAATACATATTTCGTAATATTTGTAAATAAATGAATAAATATGAAGTTATTTTCCTACGTATCCTGTTCAATAGTCGTTAAAATAAACGTTCTGTCGTCTTTACGATGATGTCAAGATGGAAACTCTGTTATAATATATTTGGTCGCTACGACACTGATTTGTGTTAATATCGTTCAACATTGGGTTTCAACATAAAATATCTGAAACACTAATTCGAATTAAAAAAAATCTCTCCCGGGACCTTATTTGTAGTAGTTTTTAAATTATGAATAGGATTTAAATATGCAATAAGGAACTGCTAATGTCTTCAGGAACGATTGAGAATATTTAAGAGGAATAAAGCTGTAAAATATCTGCAGATATGTCGGAATGACTTTCATACTTATTCTCATTGATAATTTAGAACACATGGGAGTGTTTAAAAAGCTGAAAGTGTACGAATACTATTAAAGTGTCCATCGGCTGATGAAGGGGTCAAATACGTCTATACGATAAATACAGATGCAAGTGGGCGATTACAGACAGGTCAAAGGTGGTGATAATGCTAATGAATTCTTTGTGACACTTCTGTAATACTTTGGCTCTTTTAATACTATTTTCTGAAAGTACCTTTCCATTTTTCCATTTAGTTAATTTTTTTAGAAAATAAGGACATTTGTCTATCAAGATACTCTCTTCAGTATATATTTTGTTGCAAAAAATCTATGCACCATAAAAATTGATCTACAGCCGCGAAACTCGATAATCGAAACATGTATCGATTGAAGAGATATGCAAGTGATGAGAATTTAAAAGCGAAATACATGTTATAACGAAAAGGTGGCAATAAGAAGATGGCATTTAATCATCCCTGGTAGCTATACAAGCCTATATTCGGTGTGACTCTATAGTCAATAAAGTGACTGATGTCCCTTTGCGGAAGATTCTGCACACAAATGTTGCAGTTGGCCAATATATTCAGTGGTATTCTGAGAAGGCTGTAATTGCCATCCCAGCATGTCCCAGACGTGTTCTATTAGTGATAGGTCTGGAGATCTGGATGTCCATGGGGGGTATTAAGTCCTCGAAGACATTGTTGAGAAAGTCGTGCAGTATATGGTCGATCATTGTCTTGTTAGTAAATGGAACCTAAGCGGCTTGCCAGCATAGGCAAAATAATCGGTTGCAGAATATCGTCGATGTACAAGCAGCTGTCAGATTGGCTTGCAGCATAACTAGAGGAGATCGGTTGTCCCAAAAGATCGTTTCCTAGATTGACACATCACGTGTGATGGCCGCGCTCAACAACAAATGTGGGGTTGGAATGCTGTCCAGTCCCCCCCCCCCCCCCCATACACGTACACGTTGATCATCACTGAGAGAGAAGCAGGATTCGCCACTAAAGACAACAAATATCCAATCAGAAACTGTACAGCCTGACCGAACTCGGCACCAATACAAACGGCTCAGCCTATGTAGAGGGGACTGTGGTAGACGCTGTAATAGATGTAGACACATAATCCCACCTTCTACTAGTCGTCTCCGAATAGTATCCCTTAATACAGGATGCATGGAGGATGACAAATGCCTTCGAGTGGTTAATAGCGACGCAATTGGTGTGAACGTGGCTCCTTCTCTGACAGCACGATCCTCTCGAGCAGTTGTCTGTCTGTAGCTTCCTGAATCCCTGTAACGGTGACATATGCCTCTCTGATCCACTGTTGCCCACATGGAGCAACTACCCTATCGTTCTGACCAAGTTGGTGACTGATATGTCTGTTGGACCAATCAGTTCCCCTTAGGCCTATGATGCGACCTCTTTCTAAATCCAGCAATTATTCAAAGCGCCGTCGAGTACGCCTCAAAGGCATCTTTGTACACAACTTGCAGCGTCAAAGCAGAAAACCCAGTTTCGATTGCTTGTGAGTGAAAACACCGATCGTTTAAATGCAACACGATGCATCGTTCTCATGCGCGTTGAATTAGCCGTATAATATCATTGGTGCTGACGGTTTGATAATTTGCATAACTCTTAAAACGATATTTGTATGCCGAGTATCATGGCTTTAGCTCAATATTTTTATGGGTGCATATATTTTTTGCAAAACAGTGTATATATATATATATATATATATATATAATATGTATATATATATAAAACACTAAAGTGATTTAAGAGCTATAGACAACTCATATAAAATGAACAGTAAATAATATGAATTAATGTGAAATGAATTAGTCAACTAGATTTATTCCAAACAAATATCAAATTAAAAAAATAGTCTGCACAATAAAACGTTTGTTATTTTCATTGAATAAAAAAAACAAAAAACTATTGAGACTGTTACAGCACCCGTTGCAAATAGTGGAAGTGAAAATAATTTTCACGCTGGAGTAGCAATACCTTTAGCCATTGTCCTTTTCTTTCCCGCCATATTCACTTGTTTTGCTCACGAGTAAGTATTCAATACCAATCTTCGAAAGAAATAGTTCTTTTCTCATCTTTTTCGAAGATGTTCCTTTTTGTTCGTCAGTGTATCTTTCTATTCCGAAGGCGGTTCTTATACTGAAGAGAGGCCCCCCTTACAAGAAAAGAACGTCGAATTTGTTGCAACTCAGGTTGGAATGACCACTGGTGAGGTAGAATAGCGTGAGATATATTTTTACTTTCTTTAGAATGTAACAGGACATGTTAGGGGAGTAGTTTATGTAGAGTAGATAAAATCTGAAATCTATTTTTTTTGGCGTTGTTTTACACTTTGGTCACTGTACAACCCGAGTGAGCAATTGCTAGAATAACATTTATTTTACAGGGTAAAAATTCACCTAAATTTTGATTGATAAACTTTCAGTAGAGCAATTAACGTTCTAATAGTTTCCACTAATCTTTCTACATTGGCACGGGTGCCTATAGTGAATAGCAAAAGGATCATTATATCTCTCCCTGGAAATTCAAGATCACAAAGAAGGACATCAAGCAAGTCCGTCTTGTACTTAATTTTGCATTTCCCCTATACGTAGAAAAAGTTCTATGGACGACTATGAACATTGGCCTGTAATAAATGTTTATTGATGTATAGTGAGCACATTCGCATTTACAGAGCCGTAATTTGAAAAAGCATTTTTGATAGATGCTGGGAAGCAAGAAAGAAACTTGAGCGACTTGATGGTGTTTGAAATTGTTATGTGTTCCTAAATTATATTTGTTTCACGTGTTGTCCTTAGTTATTATACCCACTTTCTTTGTGTTGTATTTCTGGTCAATAGCTTGTGATAAGTGCCATTGCAATTAAATAAGCATTGGTCTGGTAACATGATTCAACTTACTGAACACATAGTTCATATTTTCACTGCAAACTAGAGGTCTTCTTCTTCGACCTAGATCGTTTGACCTACCCGAAGGTTTAAGGTGTCTGTTTGAACGGTCAGGAAGTGCCATCCAATTTAGACCGGAACCTAGTGGAGGAGGCATCCGCAGGGACCGTACCCTCCTTCCCTCTACCACCACCACCATCTCGGAAGGACTTACGGACTCACATTTTTAAGGTGATCGTAGTCGGAGTGAACACGGCGACAGTTTGGGTAGAGGCGGGAATCGAACTTGGGTCATCCGAGTGCAATCCCTGCGCTCTAACCACTGGGCTGCCGCGCTCCAGACGAGAGGTCTGCACGTGCTCGGGCATGGCCAGTGGACTTAATCACGATCTGGCTCCCGGCCCGAGTTTAATTTTATGCAAACTACTTCGGTCCGGGTCGGGCTCGGGTCACTTTTTCACAAAATTCGGGTCGTGTCAAAATAAATGAAAAATCCAAGAATAGATCAAAATTGAATCCGAACAATTTGAATGGTCAGAAAAATTAAATGATGTAGGTATTTCCCTGCAAAAACTCGTTGTCTTGCTGATTGTTATTCCATCCAGGACGCGAACACGCAGCTCAAACATTTTGTCTTTAACTTTGACATTAAATATGTCCTGAACTATAATATATATCGAAAAACGGTTTATTTCAGCGTATTTACCAAACTTTTCCCTATAAGTGTACCAAATTTTAAATTTTTTATGCTATATTATTTGAGATACGAAATAGAGAAACTCAAGAAACGATAAATTTGTCAAACAACGGCGTCAGATATTTTCTTTAATATATAGAGAAAATTGTGATGAGCCAGTGAAAAAAATGAGCTAGCTCGGATAATACCGAGCCTTAACCTTTCTGGTAGGTCGGACGGTCTGGGTCTCAACAACAACAACACCGAGCCTTAGGTGACCGGGACTCGGATAATGAAAAATCTACTGTGTTTATATTTCCATTTAGTTATAAAGTAAATTTATATATTTAATACATCTAAATTGAAATAAAAATTATATACATTCCCAAACTTCTAATGATAAAGCTTCGATACAACTCTTTACGTGGACTACATGGTGAGAAGATAATAAATCTATCCATACCGAAACAGCAATTTCAGTCATTGTCCTATTCTTTTCCCGCCAAATTCGCTTCTTTTGCCCACACGTAACCGTTCAATACCCCATCTGTAAAAAGAAATAGTTCTTTTTTTCCTTTCCATCTTTTTCGAATATAGTCCTTTCTTTTGTTCGAACGCATACCCGTTCTCTTTGAAGACTGCGCTTATTCTATAGGGAGCGCTTCGGAGGAATTGAACACTAAAGTTGTTCTATCTGGTGGTGTTATGACCCCTGGCGAACTGATATGTTCCATGAAATGGTTTCATATCTGTATGAAGAGTATTTTGATTCAGGTTCGGCATGTGTTTCAATAGAAGTAATTGAAGTTACTTTTATCTTATATATCCTCATGCTATCAAAATGTTAACCACCAAATTTCCCTGCCAAGTCTTTGAAACAGTTCTTATCTGCGATGGTTCAGAAGTATCACTTAATACCGGTAAGAGACAAAAGAATATTTCTTAATTTAAGAAATGCACTAATACAGAGGCAGAACATAAAATCAATAACGTGAGCATCTCAATCAATATTTATGTATCTGTATATGCAAGAACAGTATTTCGATTCAAGTTCTGTATGTGGGAATAGAGGTAATTGGCGTTTCCTTTATCACCAATATCCTTTCGCCATCAAATTGTTAACCACCAAATTTTCCTGTCAAGTCTTTGAAGCAGTTCTTATCTGCGGTGATTCAAAAATATCACTTAATACAGGTAAGAGACAAAACAATATTTCTTAATTTAAGCAATGCACTAATGCAGAACCAGAACATAAAATCTATAACGTAAGCATTTCAATCAAAATTTATGTATCTGTATATGCATGGAAAGTGTTTTGATTCAGGTTCTGCATGTGGTAATAGAGGTAATTGAAGTTTCTTTTATCTCCAATATCCTCTTGCCATCAAATTGTTAACCACCAAATTATCCTGCAAGTCTTTGAAACTGTCCTTATCTGCGATGGTTCAAAAGTATCACTTAATATCGCAAGAGATAAAATAATATTTCGTAATTTAAGAAATGCACTTATGCAGAGATAGAAGAACATAAAATTTATAACGTAAGCATCTCAATTATAACGTAAGCATCTTTATGTATCTGTATATGCATGAAGAGTAATTTGATTCAGATTCTGCATGTGAGAATAAAGGTAATTGAAGTTTTTTAATCTCCAATACCCTCTTGCCATCAAATTGTTAACAACCAAATTTTCCTGTCAATTCTATGAAACATCTCTTATCCTCAATGGTTCAAAGGTATCATTTAATATCTGTAAGAGACAACAGAATATATTTTAAGAAATAGATTTTATGCAGCGACAGAAAAACATAACATACGTCAGAAATCGCAATTAATATTTAAAGGGAAACACAGAGATAGATAGTGTCATTTTCAGAAAAATATTGTAGATGGATTCTAGTCATATTTAAAATTTATAGAAACTTTTATGAATGTATTAGAGTGTTAGGGATAATATGGATTGATTGGACATCATTAAGAAAATTACAGTGTTACATTTCATCAGTTCTATATTTACTTTCAAACATGACAATGGCTAGAGAGGTATATCAATAAATTTAGCCATTCCATTCTTTTCATACCAAATTAATTTGGTGCTAACCACACGTAACGTTCATTACACTATCTGTAAAACGAAGTCATTTTTTTTTCTTTCTATCTTCGAAGATTTTTTTTCCCTTTAGTTGGAGCTCGCAACTTTTTCTTTAAAATCCGCGCATACAAAATCATTTCAGAAGAATGGTACGCTAGTTATCTGGTGGTGTTACGATATCTAGTAAAATGACATGTTCCATAGAAATATTTTTCTTTTTCTTTGAAGATCATTTTTTTTCTTCATGTTCTGTATGAGGTTTTACTTGATGTAATTGATGCCACCCTCAACATTAATATTCCCTACTCAACAAAATATTAGCTACTGAACTTTTCTTTTGCCTCTAATTCAGTGAAACAGTACGTATCTGCGGTGCCCTAAAATATTACTTAATACATATAAAAAACAGAGTGATATCTATCTATACTATTAAAACACGTCTGACTATACGTCTGTATGCATGTAAGTCTTGTACATTTAAAACAATTTTTGAGCTAGTATTCCATTGAATAATTCATGAAATGAACAATATGCTTAAAAGATGGAAATTATAGCTCTGCATCAGTAAACTTTGTCTTATATATATACTAAGCAAATCACTGCCATTTTTTTCGATTGAATCCTTATTAAATGAATTAAACTACTGCAGTGAATACATTTCTTATTTTTCTTTTTGCTTATATTTGCTGTTATATTTACATCTCATTTGTAACACTAGGTGGCACCAAATCTGATGTAATTTAGTGTTTTCATTATTACGAGGTTCTTATTTAGAGTCAAGCTCTTGAATTATTCATAATAAAAAAAATCTTAGTATTCTAGAAGCAATCTACATTTCATTTTATTTTCACAGCAATTTATGTTGAAGACCTAGACCGTCCGACTCATCCTGAGGACTTGAGCAACTAATACAGCAATTTATGTTGTAATATCTGAATTTGCAGCAAATCTTAATAGTCGTTGTCAATTTCAATATTTTTGCATAACATAGTTGGAAACACAATTTTAGTATTCTTAGTTACTTTATGCTAATATCTTGAAATATTTTTTAATGCACACTTAAAAATCCAGCCCTTTTAATTTGTCCAAATCTCATTACATGTTGATGAACATATTTTACATTAGTGACTATTATGACGAGAAATTTGGCAGGACTTGATGAAACATTATTTTACCCATAATATTATTATTAGATTTCTTTTTAATTCCGAACAACTTAAAAACACTGTAGCGAAAGACATATTTTGGCTGTATCAAATTTTTTACCACATGGAACAATAAAAAACAATCTTAAAAAAAATCTCATTTCTATTTTTGAAAAACTGGCATTTTTTTTCTGCCTCATATCCTCTTTTATTTTCCCTCCGCAGTTTCTATGCGGCCATGTCATTTACTGTTAACAACATAGAACAAAAGCGTCACTTTTACATTCTTTACTCACGAAAGTGAGGGAAGACTGCGTATTTAATATCGTCTGCCTCGATTCTAATTCGTCTTCTTTTTTTTTACGCCCTCTTTCTTCCCCCCTCAATATCATTTCTGCTCGGCACAGTCCATTCATGGCGAAAGTGGGGGATGATGGGTTGGACCATTTTCACTTAAATGCATCCTCCATAAAGGAAGGGATATATCATTTTGAAGGGGGTTTTCATTCATTTTTATGTACCAGAATTTTTCTACTTTTCTTCTCGTTCTCCAAAGCGTATTAGTTGTTTAAAATTACTGGAAATGAATAGGGAAGAGGTAGATTGATGCGAGAGGCACTGGATAAATTAAAATGGCGTTCTGTAGAACACTGAGTAGAAGTTCTTGTGGAAGAAGGGATTTTAATTTATTTCCGTGGTCTTTTTAGTTGCATATGTATGCCTGTCCTTTAATCTCATGGTAATGTGGGGATACAGTGATATAAATTTCGTTCTGGAAGAACAGGCAATGTTCAAGAATATTTCAAATGATAACAGCAGATTATTATAAAATTTCAAACACCATAGAGCTATAAGCACTTTACTTCAATATTTGTGTATATATGGATATAAATTAGAAGAAAATAGATATTATGAGAGTAAAGGCTTAAATATTATATCTTTATAAAAAACTTTTTAATTAAAGTTCTTATTTAAAGTTATTATTATATAGATAAACTTTAACGTTTATCTAAATATTTTAGTAAAGCATATATAGGATCTAAAAATATTTGCAATAACATAACTGGGACTACAATTTCTGGTATGAAATTTAAATACTCCACGTTTTGAAATGACATTAGTGTCTTGAGGTATCCACCTCTGCTTAGGATACGCCCGGTAAGAGTGCGAAAATACCAAAACGCGTGTACATTTAACAAAGACATAATTTATTTACAAAAACATATATATCTATTTACAAGTGTACCTTTCATACCCTTGTACTTCATACCCTTCATTGCATTGAAAAGCAATTGCAATGAGTCTTACATACTAAATTAGAATTGATGGTAACCAGGTATAAATTTACATGCCTAACGTTAAATTGAAATAATTAAAAAACAGACAGGGTGGAAAAGTAAAGACATCAGGAAAAGGCCCCAAAAGGGTAACTTACCGACATCAATTAGCAGTGGCAAGACTCGTTTCCTCTAGGAGCCGGGAGGAAAAGAAAACCGACTATCTCGTCCTATATCTACCAGGGTCAATTCCCTCTTTCGCTTTTTCAAATTTTAAAACCCTCTCTCTCTCTCAAAGATTTCAACACAAGTCTCTCAAACCTTGAAAACACTCTCATTGGTTTCTGGGGCGTAACCCCTTGACCTGAAAGCAACATCATTGGTTTATTAGACCCATCCGGTCAAACCAACCCTTTTGCAAACCCCAGCAAATTGATACTCTTTCGGTTGCTAATTCTAAAGGTTCGAAACCTCTCTGATCTCGTTCGGCTAGTACAAAGTTGCATATTTCGGTAAAATGCGATCATCAAAGACCCTCCTCACTTTCTGTTTTCCTGTGCAGCTGGTACCTAGGGTTGCCCCAAAATATAAAAGCGTTGGTTTTTTCTATATTTATTTTCGGCAAAGCTAACATAACTGTAGCGAGGTACACGAAGAAGTAACAACCTCCGCTGTTATGCAGCTAAGTAAGGTCCTTATACACCTGAATAACTACATAATGAAAGATCCCTATGTGTATAGTTTAGAGATTAGATCAATCTATAGTTAAGCGCCTCGTCGAATAAAAGTGATTTCAGCGCCCTCTAGTGGAGAATTGAAGAAGAGCTAGAACTCGGCAAGAAAGAGAGACAGAAGAAATGTCAATTGCAATATTGTAGATTATTGTCTACTGTGTATAGTAATAGATACTAAATTGGTTACAGAAGGTTATCTAACGTCGTGTTCACGCGGAGTCTGATCATAAACATGTGGGTCCGTAAGTCTTTCCGAGATGTTGGTGGTAGGGGAAGGAGGGCACGGTCCCTGTAGTTGCCTTCCCCACTGGGTTCCGGTCTAAATTGGGTGGCAATTCCCGGCCGTCCAAACAGATACCTTATACTTTCTGGTAGGTCGGACCGTCTGGGTCGAAGAAAAAGAAGGTTACCTAAGACGATTATTTAAACGATTTGGTTATAGACGATTTTCTGTCATATTCAGGAATGATACCATACACAACATTTATATGTGCATGAATCTAATATAGAGTCTCTTTAAAATGCTTTCTGACAGTGACCAATGCACGTTTGAATTTGAGAAGGAATATTATTGCATACTTTCAGAAGCATAGCAGGTGTCATCGTGTCAGCAATTCTTTTGACAAATTTTGTCATCTACTTAACATTTTTATGAATTAAATTTTCTTTTGTTTCAGTTAAATAAATTGGTTTTTTTTTAAACATCTCTTTATGATTTTTCTTTGTAGTTAAATATTTGCCGTCATTTGCAAATTTTCCTGTTTAAAACTTTCGTTTATTTTTATGATATATATAAAAAAATAATAATAAAAATGTTTTCATAACATATTCTACGAAGACTGAAAACCTAAAGGAAACATTTTTTCTTTCGTTTTTAACGTGCCTGTTTATTTTTCAGAACAGCTTTATGGAAGATATGACGACAGATTTTTTTTTAAAGTTAAACAAGGCTAATCAAATGCGCCTGACATTCAATTTAACACTGCATTACGTTTCTGAACGGATAAAAATAATTCCTTCCTGAAATGCAAAACATTTTTATCTGGAAATAATTTCAATTTATTTTTTGCGTACTAAAGTCACTCATGCATGCTGGACACTAGAAAGTTTGGAAAATTTTTCTCATGGCGGAATTTAAAAAAAAAAATGCTTTGCCGCTCATGTTTTCCTTCTTTTCTGAAAATTTCTGGTAGTTTAAATGTCATTTAAATAAACTGACATGAGAAATAACCTAAAATGTGTTTTGATCAGAAAAAATTAGAAAGAAAAAAATATTTAGATTTGCGTTTAGTTGACAATATTTATATTTAAAATTCCTTCATATTATATTTATAAATCGAAGTTTTAATAAGCAATACGTTATATTAAGGGGAATGTCAGTAAATGTGAAATAGACAGATAAGTATCAGCATGTGTATATAATAGTATTATAGGTTAATGTAAAGTATTTCAAGGTTTTAAAGTATATCAAGGGAATTACTTATATAGCTGGAGTGGTGTAGTTGAAATTATTCTTGAGGGAGATGTAAGAAGCCCGAGTATAAACCCTGGTTCTTTCCGACTGTTCTTCTCAAATGAAATAAAGTTTAATACTCTGGAGCAAGAAAAAAATGGTAATTCCTGCATTTAATCACGGAACAAGTATAGAACAAGTACATTATAGCGTTTATTACAATAACTCTCCCTCTCAGTAAAGTGCTGGCTCAGATCTCTTGTGAAATCGGCAACTCTCACTGCAAAACGGTGATCGTATAAGGGTGTAAATCAAACTACTACTTCATTATACTCGGGTGGTAATGACCCTCTGGAAGTCAGAATTATTGTTCGCCTTACCGAAGTGCGATCGATTTATTCCTTTGTCCATCACCACTTGCAGTGTGAACACGAAAGATCAACTTGGTAGTATCAGTATTTGATTCCAGGGATAAAACGGGGTAAGCAAGCATTATAGCGTTGAACCAAAGACGGCTCCGGCTCAAGGTATTTAAATCTGCTTTATGAATGATCTCCAAGACTCTGTAATTGACATTCCATCAAAATTATTGTTCGATTGCGACCTCAGTATGTTTGGGGGCAGCACACAGGCCTCGTTTGAAAAGTGAAGTAGAAATTGGTTAACTTGTTGTTAGATTGAGTATAATATAGTTAGCCAGTGTAATTTCTCAGTCTAAAAGTCTTAATATATTTCAATTTGGTAATTTTGGTACGGATAGATTATGACACAGCTTCTTGACTTATTTTAAACTCATTTATTATGAAAACTGCGTTTGTTCTCTAGTAATTAGTATATTTTGTTATTAAAGCAAACGTGCATTTGATTTCTAAGACTATTTAGATTAAATAGATTAGGATTATTTACCCTTCAAGAGTTGCTTATTTAAGTGTTTTCTTTCAGAGATATAAATTAGATGTGCTTCAGTTTCGGTCTGATGGCTACCTGCGGGTTTACAAATTCTGGGGCTAATAGTTAAGTAGCAACTAAACCTCTTCTGCCTTACTTCCTTAACTAGCCCTTCCTAACCGGATTTCTGGGAAATAAGCCAATTTGACGAAAATAAAATCCGCTTAGAATTAAGTTAATTTATGATACGTTATATTGAACTCATTTTGTGTATGCTTATGGTTTTAACCCATATTTCCTCATCGTCCTAAAAATAGGACATCACACTAAGTGGTCTTTATATATATTCTTTTGAATATTTTAATTCAATTTAAAGACAATATATTGTTTAAGAATCATTAACCATATATTTGCCTTTGCCGCAAGTTTAAATTATTGTTGGATATTTTTTATTAATTTTTTAAAATGGCGATTCTTGCAGATTTCTTTTTACATACCCTACACACAACTTTTTACAGTTTTGAGCTTCAAGGAAAACATACATATAAATTTATTAAGGTAATATTCCATACTTTTATACCAGTAAAAAAGGATTGTCAAAAAAAATTATCTGGAGGATTGTCCTATGGGATATGTATCTAGGGGATGGACCATTGTCCTATTTTTAGGACAGCCTGTACCGATCAAACTAATAAAAGCTTGGTAAGTTTTTTGATTTTATGTGTATGCATAGGCTTAGGTATACACATATTTAAGATTTTATAAAGAAATAATTATTTTTTCAATGCTTGGTATTGGGTTAAGCTTGATTGTTAGGGTTTTTTTTGCTCTATAATAGCTGATTTTTAAGACGGGCATGGTTTTGGGGTTTGGAGGAAGAATAGATGAAACTTATAGAGAGCTTCATTAGAATATTGTCTTGAAAAATAGCCCCTTTTCACGCTGCAGGTATTTACATAGATAATAGTTCAAATTAATTATATGGATTCCTATTGTTTTGATTGATTTCTGGTACAATTATTTAAATGTATTATAGTTCCAGGTGTTTAGATATTATAGTTTTAGATGCTCAGATGTTACAGTTTCAGGTATTTTGTTTTACATAGTTTACACTTATATTTACATAGATATACTGTAATATCAGTTACTTAAATATATTGCTGTTACAGTTGCTTAGATAGATTGCAATTCCACTTATTTGGTAAATCACGGTTTCAATTATGTATTAAATCACGATTCCAATTATTTAGTGACTCATAATTCCAGGTGTTTAGATGTTATAGTTCTAGGTGCTTAAATGTTATAGTTCTAGATGCATAAATGTTACAGTTCCAGGTACTTTATTTCAGTTACATAGATTACAGTTCAATTTACTTTGATATATATTGTAATAGCAGTTACTTCAATAGATTGCTGTTACAGTTGCTTAGTTAGATAGCAGATCCAGTTTATCACGGTTCCAGCTATACAGATGGATGGATGTAATACTAATAAATTACTAATAAATGAATGGATTTTATAAAATTACATAGATGCAATCATTTTATAGTTTTAATTGCCTGATGATGATGATGATTTTTCAATATCTGTCTTGATTGGAATATAATTTCCGGACATATCAAAGGCATAAAATTTAAAGTAAGACTTAAATGTTCATAGTTTAACAATTCATATCAGTAATCGATTCCTTTTTGCTCTCTGCATATTTATCGATCTCCTGCAGATAGTTTCATAAAATTATATGGAATCTGTATTGAACAGTTAGAGACAGCACGCTATAAATTTTTAATGTTTATCTTAAAACCGTATGATTTGTATGTATTTCAAAATTGCACATCCGTACTATGCATAGTAAATCGCACGATTGTCATCAAATAAAATAAATATTATGCAATGTTAATATATTTGACGAAGGTTCTAAAACACTTACTTTCAGCAATATTCTAAGTACTTGTATTCTAAAACACATATGTATTTATAATCTCAGGTAAGGTCTTTTTAATGCTCTATGTACGTTTAATGTATATTGCAAGCAAAACTTTTCGTGTCCAATAAAATTGATCTGTGGTCAATAAATACTTTGCTTGATCATTTATGAGATTCGTTCTTGAATTTTATGTTTGTGTTTACTGGGGGACATATTCTTATCGTAGTTCATTATGCCGTCAAAAAATAAATTATTTCCTCCACCTTCCTCTGTGTAAGGTCTTATCTAGTAATTCTATTTTATCCTAAATTATTCTAAATTTAAAAACGCAACCTATTGATAAGTCCTGTGAGTAATTTTTATACGTTGATTATGCGAAAAACTAGAACTAGATTGATTTTTGTAATTTTGGTGGATTTGGTTCGAGGCTACAGATATCGATATTAGTTCGAGGCTACCTTTGTTCAGCTTTCTACGATCGGGTTCAGTTCTCAGTTGGAAGTATAGTCGTAGCCAAGACCATTAAAAGGGGGTCGACAATCGAATGAGGGGGGTATAATTTTTAGATTTTTTTCTCTGGGGACAACTGAAGTACTTATTCAGCCTGTGGGGTTGTTATGACCTCTATATTTATGTCTTCCCCACTGAAAAGAAGGAGTAAAAATTCTCATAAAAACCAAGGATTAGAAAATTTTTGTAATCTCGAGAACATTTTGATCTTCTGTGGTGAAAAAGCTAAATAATTTTCATTTCATAACTTATTGAACGTTTCATACTACAAAAATATTGCAACTGTGATTTAAAAAATTCAAAGTTTGAATCACACTAACATGCACACATTTTACATGGTTGAAGAAGAATCTATAAGAATCACAATAACTTTGTAAGGAAATGTCCATGGATATACACGTTAGGTCTATCTACAGTAAAGTGACCATGCCCGATCGAATAGAAGTGAATGCAGTACCCCTACTGCATAATATAAAAAGTTATGATAACGAACTCGGCAACAAAGCGGGATAAAAAGAAACAATTACAAAGTCGTAGACATTATTTAATGAGTAGAAATCGCCACCAGGAAATCGCAGGTAGAAATCGCTAATCTTTAATTCTCGGCGCTGAAATTGCTTTTATTCGATCAGGTATAGTCACTGTAATATAACTAGATCTAACATATACATTCACTGATCTTTCTTTACAAAGTTTTTGGGTACTTAAGAACTTTCCTAGTTAGATTCTATATCTATGCAATCCGGCCTCTGATACTAGCTGTGATGCAAATACAAGTAAAAATATGGAATATGAATGTATGAGAATGTCAAGTTGTCTCAGACATCGAATATATTTATTTAATACATATGATGCAAATGGACATGAACAAAGGGGAATATATTAATGAATGAGATTCCTGATTGGAGCTTCGTATTAGAGATATGTGGAAACTAATCATTCCAAACCACGCTTCACACTAGCGAGACTATGGGCTACTTTATAAAACTTCTGAATATCAAAATTGGCTTTAAATTTAAGCAAAAAAATAGCGCATATTTTATATTTCTAATAACACGGAATATTAAAAAATATGTTGCGTTAAAAAATCGTTAGACCATTTTGAAATTTTTTGTGCTATTTCCCGCTTAGAAGTGAAATAAATTGCGATGTAGAGCCATCGTTAAAACATGAATATTAAAAAATATGTTGCGTTAAAATATCGTTAGACTATTTTGAAATTTTTTGTGCTATTTCCCGCTTAGAAGTGAAATAAATTGCGATGTGGAGCCATCGTTAAAACATGGAATATTAAAATATATGTTGCGTTAAAATATCGTTAGACCATTTTAAAATTTTTTGTGCTATTTCCCGCTTAGAAGTGCAATAAATTGCGATGTAGAGCCATCGTTAAAACATGGAATATTAAAATATATGTTGCGTTAAAATATCGTTAGACTATTTTGAAATGTTTTGTGCTATTTCCCGCTTAGAAGTGAAGTAAATTGCGATGTGGAGCCATCGTTAAAACATGGAATATTAAAATATATGTTGCGTTAAAATATCGTTAGACTATTTTGAAATGTTTTGTGCTATTTCCCGCTTAGAAGTGAAATAAATTGCGATGTGGAGCCATCGTTAAAACATGGAATATTAAAATATATGTTGCGTTAAAATATCGTTAGACTATTTTGAAATGTTTTGTGCTATTTCCCGCTTAGAAGTGAAATAAATTGCGATGTGGAGCCATCGTTAAAACATGGAATATTAAAATATATGTTGCGTTAAAATATCGTTAGACTATTTTGAAATTTTTTGTGCTATTTCCCGCTTAGAAGTGAAATAAATTGCGATGTGGAGCCATCGTTAAAACATGGAATATTAAAATATATGTTGCGTTAAAATATCGTTAGACCATTTTGAAATTTTTTGTGCTATTTCCCGCTTAGAAGTGCAATAAATTGCGATGTGGAGCCATCGTTAAAACATGGAATATTAAAATATATGTTGCGTTAAAATATCGTTAGACCATTTTGAAATTTTTTGTTCTATTTCCCGCTTAGAAGTGCAATAAATTATGATGTGGAGCCATCGTTAAAACTAGGAATATTAAAAAATATGTTGCGTTAAAAAATCGTTAGACCATTTTGAAATTGTGTGCTATTTCCCGCTTAGAAGTGAAAGCAATTGCGATGTGGATTCATCGTTAAAAGCACGGGCACGCGTTTGGCCTCGTCCTAGCTCTGGCCTCGCGATAGGGCCTCACGGATTTTAAACTTTGTGAAACATTTTTGTTTAATTTGACAAGTGATGGATATTTTGTGTGAAATTGTTTTCGTATTAATTATTAAAAATCAATTTAAAATCAATTAAAATCGTTTTTAAAAATCAATTTAATTAGTCACAAATAACTTCATATGTATAACTGTTATAATAACAATGAAATACTTCTATTTTTCAATAATATATGTCTTCTTTAAAAAATTGTTTTGTTCTGGGCGTCGCAAATATTCCTAGTCGCTCTCGGGGCCCATGATTCTTGGGCCATTAAAAGTTGCTTAACCACGGTTAAATACAAATTGCACCACTGCATAGTTATCACAATTGAATCAAAGGCCATAAATAAAGTCATTGATAAAATGTAATAAAATAAATCGTCTGCTATATAAATATAAAATTTCTCAAAAACAGTTGATTCTGTACCCATAGACTCAACTAAGAAAATGTAGTATATTTTTTTCTGCGCAATATCATATAAAAACGAATATTGTGTATCTAGCCGTTGAGTTATAGCTGGAAGACTGTTAGAAGAAAAAAATATTTAAGTGAATTAAAAGTTATTAAAAATTATAGCAATTTTTATATTTTTCGAACAAAATTGCAAAATTTTAGATTTTTTTTTCGTTACTTATATAGAGTTTAAGTCCCAAATGCATGTAAAAGTTCCAAGTTTCTAGTTTTTAGTAATTTAGGATGTGTGAGTGTCCCTTAGTTAGTCAAACAGTTAGCTGGGTGTATGCAGGATTTTTTCCAGAGAGGGTGCTAAAATTGATTGCATTCAAAAATTAAAAATTACTATCAATCTTGCAATATATATTGTTACAAAAAATTTGAATAGATTGTATCAGCATCATATTTTAAAAAACTAGTGTGTATAGCACTTTTAAAAACTAGTGTGTATAGCACTTTTAAAAATTAGTGTGTATAGCACTTTCAAAAATTCGTGTCTACCACCTTTAAAAAATATCCCCCCTTTCATAGCAAAATTCTAATCTTCCTGGAGACAGAGCAACTGAACAAATCGGGCATTCATAAACAGACCTCATACAATAATCTTAAGTTTTCTATTCTGGTATAAGTTTACATTGTTTTTATTAGCCAGCGGCCCTACCGTGCTGAAAACACCGGTTCTCGTTAGATCACTGAAGTCAAGCAGCATCGGGCGCGTTTAGTACTTGAGTGGGTGACCCCCTGGGAACACCGTGTGCTGTTGGCACATTTCGGACGCGGTAGCTCGGTGGTTTGCGCACTGGATTTGCGCGCTGCCACAACTGCCGCCGTGTTCATGCGGAATACGATCACGTTAAACATGTAGGTCGTAAGTCCTTCCGAGAGGTTGGTGGTAGGGGAAGGAGGGTACTGTCCCTGTGGATGCCTCCCCCACTGGGTTCCGGTCTAAATTGGGTGACACGTCCTGGCCATCCAAACGGTTACCTTACACCTTTCTGGTAGGTCGGACGGTCTGGGTCTCAGCAACACAACAACGTTGTTTTTATTAATATACATGTGGGAGAAAGCACGCAGTTGTAGTTGAACGTTCTAATTTCAAAAAGCAGTTTCCTTATTTTTTTTTTCTTATATTGGCTTCTAATTAAATTAACTGAATATTAATTAAATTAATAACTGACTTTTAATTAAACTGGCTTTAAATTATTTTCCAGGGGATGCTTTGACACCTCCCCCCCTCGTCAAATACGCCAATGTGTATACATATGACATTTTTAACGGCAGATAATATTGAGTCCCATTCTCCTCTTTTGATTCTAAGCAGCAAAATGGAGGGCGAAGACGTTTTACTTTATGCAACATATCGGTTCAACTTCCGAAGTTTCTAATACACACTAATCACGGAATATTTGCGTGATCTAATGTTGTTCCGGAATCTCTACGGCAACGGAATTGGTAAATAGCGCGGGGGGGGGGGGGGGGTACATATTTTTAAATAATACATTACAATGCAAACGGCAAAAATTTCGATATCGGAAAATGTTATTATCGAAATATTATAGTAATTAATGTAGTAAAACAACAGAAATACATAGTTACGAATAGTTTATACTAATTTCTATCTCGGTAGAAGTTTCAGCAGCTGCTGATTTCTTCTTTGGAAGGAGAATACTTAATGTACTTTGAATAGGGCAAGTTTGGTTGTAACACGACTGACTGAAAACTATGAAATCAAACAGCTAAATAAGACATGTAATTTTATTTTTTCTGTAGGATTACTAGGAAAGGCCTTAAACACCTCTATAACTTTGTAAGGAAAGGTAAGTTAGTGTGAACGTTATATATACCTAAAGTAAAGTGACCATGCCCATGGCATAAAAGTATTTGTAGCGCCGCTGGAGGATAATTTAAAAAGTAAGAGTAATACACTCGGCAATAAAGCGAGATAGCCGAGAAAGCCAATTCCAATGTTGTGAAGCACTGTCTCGTTGGTACAAATCGCACCCTGTATAATACATTGTACATACGTAGGCAAACTTTTGTAAAGGGAACTGAAAAATGAAAATTCGTTAGTACAGCAATGAATTAAAAATATCAACCGGTTTTATAGAAAAAAGCAGTCATCTTCTTTCAGGGCAAAAAGACAGCGCAGCCGCTTCAGTCACACGTAACTCGGGAAGTAGGACGTTGCCATCTAGGAAAATATTGCAAGGTAAAATAGCAATGGAGTTATCTTTCATCACTTGGGAGTAAACTGTCATGTATAATATTGTCCTGACATACGACATTGTGTTCCCTATTTTTTGCTTGATTGGTAAGTCACTTTCATTCGGTAATGAAAAGCCACTCTTTATTTTTTCCTTTCAATTATATTTTCTTCTGATGTCAACGCTGGAGTTCTTGGGTCACTTGTGTAATGATCTGGCTATAGAAACTCTCTTGATTTGACTTTATCCTGAAAAAGAAAGCTGTTTTTGTCTCCAAAATCGGTTGATAAATATTGATTACTTGATGTTTTAGAAAAATTTAACATTTGAAATTCGACTTCTGATCGATTTATAAGTTTGTGTGTGTGTAATGTATGGATGTATAAAACGTCAGGGGGGGGGGGGGTGCATTATCGAATAGAAAAGGAGGTAGAGCCATCCTTGTTAACTCATAGTTTACAAACTTTTTTTTTGACAAAAGGACAAGAACATTGAAGAACTTGATCCCCAGTTTAAAATTTGAATATTTAGTAAAATACTTGAATATTTCAAAATACTTATTGGAAATATTTTTCTGCATGCATCAAATCAGGGTAAATATCAGAGAAGAATGCATAAAGGTAAAAAATAGTATACTAAGAACCATTCACATTACAATGGAAATGTAAAAATTTTTGCTGAGCAATACGACGTCTGGGTTTCAAAGATTGTCGTTCTCCTGTTCTTTCATACCTCCATGGTGTAATGTTGTTGTTGTTGTTGAGACCCAGACAGTCCGACCTACCAGAAAGGTGTAAGGTAACTGTTTGGACGGTCGGGAAGTGCCACCCAATTTAGACCGGAACCCAGTGGGGGAGGCATCCACAGGGACCGTACCTACCACCAACCTCTCGGAAGGCCATGGTGTAATGTGAAAATGTCCACTCTATTTAAAAACTTTCCTTCAAATATCCGTTGAATTGAATTGATAAGTTGTCTTTTACTTTGGAATAGATTAAATTTAAATGCAAAGTGGTAAAGTAAAATTAGCCAATTTATGAAAATAAGTTTTGAAAATTGGAAAGTAATCAGTAATCAATATGTTTAACTATTAAACTATTAATTAGATACTTATTTGTGTACAATATTTCATAAGATATGAATTCAACCACTCCTGTTACCCCATATTTTTCCCCTTATTTTTTATTCCGATAAGTTGGTGCCATTCCAAAATGCGCCAAGTCGCCAAATGAATACCGAACTTTCTTTTATAATTTTATATCAACTTATTACAGACTTCTATCACCAACTTGTGCTGCATACTTTTTCACTAACTAGTGTTGCAGGCACTAACTTATGTTCCAGACTTCTAGTTAGTCACTCCAAAGATTTTTAAAATTACACTGTGTAACATTTTATTCGCCACTACAACTGCTGATCGATGTAGATAAGCTGTGGCAGGATAAAAACTGGTCCACGAATGCTGGTTGCTGCAGTGGAAGCATTGTTTCAAGCTAATAGAAACACTTCAAATATTTGAGTTATGTGAGTACCAGCTTAATGAGGGTTAAACGTTAATATTAAAACACGATGGAAATGACATCCATTTATAGAAAAAAGTTTCGAAAACATGATCACAAATAATCTCATTACCCTACCTCTGTAAACAAGAAATGTAATTTCCTGCTTAATTTTCACTGTAATTTGCCTAAACGAACTTTCCGTGAGTAAGTCATTTCATGATTCGATAATCGTCCATACTCCTCCACCTCCTCCTCTGCACATTGTCTTCACTGCAGTTTGTTCCATGCCTTGCACAAGTCACCCAACATTATTGTTTTGCAAAAGAATAAACAAGGCAATTGACTAGAATCTGACTAAAAAAGCACCATAATTCATTATTAAATAGCTGTTGTTTGCCCTTAAGGAAGTATTGTAATTGGATTAATTGATGCGTTTAATGCTTTATCAGCCATGTTCCAGTTTGGATAATTTTGTTTTGTTTAGACTTTTGTTAATGAATTCTTCGTCTCTCATTATGTCATTTGGGTGGGTGTATTTGTGTAGATCTATTTTGTGATTGATTTAATTGCAGGTGGAACATTTTAGAATACCTGAGTAAGCTATAGAATAAGGATTGGCTTTTAAAAATCTACTGGTCAATCCCACTAGCGAAGTCTTGTGTTATGTGTTTCACGAGTTATGCATGGCACTCAGAAACAGCTTTTCTAAGCAAAAATAAATAATTTAATTAAAATTATAAAAACCTATTTACTTGGATCAGAAATTTGAAAGGTAATTCTTTAAAAAGTATTTATTTGAAAAGTTTTAGAGTAATTATATTTGGTACAATGGATATATAGGTAAATTTTAAACTGTATATAAACTTCATAAAAATTGTATAACAAACTTTATAAACTGTATAAAAATGTGAAGAATAATGAATAAATGTAAAATCTGCAATTTAAGCTAAAATCCTTGTTAGAAAATATAAAATACAGCATACAATACATAAGTTACAGCATAAAATAAATAAGTTACAGCATAAAATAAATAAGTTACAGCATAAAATAAATTTGTAACATTAAAATCCGGTTTTGGAGGAAAAATACCACCTCTTCCTTCAGAAAAAATAGATAAAGCAACTATATCAACACAGATTGTCTATAAATAACTGTATGACCCAGGAATGAAATTATTGTCAAACAAATAATAGAAAACATGAAAAGAAAAAAATAGAAATAAAAACAAACAGCCGAACGCTTTCTTAGAGAATGGAATTACGAACTTCAGAGCTCAATTATAAAATGAATAGTTAACCGGTTTTTAAACTGTACCAACTTTTTAGAACCTCCATATTTATGTAATGTGGAATGCCTGCACATTTAAGAACTTTAAAAAATGGTTAGATTTAAAATATCTTTACGGATGTAGAACCACCTTCGGAGCAAAGCAAAGATTTCGACTTAAAAAAAATCGAATTTAAAATAACGTATGTCAATTCCTAAATACCAAACGATCGAAGTATTTATTTTTACATTATCTCAATCCACTGACTACATTTGTTGAAAAACCATTACTTTTCGCACAGCAATTTGACTCAGATTTCTATTTAATGATCCTCTTTAATTTACATAACCTCCCCCACTCCCTATTACTCTTTCCCTGATCTCATCGATTTAGAATCCTTTAAATATGCTCCACCCTTTATTGTCCGAAACTTCCCCTCTCTAATAAGTAATAATCCACCGGCAGTAAAGATCTGAGTTCGACCAATGCCCTTATGTATTTTCTCAAGTATTTTACCCATCGAGGCAAAAGCTAAACATACATTACAGAAAACTTGAGCTTAAGTGGAAAGGAATTAATTACCTTGAGCAAACAGGAAAGCTTAACCTGTGCAAAGATCAGGATTGTCTGATATTTTTTGCACAAACTGGAAAAGCTTGAGTATGGCCTGTACTGTATGTGGGAACTGTGATGCTGGCGTTGCTTTTGACCATAGACAAAGGAGATAAAAATGGGTGAGCCCTAGGGGTGTGGTCTTAAAGAGAGGGGGGGGGATAGAATTTACTTTTGCTTAGGAGCCCCTACAGGGGTAAAAGTGGCTCTAGTTTGCGAAGACTTAGGTAAACGGTGTCAACAACTTACAGCAATTATTTTGCACCATTATGAAATTTGGATTTGAAATGGAATTTTTAAATTGTGTTATTGGTATGATTGAAAATGAAACACTTCATGAAAGAATAAGGAGAAATTAAGCAATGGAATTGCGCACAAGTTAAAATATAACCTATCATACAACTGGAATACATTGGTCCCCTTCATCAGTGCTATAAGACTAACGAGCCAGAAAGAGGTAATCGAAGTCAGAAATAAGAAAGTGGTGCAAATGGAAGGAAAAAATATAATAATTAATAAATATAAAATTCCAGTAATTTAGATAATAATTTATTCAGTTCTCTGTTTTTCCTACAGCGTGACTTGGTATTATATACTTTGCCATTATTCTTTATATTTGATTCTTTTCTTTTGCTTTGGATTTGTTAAATCTTCACAATAAATGGAACTGCTGCTTGTGAGAATATGACTATATAGCGCTTCCTTGAAGAAAGCAGGCATAAGTTACCTTCAAAATCACTCGCCAGAAAAGATATTTTCTAAAAATAAGGAAGGCATTCCCATAGCAGATAATAATATCCATGGACCGGTTTCGCACTTAATATGCAGTCATCAGCATGGACTAACCATTAACAGCAATTGCAATAAGAAAACTAAATTTGCTATCTGCCACAGTTTTGCAAACTTTAGTGAGAACGGCCAATTGCATTCCTACTACGTAGCTGGCATAAAATTCGTTCACGCTGTACGAAATTGCAAGGAACAAGTTTAAATCACAAGGAATTGCTAGAAATGGGTGGCTGTTCCTCAAAATAAGGAAGTATTCATCCGATGACGTTACCTGCCGAATACCTGTTGCCATTAATTGACTTTTCTGTCGAATTAGTAAGAAAGGGAGTCGTTCCCGTCTATCGGTGTTTACGTGCGTAAACGAACGGACCATATTTTACGGAACTCCAAAGTTTTAAAAATTAGAGATAAATGTATACCTTGTAAAAAGTATAATTAATGAACAGATATCCTCAGGAACTATATTTTTGTTTTAGAGCAGTGCGTGATATTTAAAAGAGGTGCTGTTAAATCACGAAGATCGGATTATTAGTCAATTTTTTATATCGCAATTTTAAATTCGGATGTGTCAAAATCCGAAAGGTATACATATTTTTAAATTCTCAAAAATTCGTCTATTGATAGTTCCATTCAAAGTTTGTTTGAAAGAAAATTCTTCGATCTTTCCTATGGTGTTAAGATGGAAACTCTGCGAATTTAAAAACTAAATCGTTTAGAGATGTCTTCGGATCTGAACTGAAATGTCACTCTACCAAATTTCGTTGCTGAGTCACTTAGATTTTTTGCAACGCGACCAACAAACAAACAAATGAATATCTTATGTTATAGATGTTATATTATGAGCTCAGCCTCATGGGTCAAAATGAAAAGCAATTTAATTTATTATAAATAAACAGTATTTTCTTTTAAATAAGAACAATGTCTAAATAAGAACACGTTGTTTATATGACTATATTATTGAATATGAGTGGCATGATAACTTTTATATTAGAAAACAAAATAAACCGGCTAACCCCTGCGAAAACATACTTTTCGAATAGCTAAAATTTCACAAAAAGCAATTAACCGGCTTCGATTTTAAACTCTGACTACAACTTATATTTGAAATAGCAATACAACGTTCCTTCATAAGTCCTTGTGCATCCTTAAATTTTTGATTGAAGTGTTCAAGAGCTGAAAAAGCAGGTTTACTAAGAGGAAAGTGATTATGCGCTATCGATTGAGAAAGTCTGCAGCACCTCTAGCGACGAATTGAAGAAGTTAGAGATAAAACACGATGAACGAACACTTTCAAACCAAAAGTTGTAGAGAATTCTGTGTTTAGTAGAGACGTATGTTTTGCATATAATAATATGTACGCAGACGATAAAGAATGAAGTCTACGAAAAGCAATAATTATGTAAATGTTTGTTATACTTGAGTATTTCTGTAGAAAATGGCGAGAAATACACACGAATGGAAAGTAATCATTCGTGTAACAACCTAATTATAATTTATTCAGAATTATCCGTTTTGCAGCAAAATATAAATGTTGTATAAAATTGCAAACAAATAACTCGATGCAATCCTTTTCGTTGACATAATTTTTTTATCGTCTGCGTACTGCATGCTATGTGCAAACTACGCGTCTTCCTACACTAAATAGAGAACTTTCAACAACTTTGTAAATGAAAATTTTCGCCTATCTTGTTTCGTCTTCGAGATAGGAAGTCTAATTTCTTCAATCCGCTACTGAAATTCTCAATCACACGTTCGCTTTTTTATTAGTAGACCCTGCTTGTTCAGTTCTAGAACAACACTTCAACTGAGTGTTAAAAGGGAACTTTGTATGATGTGTTATATCTTTAATTGTGTGTATTTGCATTACCCAAGTTTTCTTTATTGGTGTGCTTTATTTAAAATTTATCGCTAAATTCTCAAATAATAAATATTTATATTTATAAATTACTGCATTTTCCCCCAAACCATTAGTTCACAGCGCACAACAATTTGACTCAGATTTTTATTTAATTACCCTCTTTAATTTCCATAATTCTTCTCTCACCCCATTATTCTCTCCCCGCTCTCATCGATTTAGAATCCTTTAAATGAGCTCCACCCCTTATTGTTCTAAACACTTCCCTCCAACAATCTACCGGGAGCAGACCCATCCGGTTCAAACTCAAAGTAACACTGTCTTAGCAAACGAACTTCAATGGTCAACTGAATGTTGCCGTCTGATAACGGGAAGTTTGTAGGAAGAGACTGGGGATAATATTTAATAAATCAGATCACTCCCCTACTGTATGTAGACTAATGTTGAGCATGTGCCAGACATTGTTTGATGATATTCATGTTGGGTCGTTTGTTGAAGGTTCGTAGTACCACTTATAGATAATTTACCTCTGTTGCACTGAGAATGTGCAAATGACGTGGTATATGATATTGAACTTGTACAGTATTTAAAATTATTGTGATATTGGTGGTATTGTGATAGTGATATTTAGTGATATTGTATCTTAGTGATATTGTTTGACATTTAAAGCATATCGGTTACTGTAGAAGAATGTTGGATCACAATGGGACATACGCTGTTATTCTAATTTATGTTTCAAGATGGTAAAAATGGCATTAAGAAAGTTTGGTGTCGTGCTTAAATATTAAGCTATTTGAAATGTTAATTTAGATTTTAGTTTATGCATTTGCCATATTCATGTCTTTTAATCAATTTTGATCGAAATTGGCAATTTATGCAGATTGTCTACGTTTTATCCATCGGAGTTTGATTTTCATTTTATAATTTAGAAGTAAAATGATGTATTATGTTGTTTTGCTAATAGTTTAATTTAGATGACTTTGGTAACTCAGTTGCAAAAAGTACAAGTACAGACAAATTAATTGCTTTCAGGAGGAAACATATTTTACATGTAATTAATTGTTCTGTCATGAATTGGTTAATAGATTTATTTGACATAGAATAATTAATTATAGGTTTCTTTCGTTCCTGTTTTATGTTACATCTTCCTTTCCATTTTAAATTTAAAAATTCTCAAATTTTATTGATGAATATTAAAGGAGGATTTACAATAGATTTTTCTAATTCGACAAAGAGGTTAAATATATTTGATCTATTTGTTCAACGTGGGACAATAATTAACATATTATTCGTTCCATAAAGATATCGTTTTCTCATTAGAAACGATTGCAAATCAAATAAGATTATTTTGTTTAAATAACTATTTGTTTTGATAATTAATGTTTTTTGTTTAAATAATTAAATAACTAAGTTAAATTATACTCTTAAAAACATTATAAAACTATGCAGATTTATAACGTTCTGTTGCAATTTAAGCTGGTAGAAGTGATACAATTATGAATATTTCGTATATTCCTTTTTAAATTTATAACGTTTTGTTGCAATTTAAGCTGGTAGAAGTGATACAATTATGAATATTTCGTATATTCCTTTTTATATTTATAACGTTTTGTTGCAATTTAAGCTGGTAGAAGTGATACATATTCATGTTCAGAACCATGAAATCTTTAAGAAATGGCTTCTTTTATCTCAGAGGTTTGGTGTCCAGTGTTATCCTTCATATGATTAGACGGTGTGTTACTTGGACAATTTTGCTTTTTCATTGTCATATTTATGTTCAGAACCTTGAAATCTTTGACGAATGGCTGCTTTTACCTCAAAGGTTTGTTGTCCAGTGTTATTCCTCATATGATTACACTGTGGATCACTTATATTCATGCGTTTGCTTCATTGTTTAGTTAGCATTATTCCATTTGTCATAGTTATACTGGAGGTATCCTTTCGTATAATTGATTATGAGTGATGAATTTATGAAGTGCATCTATAATAAATAACTAAGGTTTGAAATCATTTGCCAAAGAAATAACTCTTCTGATTTCATATCTGCCTCTGGTAAATGAATTTCTCTCCATTCCAAATCTCACGTTTTGAACTCCAAAGCAGCTCAAATCGAATTTCATTTAACCGTCACTTCTTAAATATCGCTTTTCATCCGTAACCAACTAATCCACTGAAACCCATCAATACTACTGCAAAAAAAGAAAGAAATATGACCTCGTCTTCAGTTCCACCAATCAAAGGTGAGCAATTACGACTAAAACGTGACATTCTGCTGGACGGAGACTTCTGAAATAGGCTTAGATTTCTTTACTGTTGTGCTAGCTAAATGATTGGTGTTTCTTTTCCGTTTTCGCTGGAATGATAGAATTGTTCTTGATTTATTTGCTACGAAGATATCGCATTGCTTGGTTTATTTCGAATGCCTGTTTCTTGTTGATTTGTTGTTTTATTAGGTTGACACAAAACCCGGTTTTATCGGAATCCATGAGGGATAAATCTATAAGTGGATTAATATGTCACTCAATCTCTAGGATTTTGATAAAAGTGGAGTATTTTTTTTATACAGATCACAGTTTGTAGGAGTAATTCGGAAAGGGTTTTATAAAGAAGGAAGGTGAGATTATGTCAATTGTTAAACACCAATTCAAGTTATAATTGTATTTTTCACACTGTCGTATTTGTACGCATACATTAATATACAGGGTTATTAGGAAAGTTTTTAAGTGACCTAATAATTTTGTAAGGAATGGTTTATGAGTGTGCACGTTAGGTTTATCTATATTAAAATGGCAATGCCTGACCGAATAAAATGATTACAGTGCCCCCAGCGGAGAATTAAAATGTTAAAATGGTAAAATGTTGTCAGTAATAAAGCGAGATGGACGAAAAAGGAGCATTACAATATTGGTAGAACATTTCGAAATTAATAGAAATTGATCATAAAACTGTTACATAAGGCATTTATTTGACACAAATATAGTTATAGGCGAATTGTCCTATTCAGGAATGATGCAATGTGGTTATAGGCAATCTGCTGTCTTGTTCAGGATTGATACATTGTTTTTATAGGCAATATGTTATCCTATTCAGGAATGATACAATGTGGTTATAGGCAATCTGCTGTCATATTAAGAAATGATACATATACAACATTTGCATGTACAGAAATCTTGTATATTGAGTCTGTTAAAAATGCCATCCGTCATCGGCAATTCACATGTGAATTCAAGAAAGAATAAAATTACAGTTTTCATCTTTCTTCAGGACGCCGGAAGTCGCGAGACTGTTCCGTCTGTACCATCGAGGTAGTATTATATGGAGATAACTTAAGGGTTGCAATCATCGTCAAAGATAAAGGCAGGTGTTGTACGGACGAATTTCCCGAGAACGCGTTTTCTCCCCGCTGTGACCCTATACATTTCAATGGCAATTTCACACCGAGAGCGTACTCCAGAAATATAAATAGTAAAATAATGGTTATGTACTGTTGTAATTACGGCTGCAAGTAAAAGCATGTACAAGGAGGGCTTTACTCTTTTCATGGATAACATTTGTTTTCATTATATATCTTACAAATATAGTTAAAAAGGAATTGTGCTAGATTTTAGCGTGTTGCATTTCATTTGGCTATTAATTTCATTGCTTTTAATGCTGTATAATTAGAAGTTTTGCTTTATTTTTGGTGTTTGTGATATTGAAAAAGACTTATAATGTCATTCTAACACTTAAAAAAACATTTGGAGTACTTTGCTGATAGTTATAGAATTATTTTCGGTATCCTCGTATGTTTTCCCTTCGAGGTAGAACTTGGCGACGGTTGGCGACTCACAAGATTGGGTGGCTAGGGAAGAAAAATGGGAGTTTTAATGAGAGTAAAGACGTGTCGTATGATAAAATTTTACGTTCATAATAAAATATATTAATAGTTTACATTCATTGAAAATGTCAGCTAGATTTTACATCATAGCTTTTCTGTGCATTTTATATAAAGATATATGATATATGAGCATAATCTCACTTCTAGTTCAGAGTAAATCGTACTTAATAAGTATTACTAGTTAGCATGGACGCCCATAGGGGCTGACAAGGGGGCACTTCAAAATCACAAAGGCGGGCATCAAACTAGTCGATGTTGTTAATCTTATCCTTGAATCCCTCCGGATAAATTCTATAGGTGCCGATGCTGGTTAGAATTAATTTCATATAAACATCTCGATTATAAAGATATATTTTCTCCGTTCACAAATTAAAAATCAAAGGATGTATCACCAAACTCCCCGTGTTTTCAAGAAGTATTTTGGTATTACACTCTTGTTTAGTTTGACGCGGTAGCCCAGTGGTTAGCACGCGGGAATTGCACTCAGTAGGCCTGGGTTCGATTCCCTCCGCTGCTAAAATTGCCGCCGTGTTCACGCGGAGTACGATCACGTTAAACATGTGGGTCAGTAGGTCCTTCCGAGAGGTTGGTGGTAAGGGAAGGAGGGTACGGTCCCTGTGGATTCTTCTCCACTGGGTTCCGGTCTAAATTGAGTGGCTCTTCCCGGCTGTCCAAACAGTTACCATACACCTTTCTGGTAGGTCGGACGGTCTGGATCTCAACAACAGCAACTCTTGTTTAGTTCTCGAGAAAGAAATATGCATTGCCCAAAGAAGTATTTGAATCACCGACTTCTTGATCATTCGTTAGCAATCTATTAAATGAGCAATCTTAACTCTAAAAGAACCTCACATTCTCCTCATCATAATTTAAGTAATGGGCTTCTTGATCTAGAAACAGCTCTACCAATATAAATATTTTTGCTTACATCATACATTTTTACTTACATACTTTACATTACAAATGCAGAAACATTTAATAAAAATTTAACTCTATTTGAAAGTCATTAAAACTTAATTCTGCACATAGCTTTAATTATAATTTTGGTCCTAATGCTTCAGTTGTTTTTAAAATCTTTAGAAATAATTTTGGATAGATTGATTTGCAATTTTTCCTATAAGTTTTTAATATTTAATATGTACAACATTTGATATTTTTATGCCACATTGAGTTAGCCCACTGTAATTGTGCTTACGGGGTCTATGGTGTGTGGGTCTATTTAATTCTAGATGCAAATTTCACAATATGTAATTAAAGCATTTTTCAAACGAATTATTAACAACCAAATCTCTGAAACTATTATAATGAAATTCAATTTTTGTATTTTGTGCCATAATATTTTATAATCTTATTTATTTTCTATATATACTTTATAGAAAAACATTTAAAAACACTTTCCAAATTCTATATCGATTAAACATGCAAAAACCTTCCGAACACGTTTTGACAATTTAAGAATCGCGGCTATTTCAATAGAGCCCCTATTTTTGAATTTAGACATAATTTTGTATTTTATTCTGAAATGTCATTTTATAAACAAAAAATATGTAAATAAAGTCAAATATTTCATTATTGCAAATATTACATGGTTTTATATTTGACAGTACGCATACAATATATTAAAATAAATTAGATGTAAAAATGAGTCAGTCGTATTACGCCTCAAAGCATATATGGATACTGCTAACACAACTTTCAAAGATAAAAGTGGAGAATTCTACATTTGACGCAAGCATGCATACAATTTTTCCATATACTTTTTAATTATTTTTAAATATATTATGCATATTCTTCAATTTGTATACTTGTAATCTATTTCATATCATATTTTATTTGCAATTGCTTTGTAGTTCAATTTGTTTTACGAAATTGACTTTATTAACAAAATTATTCTTTAGCAATAAAATGTTTTAGTAATAAAATATTCTAATCCTATTTCGTATTTTTCTTCATACATATTCTTTAAAATCCTGTAACGTATAACACGTATAAGAACTTCCCGTTCCCCCTCATCCTCTAGAAGTTAAAAAAAAAAAAACAGAAGGTACACGACACAGTTTAGGCGATAAATCGCCAAATCATGAATGGCCTTCTCCCCCTCAACCACTAGCACCTGCTCTATGTTTGGCCATGTTTCTAACATGGAGCAGATTGGACCGCTCTCTCTCCATATATACTAACTCGTTGGTCTGTACAAAGGACATGCGCAGTAGTAGGATTAATCCTCACCTAAAGCAACAAACAGGAATACCCACTACAAACTGAAATGTTTATTTGCACTGCAGGTGCAGGTGACAATCAGGATAGGAATTTCACGTGAGAGCAGTAATTTTACCAGCTCCTGCCAAAAATTATTTTAGAGATTTTAAACTGATAAAGAAGCGACTTTTAGAGACGTTAAAAGAAATAGAGGCAAATAAAGAAAAATAATTAGCACATTCATTGTATTAGCTTATTTAAATCGTATCATATTACTTTCTTATACTATTTGTACAGAAAAAGTATTGTTTTTCCGAACTTTTTTTATTTCAAGATTTTGACGTTTAAACAGATTTTGAAACTCCCATTGCAATTCATTTACTCTTTACGTAGGTCATTAGACAAACCATCATGTTTTGCTGAGCATACATTGTCATTGCTAGAAGATGTATAGAAGATCTATCAAAATATTTTGAAGTAGTGGCTGCCAACTATAATCATGGGGTCCAGCCCCACGCTGTCGAGCCTTGGGGGGTTGGCGTGTTCCAGCAGCAGGGGGCGGTAGCCTCCTAGTTAAGCAATAATTATTTACAATTAGTCGCTACGCATCTAGTACCATTGAAGTATGACATATATTTATTGCCTTTCATTTCGTTTTGTCCGCTCCTGATGTCGATGTCTACTAATTAGAAATCGAAATCTACAACATTGTGGACATGTTTCTTCTATTCATCTTTGTTGCCGAGTTCGTGTTCTCAACTTCTCCAATTCTCTACTTAGCGTTTTGCAATCGCTCTTATTCGATCGGGCACAGTCACTTTATTATAGACTTACAAGTACATTTATGGTCATTTTTTTGCAGTCATTGGTGTGCTTTAAGACTGTGCCAGGAACCTTTTGTGGGTCCCATTTCTATTATGGAAGTTGAAAATATTAGTAATAGAACCCGTCTATAAGAGGCTTTCTAAAAGTTAGAATTTCGCTCCTATTGCAGACAACAACTACAGACCGGTTTCCTTAAATCTACGGAATATCCATAAATTGCTCTCTCCTTTGGCAGAAAATTTCAGCGAACTTTCAGATCGTGCTGGTGTCGGGCATATTATGCGCTTGTCAGCATGGATTAGCCAATATTCAGAATTTTGCAAACCATCGTGGAAATTGACAAATTCAGTCTTAGCATTTAGCTGGCTTCAAATTTCCTCAAAATACAGCTCAAGTTAAAAGAGGCTGTAACAGCCAAGTTCATAATCACAATGTCCGTCTATAGAGGGAGTTGCTAAAGTTATATCATCTCAGCTGCATGACTAGACCGACTACGGGACAGATGGAATTTTAGGTTTCACATTCCGACTGGGATAATAGTTCGTTACAATGGTGCCTGATCAACTTGACGCTGCAAATTCGATGCAATAGATCACTGATGTTTAAAAAAGACAGAGGTTTGAATTTTTCTACGATTTATTACATTTTAAATTCATGGATGGAATGGCGAATAACATATTATCATGTAGAGATCAGCCAAATATTCAGTTAGCATATGGTATTCAGCATATTTGGCCGAGCATTCGGCTTTGAGCGAATATCTGTTTAGTTGTATTCTGGACCACATTTTGGAATGCGAATTAAAATCTTAAAATAAAAAAAATGCTATTTCAGTAGCAGCATAAACAGTTGATTTAATAAATTGTTTCGAAAACCTAAGATATTTTCACTGCATATTGCTTACCGCGAGGAAAAAACAACATTCACATACGAACGTTGTTATTATTTAAAAGTGTCGGTCGCTCTACTTCAGCAACAAATACGGTCATTGTTATAACGTTTACACTGTAATTGTGGATTTATATTTAAGATAGAAGAATGAATTTAATTTCTTGATAATTAATGCTTTAATAAAAGCACCAGTAAGTGTGAACAGGAACAATATACAGCTAATAAATCCCTATTTATATTACAAGGTCATAAAAGAGCTTTCGGATACAATAAAACAGCAATTAAAAATTCAATTAATACACAAAATATAAAATGATGTTAAGGCATTGATGTATACATAATTTACTTTTACTTGTATCACGCCAACAAATTATAAATGAATAACGAAAACCATTCATGAATACATCTCGAAAAATTTAAGTAACTCTTAAAATTCACAACCAAACTACAAGATCAGGGAGGTTTCGAAAATTAGCTGAGTTAGTGAAATTTTGTCAAATATGCATCCAAGGTCAAGCGATCTGGATAATCAAATAATAGTGGTCGCCGTAATTTTTGTTGTTGTGATTTATCCCCCGTGGTACCACTTAAATACGTCCTCCGGATTGGGAGGACGAATGAGAGGCCCCGCTCGAGGCCTCCCGGGTAGATATTTGTAATAATATCAACCAGTTCCAAAGGGTAAAACAGCCTATTTCGAATTGTTTTTCGTAAAAGCCAATTTTATGAAGGAAACAAATACTATAAAATGCTTACATGTAGTTCAGTGATCTTCTGTATTGAACCAACTAATATGGTATATTATTCAATGTTTAGATAAATATATCTCTGAAAAGGCTAATTTTAAGTAAATTTGCATGAATAGTTCCTATATAAATTAAGTTCCATTAACCTTTTGCTTACGGGTGGGACAGCGTCCATCCCGAACGAAGAACCTCCCAAAAAGACAGGTATTTGACAGATATCTTTTTGGGATGTTCTTCGTTTGGGATGGACGCTGTTCCACCCGTAAGCAAAAGGTTAAGTTGAAAATATGGTTCTATCTTAATAGCTGCTTAGTAGCAATCCAAAATTGGCCCAATATTGGAAATATTGGATCATTAAAAAAAAGTGGACATTTTGATGGAATTGGCTTAATATTTTCGTAAAGTATTGGGAAAATATTACGCCAATATTGGCGTTTCATTGGAAATTATTCCAATGTAACACCAATATTGGCGTAATATTCTAATGGGAATATTTAGCCAATATTGGAGGCCAATGTAACAATGGGGATATTTGTCAAATATTGGGATTACATTGGAAATATTTCCAATGTAATGCCAAGATATATAATATTGGTCCACTATGAGGCCAATATTAAATGCGTCTGGTGTGTGCTCTCTAATTGTTTTAATATATTTTCTATCAAAAATCATATAATGGTCATTTCTAGTACATATATAACCACATAAATTTACCCCAATGCAATCATTAGATGTTCTTAGGAACCCTTTCATTCGCGATTTTCGTCTAATAGCTCAGACATTCTATCGTCTCCCCAATTACGTCTGAAATCATTTCTCTTCAAATTGCCTATTTCGCCTCCAATCCTTCTATTCCTCAGTCCATCAATACTCCACCAATAAATTATGAGCCTGTCTTCGCATCCACCAATCAGGGCTGAAGAAATCACGGATAAAACGTGACATTCCATTGGATGAAATGCCAGAAATAAGGCCAGATTTCTTTGATGCTGTACTACCTCGCTTGATTGGTGTTCGCTTTCTGTTTTGGAAGCCATGACAAAATGGCACTTGATTTATTTGTTTTGCGGGTATCATGTTTTTTTTTTCCTAAATAAGATGAGCGTTTTTAGGGTTTGCTGGATTTATTGAGCTAGTCTTGGTATAAATCGTTTGGAAATAGGTGTTTGTAGAAAGCGGTTCCGTGGAATATAATTGTACGGTAATTTAGTGTAGAATATCAATTGAAGAGCCTAATTCTAAGAAGACCTAAGCAACTTTTGTCTTTCTGTCTCATTCGGTTTGACTCATGATACTATTTCGTCTGTGTACAAAGAGGGGGTTGGGTTCCTCCCGGGCATGACTGACTTCAATTTTTGATTCTGGTTCTGCGCATATGATGTCACGGGAATAGCAAACTCGCGCATTTCGTTCTCTGGATCTCTGAAGAGACCGAGAATCTCTTTGAACGTCACAGGGGAAAGTGTGCATTGCACAATTAATACTCTCTGCGCAGGTTGTTAACGTCTGAATATTGCCACTTCAAAATTAACAAACGATTTGTAATTGTAATAAGGAGAAAACTTGCTGTGTTGTGGCAACAGCTCTCCTGGTTCGTGACGTCACGAATAACGAAATGCTAAGCTCACGACGTCAGGCTGACAACTTTTTGATTGGTTGGTGCGCTCATATCCCAAATTTATAGTAAAGAACCTCGTTTCAAGGTCATTTAATATGGACTATACCGCAGCAATCACATCGTATGAGACAAATAAGTGAAAGTAATTTAGGCCATTTCGGAATCAAGTTTTTCAATTATCTTGTAATCCACACCTAAAATTATGTTAAAGTATTACGTGAAGAAATGCTCAAGCTAAATTTGAACTTATCACATATTGAAACAGCGACACCAGTGCAAAATGGAGAAAACTGTTTTTCTTGAAACTACGAAGGATACGTAGATAAAACCAGGTATGCAAAAGCCAATTACATGTCAACATATAAATAATTGGGGTCCATAATGTCCATGAAATATATGCAAAATTCATTCAAAGTGGTGTCTTATATAGTTTGAAAAAAAAAATGTTTCTTTAGTAAAATTATTAGATTGTTGATTAAATAAGTGAAGTTGATGACTAACTAATTGTTGATGAAATCAATAAAAGAAGACTATTGATTAAATGTATCGGCCGGTGTCAATGGTAAAAAGAATATTCATCTTGATACAGAACAACTAATTACAACAGATGTATGGACATTCTGGTGAATAAAAATAAGCATTATTTAGATGGTCCAGAAAAATAGGCGTTGCCAATCCTAAAAATAAAATGATTAAACGAAAAATATTGACCCAAGAAAGTGTAATAAATATTAAGAAGGATGGAGAACTAATTTGTTCCTGAGATGTCATCTATATACCCTCATACATATAAAGCGACATGCGCATATATAATTTTAAAATGAGTTAGTCTTATTCAGTGATATCAAAACTTGAAAATCCATCGAAATCTGGCATCAAGATTTTGACCCTCATCTTAAAACGTTCCCCTTGCGTATACAGAGGTTGCTCTGGATTTTTGATTACTTTATAACTTATTCGTCAAATAAAATTTTCTCTAGCCAAATGGTGTTTTTATTTATCATATTTTATTTTGACATTCCATTTGGAAAATGTGATTTGATTTATAAATTCTTAAATTCAAAAGGTCATTGTCTTAGAAAAAACGTAGTAGTATACATTACGATTAGTATACCCCGATTTTAAATTTTAACATTAGCTGAATGTATTCAAAAGATTATTGTCTTGGAAAAGGCACGTAGTAGTATACACTACGATTAGTATAACATGATTTTAAATATTGACATAAGCAGAATGTATTAAGATCATTGTCTTGGGAAAGGCACATAGTAGTATACATTACGATTAGAATACCATGATTTTAAATTTTGACATCGGCAGAATTTATAATAGCCAAACATTTTGCAAATTTCTTTTTCAAATACCAAATTGGATTTTCTTTGGCAAAATAAAATACTGGCAATCGACCGTCCGACCCCTTCACACGCTATATATTGTAAAAGAAATACATAAAAATATTACATTTGTGGTATGCAATTCATTACATATGTATAGCGCTTGTATATTTCATACCAAATACATTAGCATGATTCGAACGTAATTACGCCATATCCAATTCATATTCTCAATCTCGCACGCATATTGGATAAAATTCGTTGACGAAGCAAACAGCATAATCGATTAGACATCATCAATTATTTCTTCATCTATAATTCTCTCAATTTTCGAATTCTTGATTAAACTCGCCGCTTCAACTTTCCTCCAACTTTCGCTGCTTTAACTCAAACTTGCGTTAGCATCGATTTCGAATCATTCGAACTTTCGCAACTCTTTTATAGTTCGAATCAAACGCACGCTGGTTTCCAATAATCTATGAAATACAGACTTGAGGGTGTTTGGAGGTAGTAATGAGAGTGTTTATTAATGAATTGTAGTACTATGTCTAAATTCTTAATTTTGTTCTAAGTAGCGCCTGGGAAATAATTGAAGAATGAAGGAATGCTCTATTGTAGCTGTGCTGTTGCTTTGTGAAAGTGAAGCAGTGTGCTGCTTGTTAGAGAGTAATTTCCCTCTTATAAAACTTTCATCTATCACAGCAGCTACACGATACAACGCTAATTTTGCGATTTAAAGCTGTTCGCGTCTGCAGGGTTTTGTCTGCATTTAGCGATTTAGGAGCAGTGTTTTTTTGTTTTTGTTTTTTACTTTCCTTACATACATAATGTATAAGGAAAGCATTGTGACGGGGTCGAAAATTCGAATTCGAGTTTTCGACGGGAGAGCACGTTTCAAGCTTCCCTGATCACGAATCAAACATTTTTGAAGTGATGTCTGTGTGTGTGTGTGTGTGTGAAAGTATGTGTGTGTGTGTGTGTGTGTGTGTGTGTCAGTGAGTCTGTGGAGACGATAACTGACGAACGAATGGACCGATTCGACCGAAATTTGGTACAAAAATCCTAATCCGTAAACACTGGAAGCCTATTGTTTTTATACGCTATCGAATGTTCAGAACTCCCTAAATTTTCGAGTGAAATTTTGAAAAAATCGTCAAAAAATTAAAACTGCTAATAAAGTTACGCAAATAGACATTTCTTATGTAATTTTTCATTAGAAAACGATTGACATAAGTTTTGGAACGCTAACACGAACCGTTCTCCAGATATTGCACATTTTTGAAAAAAATTATCAAAAAGTCATATAAAATAAAAAAAAAATATTTCCTATTGAGAAACATGTTCACTTTTCATATGTAATACCATGCGATAAATTGGGTGACATTATTCTCGTGGATTAACTCGTTCCATTCATGAACAAAGATACTTTGAGCAATATTTTTGTATTTGATCGCGAGTAGTCATTTATATGCTGTAAGAATAACTTATTACTTCGTCCATAATGCTTGGCGAGAATTCGCCAAATAATAATAATAACCTATTTAACCAATAACGCCAGGTGATGCAAGGTGAGACGCTGCTTACCCTAGCTAAAATATACTTGCTTTTCAGGTGAATGATATTTTTTATGCCTTACGTCGTCCCCTTCTCCCTAACTTTAAAAAAATCTGATGTGGGCAGCGCAGCACATGACTCTCCTTATATAATGCAATGAATTTACTACTTTTACTGTAGAAAAAAATAGGTTATTCTTATAGTAGATACGTTATGGACGGAGAAATAGGCTATGTTTATAGTAGATAAACGACTAATGACGTTCAATTCCAAAACTATTATCCAATGTATCTTCTCCTACTATAGATTATTATATTTTTTCCGAGATATTGATTTTTCTTCAATAAGTTGTCATTTTCATTGATTTAGCGTCATTTTTATCCATTTGGCTAGATTTTCGTTATTTTGGCAACATTTAAAAAAGTCGCCAAGTTGGCAACATTAAGCCAAATTCGTCGTCAAAATCTCTCCACTCGTTATGGACAGAGAAATAAGTTATTCTTATAGCAGATAAATGATTATTGGCGTTCAAATACAAAAGTATTACTCAAAGTATATTTTCTCATGAATGGAACGAGCTACATCCACGAGAATGATGTCACCCAATTTATCGCATGATATTACATATGAAAAATGAACATGTTTCTCAACAGTTAATATTCTTTTTTAATTTAAGTGATTTTTTCATAAAATTATTTGAAAAATGTGCAATATCCCGAGAACGGTTCATGCTAGTGTTCTAAAGTTTATCTCAATCGTTTTCTAAGGAAAAATTACATAAGAAATATCTATTTTCGTAACTTTATTACAAATTTTGATTTTTTGATGATTTCAAAATTTTACTCGAAAATTTAATGAGGTTCTGAGCATTCGATTGTGTTTAAAAAAATAAGCGTCCAGTATTCATGGATTCTAATTTGTGTAGCAAATTTCATTCGAATCGCTCTATTAGTTCGTGAGATATCGTCTCCACAGACTCACTGACACACATACACACACACACACAGACATCACCTCAAAAACGTTCAATTCGTGATCAGGGATGCTTGAAACGTACTCTCCCGTCGAAAACTCAAATTCGAACTTTCGACCCAGTCACAATACTTTCCTTATATACTATGTATATAAGGAAAGAAAAAAGGTTTTAAGCGCTGAAACGCGTGTGTGTTTGGAGTAATTTAATTGGCCGTGGTTCAAAATAGTAAAAATTCAATCCCGAAAATAAAAGAGTCTATACTTTGACATCCATAAATAATTATTTCTGACATATACTTTTAGTACTGCCGAATAACTCCTACTTAATTCTAAACAAGATACTGTTGCACCTGTCTGCTTAGCCTTCTAATTGCACTTCTAAAGTGCAAGACATATCACTTCCTATGGTTGCGGCCAACGGCCGTACCGTGCTGAAAACACCGGTTCTCGTTAGATCACCGAAGTCAAGCAGCATCGGGCGCGGATAGTACTTGGTGGGTGACCACCTCGGAACACCGCGTGCTGTTGGCCATCTCGGGTGCGGTATCCCCGTGGTTTGCGCGCTAGATTTGCACGCTACCACAAATGCCGCCGTGTTCATGCGGAGTACGATCACGTTAAACATGTGGGTCCGTAAGTCCTTCCGAGAGGTTGGTGATAGGGGAAGGAGGGTACGGTCCCTGTGGATGCCTCCCCCACTGGGTTCCGGTCTAAATTGGGTGGCACTTCCCGGCCGTCCATACAGTTACCTTACACCTTTCTGGTAGGTCGGACGGTCTGGGTCTCAACATCAACAACAACAACAACTTCCTATCGTTGCAACTACTTTTGCGTCTTGTTTATATTGGTTCCTCCAAGTAATAGGATTTGACTCATCAAGAAGCCAGGTTATGATGAATATGAAGAAACTACGTGCAAACGTTCTGCTAAATATGAGAAAATCCTATTTTTTTTTTTTATTGCTCCGCATTGGTTACTCCTGACACTTGGCGCCCCGCAAGCTCAGTATGAAATCAGATTCGGAGTTCGCTGAGTTGTTCCGGTTATTTCGTATTCTAATAACGAATGTTTTTTTTTAAGATAGCTTTTAACAGTGAAAATACATATTGCTGTCATTTAATGATTTTTTTTTTCACGTCTTGAATTTCGTCATGCTAGAAAGTCACACATGCGGTTATCAATTATCAGTACTGCGATATCTATGTCGTTCCTTCTTCTTAGACCGTCTGACCTACCGAAGGCGTAAGATATCTGTTTGGACTGTCGGGAAGTGCCACCCAATTTAGACTGGAACCCAGTGGGGCGGCATCAACAGGGATCGTGTCCCCATTCATCTATGTCGGAAGGACTTACGGACCCACATATTTAACGTTCCCCTACTCGACGTGAACACGAGAACAGATTGGGCAGAGCCAAGACTCGAACTCAGGTCGTCCGAGTGCTATCCCCGCGCTTCAACCAATGGGCTGTCCCACCCGCATCTATGTCGCTTCTTCTTCTTCGGCCCAGACCGTTCGACCTACCAGAAAGTGTTGTTGTTGTTAAAACCCAGACTGTCTGACCTACTGGAAAGGTGTAAAGTAACCGTTTGGAAGGCCAGGAAGTGCCACCCAATTTAGACCGGAGCACAGTGGGGGAGGCATCCACAGGGACCGTACCCTTCTTCCTCTACCACCAACCTCTCGGATGGACTTACGGACCCACATGTTTAACGTGATCGTACTCCGCGTGAACACGGCGGCAGTTCTGGCAGTGGCGGGAATCGAACCCGGGCCTATCAAGTGCAATTTCCGCGCACTAACCACTTTGCTACCGCGCCCCTTCCAGAAAGTGTAAGGTGACTGTTTGGACAAAAAAAAAAACAGTTATCTTACACCTTCTGGTAGTCCTTCCGAGAGGTTGGTGGTAGAGGAAGGATGGTACGATTCCTGTGGATGCCTCCCCCACTGGGTTTAGGTCTAAATTGGATGGCACTTCCCGGCCGTCCAAACAGTTACCTTACTCCTTTCTGGTAGGTCGGGCGGTTTGGGTCCCAACAACAACACCTTCTGGTAGATGTAGGGTAACTGTTTTTTTTTATCGCTTGAACTTGATGACAAACTTAGCAAAATATCACCAACTTGGCAACTTTTGAAAAACTTTAGATGTTTGACCGAAATTTTATAATTGCACCAAATATTTGTTTTTTTCTGGATACTTGCGTGATAAGAGAAATGTTTTGAATTGTAGAGATTTCAATGCTTCGAGGCTACAATTTTTTATGTGTGAATTGAGTATTTAATTGCTACTCTTATTATATCTGATCATTAATTTGTGACTTTGCTAGTTAAAAAAGTTGATAATATACCGTGCTTCTGTTTACACGTTCTGTTGCTTTGAAGAAACTTAAGTCATCTAAATATTTGAACTCATTTTTGTATTCTATGAAGACACCCGTAAATCCAGAGGATGCATTGCAATGCAAAGAGTATTATTTCATATAATCGCAATTACAATTACTCACAAATTATGTATTACACCTAATGATTATACATTGAATGATAATTTATTGAAGCATTATTAAAATTTAATTGACTTGAGTGTAAATTTTGACTACAGGTTAATTTTTAAAAACCATATCCATAACACTGTTTTGGAATTCTTTAGGAATTTGGCGTTCTTAATTAGGAACCCCATGGGGTAGGTCACAGTTTCAAGATAAAATTATGTTTTTTCATTACTTGACGAAAATTAGAATATGTTTCCAAAATTATAGTATGCGTGAGACCAAAATTAGAAAAGGCTGTTGTTGTTTGCGACCCAGAGTTTTCTTGTAGGCATTATAGACTTACATGGCCCACTCAATAAGTCTCCGGTCTAACTAAGAAAAACAATTTTTTTTAGAAATTCGACTTTATTCATCAACATACTCTCCTTCAAGAGTGATACATTCATTCCAACGCTCCTCTAACTTTTCGATGATATTTTTTCTAGAACGATTTGTCCTTGCTCTCAAAATAGGCCTCAGTTTCGACAATCACTTCTTCATTTGAGCAACATTTCTTTTCCTGGAGCATGTTTTGGATATCTGCAAAAAAGCCAGTAGTCGCTGGGGACCAGATCTGGAGAGTACGGTGGGTGAGGAAGCAATTCGAGGCGTAATTCATATAATTTAACCATCGTTTTCACCGACTTGTGACACGGGCCATTGTATTGGTGGAACAGCACTTTTTTCTTTTGTATGTGAAGTCGTGTTTTCTTGATATTCTACACTCAATCGATCCAATAATGCCATATGTAATATTCGCTATTGATAGTTTTACCTTTCTCAAGATATTCGATGAACAAAATACCATGAACGTCCCAAAATACGGATGCCTACGAAATTCTTTTTTATCCATTGTTTTGAATATTACAAAACTGGGGTCACTAAAACCACTGTAACCTATAAACTAATTGTCAGAATGTCATGAAATTTTGACGCGTGTCGTTTGAAGGTTGGTACTATCCAGAAATCATATGGGTCTGTCAACAGTGTTGCCATATATGTGTCAGATCGGAGACTTATTGAGTGAAGTGTTATGTGTTCAATCTTTATTTTTGAGACAATTATTTTTTCTGTTTATGGTTATTATGATTAAGATTTTTCTAGTACAGTGTGTCTAACAAGACACTTGTTCTGTATTAATGATCTAAATGTACTCAATTAACTATCATTGATGAAAACTGTGATTGATGTTTTTTTATTTAAAAACTTGGAAATAATCTTATAGATTGTCTTCAGATTCTGAATGTTCGTCCTATTGACGTTCATATTATGAATTTTAAAGTCAGTCCTTGTGTATTTAGTCAAAATTTATTCAGCTTAAATGTTATTAGTAAACCTGCTGTCAACTAATTTTGTTACAAGTTGCTGACACTTGTTGGACGGTGATTTTTTTTATGTCTTACGCAAATTTTAAAACTGAGTGTATATCTAAACTGGGCACCGACCTTCCTTGGGTAATACTGATAATTTTGGTGGTGATTTTTACTTTCCTTATATACAATAATGTATAAGAAAAGTATTGTGACCGGGTCGAAAATTCGAATTCGAGTTTTTGACGCGAGAGCATGTTTCAAGCACCCCTGATTACGAATCGAACATTTTTGAGGTGATGTCTGTGTGTGTGGGGGTGTGTGTCAGTTAGTCTGTGGAGACGATAACTGACGAACGAATAGACCGATTCGAACGAAATTTGGTATAAAAATTACAATCCGTGAATGTTGGAAACCTATTGTTTTTATACGCAATCGAATGTACAGAACAGCCCCTAAATTTTCGAGTGAAATTTTGAAAAAATAGTCAAAAAATCAAAACCTCTAATAAAGTTACGCAAATATACATTTCTTATGTAATGTTTCATTAGAAAACGATTGACATACATTTTAGAACGCTACCACAACCGTTCTCAAGATATTGCGCATTTAAAAAAAAATTATCAAAAAATCATATAAAAGAAGAAATATTTCCTATTGAGAAACATGTTCACTTTTCATATGTAACATCATGCGATAAATTGGGTGACATCATCTCGTGGATCTAGCTCGTTCCATTCATGAAAAAATACACTTTGAGTAATACTTTTGTATTTGAACGCCAATAGTCATTTATCTGCTGTAAGAATAACTTATTTCTCCGTCCATAACGCTTGGCGAGATTTTGGCGACGAATTTGATGGAATGTCGCCAACTTGGCGACTTTTTTAAATCTTGCTAAATTGACAACGCTAAATGGATAAAAATGACGCTAATTCAATGAAAATGACGACTAATTGACGAAAATTCAATATCTTGGAAAGAATATAAATATCTACTATAAGAATAATCTATTTATTTATAGTAAAAGTTGTAAATTCATTGCATTTTATAAGGAAAGTTATGTGCTGCCCTCATTAGATTTTTTTGTTTTATGTTTACTGTAATTTTTACTTCAGTGTCAGTTTAATTGGGTTCTGTTAACCGTTTCTACGCACTGTAATTAAAATTAAAAATAAATAAAACTAAATAACGCTTTAGAATCATGCATCCAGCCACCTAACAAATTTTTCAAGTTTAAAAGCACGTAATGCCAGTAATTACCGTATATTGAACTGATATCTTAATTTTCAAACATTTGCAGCAGGTGAAATTTTCACTGCAGCGGCAAATGACATAATCAATTGGACATCATCAATTATTTCTTCATCTATAATTCTCTCAATTTTCAAATCCTTGATTAAACTCGACGCTTCAACTTTTCTCCAACTTTCGCTGTTTTAACTGAAACTTTCGTTAGTATCGATTTCGAATCATTCGAACGTTCGTGATTCTTTTACGTTTAGAAACGTAACGATAGTAACGTTCCGATAATCTTTGAAATACAGACTTGAGGGTACATAAAGTATTTGATTGTAGTAATGATGACGTTTATTAATTAATTGAGGTAGTGTGCTATAATTGTTTAGTTTTGCTCTTAAGAGTAATAATTAAAGTTCAATTGGAATGAAATATAATGTATCAAATTGCACATTTTTTTTTAAAAGGAAAATTTTACTTAATGGTGGTTTGGATTTCATCTGAACTATTGGCTTGAAACTCTAACACAGAGGTCTGCAACATTTTGGTCTAGAGAGTAAAAATTTTAATCTGGGCAGTACACGACTTTCACTACAAACTCATTCGTTTTCTCTTTTTTAATCTATTCTTTTGAGTTCAATTGCCTAAAAATGACACAGACACGTATTTAATATTATAGCTAATTTGCAATTTTAATACATATTTTTATTTGGCAACTTAATGCATTTTAAAACGTCGTCAACTCATCTATACCTCTCTCCAAAAATTAAATATCTCGTCTTATTCGTTTCATCGTTAAAAGTCACAGATTAAACCAGAATTAAAAAATCTGATGTGGGCAGCACCTGATTTTCCTTATATAATGTAATGAATTTACTACTTTTACAGTAAAAAAAATAGGTTATTCTTATAGTAGATACTTAAATTCTATGCAAGATATTGGACTTTCGTCAATTAGTTGTCATTTTCATTGATTTAGCGTCATTTTTATTCATTTGGCGAGATTTTCGTTAATTTGGCAACGTTTAAAAAAGTCTCCAAGTTGGCGACATTCCGTCAAATTTGTCGCCAAAATCTCGCCAAGCGTTATGGACGAAGAAATAAGTTATTCTTATAGCAGATAAATGACTATTGGCTTTCAAATACAAAAGTATTACTCAAAGTGTCTTTTCTCATGAATGGAACGAGCTAGATCCACAAGAATGATGTCTCCAAATTTGACACATGATATTACATATGAAGAAAAGTGAACATGTTTCTCAACAATTAATATGTTTTTTTAATTTATGGGATTTTTTGATAAATTTATTTGAAAAATGTTCAATGTCTCAAGAACGGTTCATGCTAGCGTTCTAAAGTTTATGTCAATCGTTTTCTAAGGAGAAATTACATAAGAAATGTCTATTTACGTAACTTAATTAATGGTTTTGATTTTTTGAGAATGTTTTCAAAATTTCACTCGAAAATTTAGGGGGGTTCTGAACATTCGATTGCGTTTAAAAACAATAGGCTTCTAGTATTCGCAGATTGTAATTTTTGTACCAAATTTCATTCGAATCGCTCCATTCGTTTGTGAGATATCGTCTCCACAGACTCACTGACACACACATACTTTCACACACACACACATACTTTCACACATACACACACATACTTTCACACACACACACACACACATACTTTCACACACACACACATACTTTCACACACACACACACACACACACACACATATATACTTTCACACGCACACACACACAGACATCACTTCAAAAATGTTCGATTCGTGATCAGGAATGCTTGAACAATACTTTCCTTATACATTATGTATATAAGGAAAGTAATTAATTCATTTGAGGATATTTAGTCTTTTATTTCAGATTTTGGCAATTATTTAGGGTAATTTCGCAAAAAAAAAAGCCAATTTTATTTTTTTGATGCGTACTAAAATCTAACCAGACCCAGGGTAACTCACAAGCGGCTGAACTACTAAATTTTAAGAATTTTTATAGAATCGCTTTTTAACGACAGCAAAAAAAATTTCAGCCCGTCGAAGTTCGAAAACAAGAACACTTGAATGTCTCGAGAATGTGCCATCTTAGAGTAATAGGGTTGATCTTATTCGTTTGGTAGTTAAAAATAAGTATAAAGTAAGTATTTAATTAATACATTTGAGAGTATCATTATTTCGCTCTGGAACAATTGAAATCATTGAAACTGGAACAATTGAAATAACGCAGGGAAGGTCACGTGCTGACCACATCAGATTATTATGTAGAAGAGAAAGTTCGTTTTAAACCTAAATAAATTTAACTGGTTTGTGATAATGAATTTTATGTTGAAACGAATTTCAGTGATTGCTTTATTTGAAGATTCAAACTTATAATATAAAAAATAATATTTATTTATTGGTGCTTAACTTTAAACGTTAAAAAATATTTTCGAGTATGAAATACTATCTTAAACTATCCGAATGTTATGTTTACATTTTATTTCAAAGATAAATTCCGGAATCTCACAAAAACGTCTCATGTCTCCTCATCACATTTCCCCATCTTTCAGTTTTTATTCTGGCAAAAAAAACGGATCCATTTATATTCTAAAATAAACTTTAAAGACCCCCTTCTTTCAGCTCTAAAATAACTCTGTCGTCCGAGATATGTTCTGTGTGCCATTCAAAACAGACTTTCAGCGAAATAGCAGAGAAATAAGTTGGTCTAAAATGGCGCACACCATTTTAGTGTTTCGGGTAAAATGGCTTGGAACTATTGTGAGGTACTATTATGAAACGTGAGTACGAGAAAGAATTTCTGGTAGTTTGACCATGGGTCAGTACTTTTATTCTTTTTGCGTTGATATCTATTATTCTTTTAGATTCCTTGCACAGTTTTTAGAGATATATTTATTTTTGATGTGAAATGTCTTACTTAGAGAGCGTGGGTAAGAAGTAAATCATGAAAGAAATGTGACGGGTATGAAATGGAGGCATATAACGGAAGTGATATTCATCATATTGCCACGAATACTTCACAAAAAATCATTATTATAATTTGAAGGCCTGAGTCTATTGATTGTAGTGAAAAATTCAGTGACCTTGGTGACGAATTTGGTAATATCGCGAACTTTGCGACAGCTGGCGTGTTATGGAAACTTCTTGAGTTTTACAGATTGGCCAAGAACTTCACTCACTAGTTATGTGTTTTTCCCGAACTTTCCAAAATGTAAATAATACCCAAATTGTCGCCGTCTCTCTATATATTTTTTAAATATATATATATTTATATTTTTTAATATTTATATTTTTTAAATATATATATATTTTTTAAATATATATATATTTTTAAATATATATATATTTTTTAAAAATGTGTAAAGTATAGGACTAGTATGTATATATTCTTTTATGAATTCCTTATAATTTTTCAAATTTTTGATATCTCGAATTTTTTTTTACTCCCTTCAAATTCGACATATCGAGGTTCGACTGTATATATATATATATATAATTGTTTTTTCGAAAGCGCTAAGAGCTCTGGCTATTTTCCATGAGATTGGACTGGAAAAAGGTCCAAGGCAAATAGCTAATTTCCAGTTATTGTATATGTATGTGTGGTTTATATATATATATATATATATATATATATATATATATATATATATATATATATATGTACATATATATATATATATATATATATATATATATATATATAGACAAGGTACCTGGGGCCAAAATTTTCATATTTTAGCTGTAGTGACTCTGTCTCATTTATGCTAAGGATTGATGTTTTCAAATAACCTAATAACCTACAAAACAAGTTGATGCTTTTTGTTTTATTCTGTTACTAATGAAGTTAATCGTCAGAGGGTAATAAATTTGTAGGTAATTTTTCAGCGTATGTGCTCAATGTATGTATTCTAAGGAGTTGTTACATCATAATTATGTATATGTACGACTAGTATCATACGAAATATCATTCGCTTTCTATATAACCAAAATAAATATTTATTTAAACCAATATAATAAACATCTGCCAGAAATATTTTTTAAATATATACTTTATTATAATATTCTTCCAATTTATATGAAATTTAACTACTTCATAAATTCCGCTGCTCGACAGAAATTGTCCCTACGACCGAAAACCCTCTCCGGAAATATGTACTTTACTCGGGAGCAGTACGTGCCTCGATGAAGTAAAATCAGGAAAAGGTTCGAATAACCCCAGGAGAAGTAAGTGTTCGGCACCTTTATTTTAAGACGTGATATTCGAACAAAGTGAAGATGCAATCGCTTGACCAGTTGCCCTTCAGGCCATTTTGTTCCACGTTTCAAGTGTGATAGAATTTGGTTTTGAAAGAGGTATTCTTGTTCAAGAGATTTTCTGAACAACTTATTCAGTGCGATGTCTATGTTCTAACAGTATTACTATATAACTGCATAATCCTTTCTGAAATACAATTTCATTGTGCCAACAGTTGATGGCAGGGTATGTTATTAACGACTTTCATATGGCAGTGCGATTTTCAAAAGTTACGATATGTGAAGTTTAATTTCAGCGGAGAGGCTAGCAATGTGATTTTACCTGTGTCACAAGTAAATGTGATGATTTTACATGAAAATGAATGATTTTACATGTAATAATTTTACTTGTAAATGTGTTATTGGAAAAGTGGTAAAATTTCTATTGCTATTCATGGTGGTTTTGTGACTTTCACATCTAAGAAGTAAAAGTGTTAGTGAAATATAATAGTCAAATTATAGTTTGTTATATGCAGAGAGGGTTATATTCCAGATTTTTTATTTATGTAATCAGTACTGGCTCGTTCAACTATTTTTAGGAGATCTAAAAATCTCAAAATATTTATAATAAAATTCCAATTTGGGTCATTGATACCATCTTTACTTTTATTGCAAATTTTTAGAAATTTTGGATAAATAGCTAAAATTTGAGTTGATTTCGAACATTGCTCTTTCTAAAATATAGAAACCATTCGCCACTGGATGAAATTGTATATTCAAAGACCAGTATCAGTAGCTGCACCAATGTTAACAGCTAATTTTGATCCTTATAATTTACAATTTATTGAAATGCTTTCTCGTCACCCTGGATAAACTACCTTGACGTTAGTTTCCAACTTCCAACAGCTGATAATCTAGATTTTAAAATATACGACAAAACATATTTACACACATTTAATGTAAACAAATTTCAAAATTATTCATCACACCTTTCTAAATTGATATTTAAAAATATTATTAATAATAGATCAATACGAATTAAAAAGTTAAACTCTCCTTGTTTTTAAGAAGAACAATTAATTTCAAAATGCAATCAAAACAACATTAAAAAATCAACACCCATTACATCTAATTATTTCTTTATAATATTTAACTTTAAGACAAAACTAAAATTAAAATAAACTTATAACTACCTCATTCTCATTAGCTTTTAAATAAGTGGAAGCAGATTCTTTCTACCAGTAACAACTTTCTGATCACACCTTATCTCTATTATATAATGTTCACATTTTCATATTAATACTTTTTGACAATTTTTGAATTCATTTGTTATACCCAGTTTTCTTCATTCTTGAGTTCTTATAATTTTCAACTTATTGAAATACTTTTTCTTCACCCTGGATATACTTACTACCTCGACGTTAGTTTCCAACTTCCAACAGCAGATAATCTAGAATTTAAAATATACGACAAAACAGATTTACATTACTATTTGGTGCTCAAACATATTTCTTAAATTCACGTTGTCTCCTTTGCTTTACTAGATCTTTTGTTAGATCATAGCGTCTCTGGAGTGTTGGAAGTTTACATTAACATGTCCTTTTGTGAAACCAGTAAATTTCATCATTTTACTGTTTTTATACTTTTGTGATCAAATTTTCATTTATTTTATTGCGTTAATCTTACACATTTTGTGTATTTTAATAAATATTCATTTATATTTGAATCCATCTTTTATAATTCCTCATCTGCGTGGGGCCATCTGCATAATTTTTACATACGCAAACAGAAACGCAGCTCCAATTAGTATTTCCGAGACAGGGTTGACCCTTTAGAACATACATGGTTAGGAAAATACTATTTTTGGGGTTTTCACATCTCATTTTTAACTTTCACATTTCAATGTGTTTCTTTCTTAAGTTTCCATTTTTACTTTCCTTATATACATAATGTATAAGGAAAGTATTGTGACGGGGTCGAAAATTCGAATTCGAGTTTTCGACGCGAGAGCACGTTTCAAGCATCCCTGATCACGAATCAAACATTTTTGAAGTGATGTCTGTGTGTGTGTGTGTGTGTGAAAGTATGTGTGTGTGTGGGTCTGTGGAGACGATAACTGACGAACGAATGGACCGATTCAAACCAAATTTGGTACAAAAATCACAATCTGTAAACACTGGAAGCCTATTGTTTTTATACGCAATCGAATGTTCAGAACCCCCTAAATTTTCGAATGAAATTTTGAAAAAATCGTCAAAAAATCAAAACCAATAATAAAGTTACGTAAATAGACATTTCTTATGTAATTTTTCATTAGAAAACGATTGACATAAATTTTAGAACGCTAACATGAACCGTTCTCGAGATATTGCACATTTTTCAAAAAAATTATCAAAAAGTCATATAAAATAGAAAAAAAAATATTTCCTATTGAGAAACATGTTCACTTTTCATATATAATATCATGCGATAAATTGGGTGACATCATTCTCGTGGATCTAGCTCGTTCCATTCATGAAAAAAGATACTTTAAGTAATACTTTTGCATTTGAACGCCAATTTATCTGCTGTAAGAATAACTTATTTCTTCGTCCATAACGCTTGGCGACGAAATTGGCGGAATGTCGCCAACTTGACGACTTTTTGAAATGTTGCCAAATTAACGAAAATCTCGCCAAATGGATAAAAATGACGATAAATCAATGAAAATGAGGACTAATTGTCGAAAATTCAATATCTTGGAAAGGATATTAGTATCTACTAGAAGAAAAACCTATTTATTTTACTGTGAAAATAGTAAATTCATTTCATTATATAAGGAAATTCATGTGTTGCCCACATCAGATTTTTTATTCAGGTAATGCTAAAAACTTTGCATTACAATTTTCTACTTCGACTAGTTGTTAATCCACGATTTGCATTCCCTTGCCAAATCACACTGCGCGTTCTGCCAGGTGAAGGGGCTTTGAATATGTAATTTGTCGGTAAAATTTCTATTATACATCACTAAATTTTATACCTTGCTTTTTGTGTCGTACTGTTTAGTATGTTGTTCTGAAAAGTCATGACATCGTATTAAAATATATGTGAACATTGTTGTTTAAAATTAATATATCAATCAGAATTTTAACTGTTTTAGCAATCACCACATTACCTTTGAATTTGATAGGGAATGATGTTTAGCACCCAAAACTAATTAAAAGAATCCAATATGAGATATCCAGAATCAGATAAGATGTGGCTATAATGCCGGAAAAAGTTATAAATAGCGCTAGGCTATGTAAGGCTAGTTGTAGGGATTAATTCAGAATAAATTCTATATCAAGGCTAGGCATCAAATTAAAAAATTAACGAAACACACACACTATATATATATATACAAAGACAAAAGAATCGACGCATCAACAAATAATTATGCAAATGAGACAAAATTTGGTACATGTAATGTGGATGTACAAAAAAAGGTGGTGTTCTGAGGGATGTTGTTCAAAATAGCCTCCATTTGACGAGCATTCTGGGTAAACATTCTGGGATGGTCTCAGGCAACACCTCAAATATGTTTAATAGGTGAGAGATCTGGGGATGTGGCTGACCAAGGAAGTGTGTCGTAAGCACGCAGACAATCAATAGAGAGGCGTGCCGTGTGTGGCCTGGCATTATCTTGCTGAAAAGTTAGCCCGGGATGTCGCGAAAGGAATGACAGTACAACGGGTCTTAGAATGTCGGCAACGTACCGCTGTGCTGTGATGGTGCCGCGGAGGACTAAGGAGTCCGACTATCGAACGAAATGGTACCCCAGATCATAACTCTCTGTTGTCGGACTGTGTGGCGTGTGACAGTAAGAGTAGGATCCTGACGATGTCCGGGCTGTCTCCAAACACGTTTGCGCTGGTCGACGGGACTCAGTTCGAAACGGGACTCATCATTAAAGGCAATTTGTTCCAAATCCGAACAATTCTACGTTGATCGGGCCCTGCATTCACTGTTGACGTTGCATACTGGTCAGTGGTAGGCGGCGTAATGGGCGTCGCGAGTATGGATTCCGCTCCCGTAGTCTTCTATTAATGGTCCGGGTGGTCACTTCCGTGTTTGTTATACGTCGGGTGGTTGATAACGACGGATCTCGAGCTGTCATAGCTGCTCTGACAATCGCTCTATCTTCCCGTTCTGTCATCGCTGTAGGCCGTCCGATGTCCGCTGAAATCTGCCATTCCGTACCCATTTTTACCAACCTCGTCTAATTGCTGCATCGCTCCTACCCAAATGCGAAGCGATTCGGCGGTGTGCCCATCCAGCCTCATGCAGTCCGACCGCAAGCCCTCTTTCAAACTCCTTCATATGCTCGTAGTGGCCGTAAATTCGCCAGCGAGGCATTGTTACAATCAAGGTACGTAAACACAATTTAAATCCACTGCACGTTTTGTTCCTGAAAGCGAGGTTCGCTCCTTATATATACCACCATGGTGCTCAGTTTCAATGCGCTGTAGTTCCGACTATTCATTCATTGGCTACGAATTTTTGATCATTTGCATATTCGATCGACAAGTGTTTGCATTTACAGTTTCATTACTATCGGATTATTTTGCTATAAAATTATATATATATATATATATATATATATATATATATATATACACACATATACACCCAAAATATTTACTGAAATATTATTTAATACAACATTCCAGCATTTTATTGTAATTTAACTACTCCATAAGGTCTGTGCTGTTCGACAGAAAATGCCTTCACGATTGAAAATCCCTTCCAGAAAAATGTACTTTCCCGGGAGAGATACGTGCTTTAGTAAAATAAAATCAGGAAAAGTTCCAGATATTCCCAGGAAAAGAGTTCAGCACCTTTATTTTAAAACGTGACATTAGAACAGAGTGAAAATGCAATGGCTTGACCAGTTGCCCTTTAGGCTTTGTTCCAGTGTATGTGGTGTTAACTAATTTAGATTTGGAAGGAGATGACGTAGTAATTTATTTAGTAGAAATGTATTTAGTAGAATTTCTAGCATTACTATTTAACAGCTATATTGTAGTGCAATTTATCAGTGCGAATATTATTTATTTATTTATTTACCTATTTATGTAAAATAACATAAAATACGGGATAAAATCCTAATAACATTTTGCAAGGTACTTTTAAAGTATGTTGCAAGCAAACCTTCTTTTAGATATTTTCTATTCCCTTGTTCTTTAAACTTTAATAAACCAAAGACAAACCGAAATTCGAATCTATCAAGATACCCTTATAAAAGATTAATTTTATAAAAGAGTAAACAAGGTAATTATAGTAACATCAAAGGACATAAGTACAAGTACAGTTACAACAAATCTTTACAACATAGCATTTAAAAAGGGAAGCATGGCCATTAAAAATGGTAAGGGTGGCAATTAAAGCGGCGGGTAAATAATTCTGTATCATGATAGTATCCTGGTTTTATATTTAAAAATTTGGTGATTACCATGTAAATTCGAGATTAGGAACATTGTACTCGAGATCGCGATCGAGTATACGGTACTTTCGAGTATACAGTACTTTCGAGTATTCGCGGATAGTATTGGTCCATCCTTAATACTTATCAAGTAACTGTATAATAATTTTTACAGCTATACAATTAGTTATATACATAAATTATTATCGTATTAACGCACATATATATTCCAAATATTCCAAACTTACTTTTTGTACAGAGATTCAAACAACATGAATGAACATGTATTAATTTATATTTTATTATTCTACAAAATATATTTAATTCATTATATAACATTATAAAAGTCGGTTGAAATATTTTTCTATAATATCTTCTACTAAATGTATTTACTTCATTATATACCATTTTTAAAGTCGGCTGGGTAATTTTTCTATAATATCTTCTACAAAATGCATTTACTTCATTGTATACCATTATAAAAGTCGGTTGAAATATTTTTCTATATTATATGCTACAAAATGTATTTACTTCATTGTATATCATTAAAAAGGTCTTGAAATATTTTTCTATAATATCTTCTACAAAATGTATTTACTTCATTATATACCATTATTAGAGTTTGCTGAAATATTTTTCTATAATGTATTCTACAGAATGCATTTACTTCATTATATATCATTATTAAAGTCGGCTGAAATATATTCCTATATCTTCTTCAAAATGCATTTACTTCATTGTATATCATTATAAAAGTCGGTTGAAATATTTTTCTATAATATCTTCTACAAAATGCATTTACTTCATTACCATTATTAAAGTCGGCTGATATATTTTTCTATATCTTCAACAAAATGTATTTACTTTATTGTGCACCATTATAAAAGTCGGTTGAAATATTTTTCTATATTATCTTCTACAGAATGTATGTTCTTCATTTTATGCTATTATCTTCTACAGAATGTGTGTACTTCATTCTATGCTATTATCTTCTACAGAATGTATGTACTTCATTCTATGCTATTATTAAATAAGATATTATAGAAAAATATTGCAGTTGATTTTAATAAGTCAACTGCAATATTTTTCTATAATATCTTCAACGGCAATATTCTATCACTTTATTCTAATTTAACTACTCCATAAATTCCAGGATATTCGGGAACTAATGTCTTTACGATCGAAAACCCTCTCCGGAAATATGTACTTTACTCGAGAGAGATACGTGCCTCTGTGAAATAAAATCAGGAAAAGGTTCGAATAACCCCAGGAGAAGAGTTCGGCACCTTTATTTTAAAACGTGATATTAGAGCAGAGTGAAGAAGCAATCGCTTGACCAGTTGCCCTTCAGGCCATTTTGTTCCACGTTTCGAGCGTGATAGAATTCACTTGTGGATGAAGTTGTGTTATTCATGAGAAATATATTTAATGGGGATTTTGTTTTATTATTTTCGTGAATATCCAATATGTGAAAGATCGAAAAGGATTCATTAAGGAATTAATTATGAGACATGTGTGAATAAAGTGCTTAAAATATAAACATAACATTTTAAATTTTGGAAATAAACACCCTCGCAAATAAATGCGAAAACATTGGCACGTACACTAATTCAGTTTATCATAAATATGCATAAAACTTATCTACCCAAAACTAAACATTAAATGAATCTATGAAAATAGATAAGTTACTCTTAACGTCTTAATTTTTTTACTTTCCCTGTAATACATGGTAATGTATAGGGAAAGTATTGGAATCATACCGAAAATCGCAACTCGAGTTTTCAGCGGATCTACACGTTTCGGGACCTCTAGAATACGAAAAAACTATTTTTAGACTGACGTGTGTATGTGTGTCTGTCTGCCTGTGCAATGTATGTATCCACTCTAACTCAAAAACTAATGGACCAAATTTCATAAAATTTGGTAGGTAAGTTACATGGGTGTGACCCTGGTGCTGATTAGTTTTTGGTACGATTCGTAAACACGGAAATCGCCTTTTTTTGCTAAATGGCCCTTAAAAATTTCATGTATCCATTCTAGCTGAAATAATAACTAACCAAATTTCACAAAATTTCGTGGATAAGTAACTTGTGGAATACTCTGGTGCTGATTAAATTTTAGTACGATTCGGAAAAGAACAACCTGCTTTTTTTTACGAAATGGCATGCAAAAATTGTCAAAATCTATATAAAAAGACTACGTATGTTCAAATATATCAATTAAATGATTGTGTTATACTTAATGTTTGATGAAGAAAAGAATAAGATTAACCCCATTACACTAGGACTAGCCGTTCTCGAGATATTTTAGTTTATTCGTATTTTTTCTACGCCACCTTTGAAAATAAGTCCAGTTACCAAATGAGAACGAAAATTGCATTAAAAGTGAATTAAATTTAATTAAAATAGAGAGAACGTGAATATAAGTGTGCAGGGAAAGTTATGTGCTGCCCACATCAGATATTTTAATTTTTGTAGAGAAGTCTGCATCAATTAGTGAAAGTAATTTATAAAAAATATGCCCTAAAATTGCGTTATACTTTCGTTTATTGATCATTCAGTTAGTTCATGAAGTATAAAATTGTATTATCGCACGGATTAGGTTCCTGCATAAAACATTATTTGTATTCAATTAGACTACACTATTTTGAAAACTTTCTGCTTAAAATGAAAACAGTTACTGCCTGTATTAGTTCTCCTCTTTTTTACTTTCTCTGCAATACATGGTAATGTATAGGGAAAGTATTGGAATCATGTGGAAAATCGCAACACGAGTTTTCGACGGATCTACACGTTTCGACATCTCTAGAATACGAAAAAACTAGTTTTAGCGCGACGTCTGTGTGTATGTCTGTGTGTGTGTGTGTCTGTCTGTCTGAGCAGATTTTGTATCCACTCTAACTAAAAAACTAATTGACCGAATTTCATAAAATTTGGTAGGTATGTCACTTGTGGGCGGATGTGGTGCTGATTAGTTTTGGGTACGATTCGGGATAACAGAACCCGCCTTTTTTGCGAAATGGCCCGCAACGGCTTGTATCCACTCTAGCTAAAAATCTAATATACCGAATTTCACAAAATTTGGTAGATAAGTCGTTTGTAGGTCACGCTGGTGCTGCTTAGATTTTGGTACGATTCGGAAAAAAATAACTTGCTTTCATTTTTGCAAAATTGCCCGCAAAAATCGCCAAAATTTAAAATAAAGAACTACGTATGCTCAAATATATCCATTAAATGCTCGTTTAATACGTAATTTTTAACGAAGAAAAGAATAAGACCAACCCCATTACACTAGGAGTAGCCGTTCTCGAGATATTTTAGTTTTTCGTATTTTTCCTACACCATTTTTGAAAAAAAGTCCTGTTTTCAAATGAGAACGAAAATTGAATTAAAAATTAATTAAATTTAATTTAAATAAATAGAACGTGAATATAAGTCTGCAGGGAAAGTCATGTGCTGCCCATATCAGATTTTTACTTTCCCTGCAATACATGGTAATGTATAGGGAAAGTATTGGAATCATGTCGAAAATCATAACTCGAGTTTTCGACGGATCTACACGTTTCGAGACCTCTAGAATACGAAAAAACCATTTTTAGCATGACGTCTGTGTGTGTGTCTGTGTGTTTGTCTGTGTGTCTGTCTGTGTGTCTGTCTGTCTGTCTGTGCAGATTTTGTATCCACTCTAACTAAAAAACTAATGGACCGAATTTCACAAAATTTGGTAGGTAAGTCACTTGTGGGCGAGTCTGGTGCTGATTAGTTTTGGGTACGATTTGGGATAAAAGAACCCGCCTATTTTTGCGAAATGGCCCGCAACAGCTTGTATCCACTCTAACTAAAAAAATAATGGACCGAATTTCAAAAAATTCGGCAGATGAGTCATTTGTGGGTCACTTTGGTGTTGATTAGATTTTGGTATCCTTCGGAAAAAAACAACCTGCCTTTTTTTGCAAAATGGCCCGCAGAAATCGTCAAAATCTAAACTAAAGAACTACGTATGCTCAAATATTTCCATTAAATGCTTGTTTAATACGTAATTTTTAGAGAAGAAAAGAAAAAGACCAACCCCAATACACTACGACTAGCCGTTCTCGAGATATTGTAGTTTTTCGTATTTTCCCTGCGCCACCTTTGAAAATAAGTCCGGTTACCGAATGAGAACGAAAATTGAATTAAAAGTGAAATAAATTTAATTAAAATAAAGTGAACGTGTATATAAGTCTGCAGGGAAAGTCATGTGCTGCCCACATCAGATTTTTAATTTCTTGTGTGGCTACTGTAACTGGATTTCATCTGTAGTTGCCACGTAAATTGAATAAAATAAAATAAAATAAAATAAAATAAAATAAAATTACATTAAATTAAAAAATATTTACTGTTAAGAAACATGTTCACTTTTCATATGTAATATCATGCGATAAATTTGGTGACATCATTCTCGTGGATCTAACTCTTTCCATTCACGGGAAAAGATACTTTGAGTAATACTTTTGTATTTGAACGCCAATAGTCATTTATCTGCTGTAAGAATAACTTATTTCTCCGTCCATAACGCTTGGCGAGATTTTGGCAACGAATCTAGCGGAATGTCGCCAACTTGGCGATATTTTCAGATATTGCCAAATTAACGAAAATCTCGCGAAATGGATAAAAATGACACTAAATCAATGAAAATGACGACTATTTCAAGAAAATTCAATATCTTTGAAAGAATATAAGTATCTACTATATAAATAACATTTTTTAACTGTAAAAGTAGTAAATTCAGTGCATTATATAAGGAAAGTCATGTGTTGTCCACATCAGATTTTTTTTAATGGTGTAGTAGGAGTTTCATCTTTACTGGCCAATTAATGAATCACGTTGATCCGAACTCGTTTCAGTACACTTTGATAGTGGCAATCTTCTGTTTAAAATGAAGGCAACTGTTGCTAGGATTTTATTGACGGCTTGCGACAGGGCATTGGCCTTCTGTAGTATAAAATGAAGGCAACTATTGCCAGAATTATAGTTCTGGATATTTCAAATGTAGGGAGACCTGAAACACGCATGGAAGGTTGCACTTGCAAGATCTAAAGACAAGGAGTCCTTGCTATGACTCTGGGATTTTATCGAGTGCTTGTACTAGAGCATTATCATTCTGCAGTATAAAACGTATAACTCATATCTGAACACCTTGTATTTGGTATAGGTTGCCGCAACATCTTGTTACATTGCAATGAAGTTTGACTGTCAAAGTTGTAATGAGCGTCTAATACGATGCATTCATTGTTTGTCGTATGACACAAATTTAGAACAATTCTTTAAGTCTATGTGCAGAAACTGCCAGCGAAACTTATTGAATACAAGGATATCTTGCATCTCCAGTGTATATTTTAGGAATGCGAATATTTATAAAATCATAGAATATTTCCAATTTGTCCTTAAAATTTTAGAAAATAAATATCTCAGAGGCGCTTTCTTGAAAGATAAATACACGTACCATTTATATTTATGATGTTTAAAATAAAGTCCTGCTTTACTTTAAATGCGAACAGATCGCAATATTTTTCTCACACAAATTATATTCCCACTTTCAGATACATCTTACTTCGCCTGAGTTTCTGTTTCAGATTTTTATACGTTGCTCTCTATTCGCTTCTATTATTTCAATGGAACCATTCTTTTATGATCCTGAGCGGCCACAGAGTGGGCACTTTCTGAGAGACACTTATGTTCTCATCAAAAACATCAGAAATTCAGTAGAACCGTAAGAAATTAATTACTTTTCCCAGAAGAAATGCTACACGCCGAAAGAAATCCCCAATTTTACACTCTGTTACTCAGTTATCCTCTCTTAATCGTCCAGAAACAATGAAGACCACTATCCGCTTTCTCCAAAGTCACCATGAATCTCTCGTCATCCCAAAAAAGACACAAAAATACACATACATCGAGGCGTGTCGCCCTACTCTGTGATGTATTGGGCAGATTTAGCTGACTATACTTCCCCCCACTCTGTCATTCGCCCCCTCCAAACAGCACTGTAATAGAGTTGTTGAGAGTCAGTATGTCTTGCTCGTGATGAATGGACTGATCAGGGAGGCAAAAAGAAGTCATAAGGCGGCTTGAAAAAAGTGTCAACAGCATGTTTGTCTTATTCCGTGAGCGATTAATCTTAGAAGTGGTATCTATTTATCTTTACAGTTAAGTGATTGCGTATTTCTATTTATAGATAGCTGTAAATATGGATATGTGATGTGTTTATAGGAATGTGAACGATAGCTCTAACGTGGCACCGTTGTGGGGCCATAAATATATATGTAGATTATTCATTCAAGTAGATGATTAATCATTCAGAGGATTTTTGGAAATGGAATTAATGTGTTTTAAAATCACTAGAATCCACCAGGGAGGGGTGTCCCCCAAAATAAAGGACGCACTTCCATTGCAGATTCCAGTATCCATGAACCGGTTTCGCACTTATTATGCGCTCATCATCATGGCTTAACCATTATCTACAGTGGCAGCAGAATAACATGTTGCTTGTCGCGAACTTCTAAACTTCTACGGTAACTGATAATTTCAGTTCTTCCACGTAGCCGACATAAAATCCGTATACAATTTATCTGATGAGCGCATAATAAGAGCAAACCGGTCCATGTATACTGTTATCTATAATAGGATTTCCTTCTATACTTTGGAGAACGTCCCTTTCTGGCCAGTTCTTGTGATTTTGAACCTGACATCTACAGCTTCGTGTAGCCCGAGCTAAACTGCATACGAATTTTATGTTGGCAACATGGAAGAACTGAAACTGCCAGTACTCATAGAATTTCGCAAAATTGCAGAAAATAGCAAATTTTCTTGCTGCCATTGCAGCTAATAGATATTCCATGCTGATGAGTGCATAATAAGCACGAAACCGGTCCATGAATACTGCTATCTGCAGTGGAAGCGTATTCCTTAATATCTTTAAAAGATGAAGTGAGAATTAATAGTATAGAAAGACAAGATGAAGTCATACTGCTAAGATATAAATATCTTTCATGGATGTATTTCAAAGGGAATTGCACTGCATTTTTGCTACATGCTAGAATAAACATGAGAATTGCCCACTTTTTCGCTAGTGTCTGTATAACAATAGGACATCCAAAAATGCGCCGTGTTGCTCAAGGTGATATTACTCCTCCAATCGTTTGTTGCATTTTTCACAAGCTAACTTATGTTATTGTTGTTGAGACCCAGACCGTCCGACCTACCAGAAAGGTGTAAGGTAACTGTATGGACGGCCGGGAAGTGCCACCCAATTTAGACCGGAACCCAGTGGGGGAGGCATCCACAGGGACCTTACCCTCCTTCCCCTACCACCAACCTCTCGGAAGGACTTACGGACCCACATGTTTAACGTGATCGTACTCCGCATGAACACGGCGGCATTTTGTGGTAGCGTGCAAATCTAGCGCGCAAACCACGGGGATACCGCACCCGAGATGGCCAACAGCACGCGGTGTTCCGAGGTGGTCACCCACCAAGTACTAACCGCGCCCGATGCTGCTTGACTTCGGTGATCTAACGAGAACCGGTGTTTTCAGCACGGTACGGCCGTTGGCCCAAGCTAACTTATGTAAAATAGTCCCTAACATCTAGCTCGTTTAGTTTTTAATTGGTTTTTCCGGCGTTTTCTGCCAAGCATATATTTTGAAAAGAGGAAGATTTATGTTTTAAAGCCGGTAAAATAGTTAAAAGTAAAAAAATGTTTAATGTGTATCGAAAAGCAATGCCAATTTACAAAAATAGTATAAATACTTTCATTTATTTCAGCGATTTTTTAAACAAGCACAAACATTCCTGTTCTCATCATCTATGGTTTTTATAAAATCTGATGTGGGCAGCATATGACTTTCCTTGTATAATGCAATGAATTTACTTATTTCACAGTGCAAAAAAGGATGAAAAGATCTACGGCACAGTGCTTGTAAAGTTGAATTGCACATTTGACGCTTTTCCGGATGACAACATGTAAAAGTATTTCGTATCCAATTAACTTATATTTCATGCAACTCTAAATCAACAATTATCAATATTGATAGCATCCTCAATAAGTAATATAGTCCATATATTAAAATATGTTAATAATAAATGCATCAATTAGGCTTCATTTTCATTAACTTGGCGTAATTTTTGCAATTTTGACGATATTTTCGTCGATCTGGGGCTAAATATTGCAAGTCGGTAATAACCAGCCAGAATCGACGTAAAAATTTCGCCAAACGTTATGGACGGAGAAATAGGCCATTTTTAGTAGATAAATGACTAATGGCGTTTAATTACAAAACTATTACCCAATATATCTTCTCTTACAGTAGGTTATTATATTATTACCGAGATATTGAATTTCCATCAATTAGTTGTCATTTTTATTGATGTAGCGTCATTGTTATCAATTTGGCGACATTTTTATGAATTTGGAGAAACTTTTATCAATTTGGTGACATTTTGTTAATTTGACAACATTTAAAAAACCCGCCAAGTTGGCGATACGTGTAACAATTTGGTGACAGTTTGTTAATTTGGCAACATTTAAAAACCCGTCAAGTTGGCCGATATCCCGCCAAATTCGTTGCAAAAATTTCGTCGAGTTACTAACGGAGAAATAGGTTATTCTTATAGTAGATAAAAAACTAATGGTGTCCAAATACAAAACTATTACCCAAAGGATCTTCTCTCGTGAATGGAACGAGCTAGATTTACGAAAATAATGATAACAACTTTATCGCATAATATTACATATGAAGAGTGAATATATTTCACAATAATTAATACGTTTTTTAATTTTATGTGATTTTTTGATTTATTTATTTGAAAAATGTGCAATATCTCCAGAACGGTTTATGCTAGCGTTTTAAAGTTTATGTTAATCGTTTTCTAATAAAAAATTACAGAAGAAATGATTATTCACATAACGTTATTGGATGTTTTGAATTTTTCATGATTTTTTCAAATTTCATTTATAAATTGTGGGTGTTCTGAATATTCCATTGTGTATAAAAACAATAGACTTGCTGTATTCACGGATTATAATTTTGTACTAAATTTCGACCGAATCGCTTCATTCGTTCAGGAGGTATCGTCTCCATAGACTTACTGACATACACATACACACACACACACATACAGACATCACCTCAAAAACCTCTGATTCGTTTTCAAGGATGCTTGAAACGTGCTCTCCCATCGAAAATTCGAATTCGAATTTTCGACACCGTCTTAATGTTTTCCTTATACAATTTAATATGTATATAAGGAAAGTAAAAACATCAAAAAATTAAAATCTAAACAAGAAGTTTGGGACTATTTTTCGTAGGTTAACATAGATAAAATGAAACAACTGGCAAGGGGTAAATAGCCTCTCAATTAGGGATTAAATGAAGCCATTTTGAAGCCGTAAGTACTGAATTTTTTTCTTATACACTTTTGTGATAACAATACCCCGAGATATAATAAATATATTACATGATTTTAATTTAAAATTAAAACAAATCTAATAAAATACTTGACTACATGTTTACAATAATTAAATGATAAGGACTTTGAATCATAAATTAATGCACACCATTGTTTAATGGTTATGTCAATCCATTCTCGAGATATCAAAAAGTTAATTTTTCTTAGGGACCGTTGTATTTTTTGAAAAAAACAACCGGGTTATATAAAATTTATTATGCGTATTTCTATCGGTAATAACAAAATTACTACTGAATTTTAGTGTGTAAATATCAGAAGGCTCTACTTTGTTATTATTTTCTCAAATTATCAAAATGTGTTAATCTGTAGTGAAAGTCACGAATTGGTCACATAAGATTTTTATATATCGTTGAACACCATTTTTAACGTTTACTACCCCTGCCTCCTCCACAACATTAATGTTTAGGAAAATGTCTTATCATGCCTTTTAGTTGACGAAGAAAATTCTACAACAAATCTCTGGTATGGAATTTAAATGGCCAGTATCATTTTCTCGATTTACCAAAAGGTCTAGTGACCAATGGTCAATATAGCACGTTTTAAAATAATATTCCGGGAGCTTTCCAATCATTCGAAACTTGTTCTTTTTCTTTCTAACTTTTTCATAAATAATGTGATACTAAGGAAAGAGCTTTAGAGTAAAAAAATTAAGTGTGAAAAATAAAGTCATCGCAAAATATTTTCCAGAATTATCTCTTGCAAAATACCTTATTTTAATCTTCCAGATTTATTTTACTCTTTTTAAATTGTATAAACGCAGACTATTTTTATTTTCATTTTAAATATCCAGCAGATTTAAAATTTAGCAGATAGTCTGATTCAGAAATTTAAAGAACTTCTTATTTACAAAATATTTTCGAAATAAGATTTTTAAAATACTTTCTTTTCAGTTCACTTTGTACTATAAGAGTAAATATTGTTCAATTTAATCTTCCAAATTAATGTCACACTTGTTAAGTTACAAACGCAGACGACTTTATATTTTCATTTTGAATGTTCCCTAGAGTTTAAATTTAGCAGAGTCAAAAATGAAGTCTTGAAATTAAGGTTATTGTTATTTACAAAATATTTCTCAAATTAGCTTTTACGAAAAATTTTTCAGTCCACTTTTCATATCTAGAAGTAAAATTTGTTGATTTTAATTTTCTAAATTCATTTAAATTTTATTTAATTGAAAACGCAGACGACTTTATATTTTTATTTTGAGTATATTTTCATTTTGAATATTATTCATTTTGAATAACTTGCCTTTTCCCCCCATTTCATTTTCGTGTCTTTCGAAGTCCAGACGGAGAAAATACCCGTACATGCATCTTTCCCCATGGCGTGAATCTAGGGTTGTCGTAAGCCAAAGTTCAAAGAAGGGTTGTCATGATTGACGATTTATCGCAAATTTGGCGATATTTGGCGACTTTCCGGAAGTTCGTAAAGCATCTCGAAATAAGAAATATTCTACGAGATATAAGAGAATGCTAGAAGTTTCTATATAGTCTATAAAAGGTGTCATCACTCAGTTGGAGATGAGTTGATGCGATACGACCTGCGTTGAACTGTGATTTTTGTCAATGTTTTGAAAATAGTAGTCGCTGTTTTGAGAAACGAAATAGGTCAATGTTTTAAGAATAGGATAGGTTATTTTGTGAAATTGGGGGAGCATTTAAGTGCTGTTTTATTGTATATTGCCCTTGTTTCCGCTGTGTCTGTGAATAAAAGTGATAGTTATCAAGAAATTTTGACTCATTCTTGTAACCTAAGCACACACCCACAATTCCAGAGGATAACAAATCCGAAATTAAAATTTAGCAGTGTCAATTTAGTAGAGTCATAATTTTAGTCTGCAAACTATGGATTTTGTTATTTACAAATTATTTCCGAAATTAGTTCTTATAAAATACTTTCTAGGTTCACTTTTTATGTCTACAGGAGTAAATATTGTTCATTTAAATCTTCTAAGTTCATTTTATTCTATTAAATTGTAAACACAGACGATTTTATATTTCTCCAATTTGAATATTTCTCTAACCTTAACCTATTTATTCCGCAATCGAAAGCTGATGTTGACCTGCATTGCAAGTTTTAATATTCGGATGAATATTAGAGGAATAGGATTCAGATTTTGCAAATTAGTCTGTTTATGGATATAAATGTCTGCTTGCGGTATTTCTCCATCTAATAAGGATATCGAATTTTTCTTACTTTTAAGTATAGTGATCTAAGTCATTTTATTGCGCTTAAGAATATGGATTTTCTGAAATTATTTTTGTTCTTGAACTGCTGGAAAAATTATTAAAACACAAATTAAATATTTTTACAATCTTGATGTCAATATATTTTATATCGATTGAGTTTAAATTAATTTTATATCTTGGCGTAATAAAGACCAGTTTAAAAACACTTTTCAGTTTTATTTTACGCTAGAGCTGACCGTTTACCTATGTCGTTGGTTTAAATTTAAATGATCATAATTTCAATAGGGTACCTTTTATTTTAAAGGGTTTGAAAAAATATGTCGATTGCTACCAAGTTTGACAATGTACTTTCTCTGAGGATACCTTGCCTTTCCTCGGGGGGAGGGGGGGGGGGGGGAGGCTAATGACGTCACGAACACAAAAATTGTATCGTAGCTATTTTTCTCTATAATCAGTGAAATTATTAAGTTTCGTGATCAGTGAGCCTTAAATAACAGCGTGAATTCGACCGATTATAGTGATTTTAGCTATATTTCACTGATTATAGTGAAAAATAGCTACGAACACAAAATTGTATCGTGACTATTTTTCACTATAATCAGTGAAATTATGAAGTTTCGTAATCATTGAGCCTTAAATAACAGCTTTGTCCTATGCTGCCATGTTAAGAAAATATAACATTTTGAATAAATTTCGAAGTTTTAGCTCGAATTTGAAAAAATTTGGTCTAGTTCAAAGACTTTTTGATAACAAAGTCGGATAAAAAGTTTCGTGAAAATCCGTTAATATTTGTTGCAGCTATTGTGTAAGCAAGAAATCAACCACAGACAGACAGACATCACTCTAAAAATAGTCAAAACGTGGTCAGGAATTCCTAAAACATATATTGACTTCAAAATCTCGAAATGGACAATTTTCGTGAAGACAACACTTTCTCTAATCTATATTCTATAGTAAGAGAAAGTAAAAAAAACATACATTAATTAAGATTGTTTTTAATCAATTTAACAAGAATTTTATTATTTTCTGTTTCGTTAAACGGTTACAAGAGTACCATCTATTCTCAGCTAACAGTATCTATGGACCGGTTTCATAATTATGCGTTCATCAGTATGGAATAATCTATAAGAGAATTTGCTATGTGCCACAATTTTGCAGATTTCTATGGAGACTCACAAATGCAATCTTGCCAAGCAGTGGGATTCAGATTTCCTAAAAAATAAGTTTAAGCTGCAAGAGACTGCAACGGCCAAGTTTATACTCAGAGAACACATTTTTATTGGATTTATAGATGAAGAGCTATCTTCAAGTTAAATTAGCCATTCCATTTACAGCATTCATGGGTTTGTTGCGTGCTTATTATTGCGCTAGTCAGCAAGTTATAATAGTAAGGTATTTTTTTTTTATATTAAACCTGTTTATGCAACATGATAGCTTCCTGAGATGCACTTACATACAGTGGCGTAGCCAGTGAGGGTGAGGTCTTCCCATTGGCTGAGCAATTACACTGACTGAGCAATTACAATGAATAGTATATAATGTTTGGCTAAACTCCCATTAGATTTCATTAAAAGTATTTACAAGTTAAATTACAATTTATTTGTGGGATTAATTTTCATTTTTTATGTATAATAAAAGAGTCACAAAATTTAAATATTTTTCCTTGGATCTCTTAAATCTAAATATCTAAATTTTCCATGCTTCAGATATTTGCAATTCCGAATGCCAAAAATGAATAATAATTTTGTTTATAAATTATGCACATTTCTTTTACCATGCAAAACGCAATGACTGAAAATTTTCAATCTTTGAAATCTTTCAAAGATCTCAAAAACTCCCAGTCTTTCAGAATTCCTTTTTGAAAGAAAAAAAAAACGGTTAATTTCTGGAAATAAATCGGATTTTTTCAATGTTTGTAAGTCTACTTATGCCTAATTAGGTAATTATACAATTTTTATTGCACTAAAACATGATAAATAAAACATAGTTACAAATATTACTTATATTTTAATTTAGTCCTTTTCAATTTCCAGTTATACTATATCTTTTATTTTTATGTTTTTATAGTTATAGGGGGACAAATCCTACAACATTGCATAATTTTGGACCATTTCAATCAATTTTTCTGTTTTTACCATAGGGATGCTACCGGAATGTCACTGATAACGAAATGTTTCTCATTTCTCGCATAAGCTTTGGCAAAATCTCGGAATGGGAGTTATGGCTAAATGTGGAGGATGCACCTAGACGCAGTTGTGTAGCCAGATAGTTTAGGGGCTATAACACCCCATTGTCTGCACAGTTACATTGGTTCTTCATTGGGTTTATATTAGCCAAACAATATTTTACATGATAAAATTGCCATTCGATTGTTGACCTTTTCGAGAGCTACGCTTATACCGGTGTTATAACCAGTCTTCCCTATGCCACTGACATCTTGGGCGTCAACATAGCCAGGATCTCGGAAAGAGGGAGTTATAGTTATTATTATAACCAGCCTTCCTACACCAGTGATTTCTTGGACGTTAACATACCCAGGATCTCTGAAAAAGTGGGTTATAGTTATTGTTATGACCAGTCTTACTACGACAGTGATTTCTTGGACGTTAACATAGCCAGGATCTCGGAATGAGGGGGGTTATACATATTGTTATGACCAGCCTTCCTACGACATTGGCTTCTTGGATGATAACACAGGCGAGAATAAGGGGTACTGTAGCCCAGTGGTTAGCGCTGGAATTGCACTCTGTTGGCCCGGGTTTGATTCCCTTCGCTGCCGAAACTGCCGCCGTGTTCACGCCGAGTACGATCACGTTAAACATGTGGGTCCGTAAGTCCTTCCGGGAGGTTGGTGGTAAGGGAAGGAGGGTACAATCCCTGTGGATGCCTCTCTCGCTGGGTTCCGGTCTAAATTGGGTGGGCCTTCCTGGCCGTCCAAACAGTTGCCTTACACCTTTCTGATAGATCGGACGGTCTGGGTCTCAACAACAACAACAACAACAGGCGAATAAGAATATATAAAGTACCTGGCTTTTGTAAAAAACTAATTATTTCTTGTTTCTTCTATCATGCTCTTTTTTTGTTATTAAAATAATTATAAATCGCATCTTCTTGTGATAATTCCTACCTATACACATGATACATCTGAGACCTCGGATCTCATTTGACGATTTCACTGAACTCATTAGCGAGCACCATTCGAAATCCCTCTCCCGTAGACAAAAGCACTAATTGCTGATGTCACTCGGGGGAGGCCTGAAAAACTTCATTTCCTTCTTAATCCCAATTTCAAACATTTTACAAAAGTACGCTTACAGAGAATTTCATTATCTGTTTAATCCCTGAGCAACAAGTTCCAATATTCATCTTTCATTTTTGGTGGAACACAACTCCCTGTGACAAAAGAATTACTTTTTGAAAGAGGGGGATGGGGTGGGGGTCCAATCAGGCAGATTAAAATGCTTTTAGCCGAATTTGTTCCCCGCTAAGTCCATTACTTTTGGGGGCGTAATCTCTTTAACGGTAAGCGACGATGCCATTGGCTGGCTCTAAGTTAATCCAGATGGGGGTCGTAAATAAGATGGGGCTACTAAGTCTTTGGCTTGTCTCAGCCCCATGGACGTTTTTACGCCCTGGTAATGGCAGAATTGAGCAGCGGCATTAAATTATACGGCGATGCAACAAGTCTACGGGGAATCTCTTGAGTATACGTCTTAAGATAGAATAATCGATTTAAAGTAATCGATTTTCAATTGAGTAATTACACGCTGGAGGACTCTGGGATTTATTTTGATTACTGTTTGAACTTAGACTCTTGACAAGCTACATTATTCAATCTATAGTAGATGGGACCAAGGATAATTAATTACTTTTCATCACTGACTTATTTTTAATTAAAGAAAAATTAAAACAAATAATTAATAAGTATGTTAAACACGTCTAAAATATATCAAATATTTTCAATCAAAGAGTACAAGATTTGTAACCTGTTTTTAAAAACACCATCTTGGCGTTGTTGTTGTTGAGACTCAGACCGTCCGACTTACCAGATAGGTGTAAGGTAACTGTTTGGACGGCCGAGAAGTGCCACCCAATTTAGACGGGAACCCAGTGGGGGAGACATCCACAGGGACCGTACCCTCCTTCCCCTACCACCAACCTCTCGGAAGGACTTATGGACCCACATGTTTAACATGATCGTACTCCGCATGAACACGGCGGCAGTTGTGGCAGCGTGCAAATCCAGCGCGCAAACCACCGGGCTACACCATCTTGGCGTACAACAATTGACGTATAAATTTTGTATTCACGATTTCGGGTTATATAATGCTCATGTCTATCATTTCCTTAACAGTACCGCTGATGATGGACATTATGATGTTTGAAAGCACAATGGCACTTTATAATGTAAAACATTCTAGTACGTCAAGATGGTGTTTTTAAATACAGTTTACTTCTTGTAGTTTTAGATTGAAAATATTAAAACATATAAATTTCTTTTTAGACCTAAAACGAATTACTCGACTTTCCCTGAGTCCTAAATAAACCGCTCCCTGAGTCCTAATAATACTGCTACTTAAATAAAATAAATATAGATAACACCACTTAATTTCCAAGTTGTCTGTTTCGAAGTAAAATCTTTCCCGTACTCCGCTTTTTATATGCGCAATTATGCTAATTTTACAATGCAGACGTAATACTCGCCTTTATTACGCCCTAAGTAATTTTTTTTGTTAACACGCGTTACATAAGAGCGCTGCAATTCAGTACGAATGCAAACAAACGACCTGTTTATCAATTGCTGGCAGAACGACACACTACCCAACCTGGGCCAACGGCCGTACCGTGCTGAAAACACCGGTTCTCGTTAGATCACCGAAGTCAAGCAGCATCGGGCGCGGTTAGTACTTGGTGGGTGACCACCTCGGAACACCGCGTGCTGTTGGCCATCTCGGGTGCGGTATCCCCGTGGTTTGCGCGCTAGATTTGCACGCTACACAAATGCCGCCGTGTTCATGCGGAGTACTATCACGTTAAACATGTGGGTCGGTAAGTCCTTCCGAGAGGTTGGTGGTAGGGGAAGGAGGGTACGGTCCCTGTGGATGCCTCCCCCACTGGGTTCCGGTCTAAATCGGGTGGCACTTCCCGGCCGTCCATACAGTTACCTTACACCTTTCTGGTAGGTCGGACGGTTTGGGTCTCAACAACAACACTACCCAACCTGGGGCGCTGTAGTCCAGTGGTCAGCGCGCGGGAATTGCACTCGGGGGGCCCGGGTTCGATTCCCGCTGCTGCCAAAACTGCCGCTGTGTTCACGCGGAGTACGATCACGTTAAACATGTGGATCCGTAAGTCCTTCCGAGAGGTTGGTGTTAGGGGAAAGAGGGTACGGTCCCTGTGGGTGCCTCCTCCCACTGGGTTCCGGTCTAAATTGGGTGGCACTTCCCGGCCGTCCAAACAGTTACCTTACACCTTTCTAGTAGGTCGGACGGTCTGGGTACTCAACAACAACAACAACACTACCCAACCTAGAAAATGCAACACCATGAATCTTTGGCCATAAAATTGCGAGACAAACGCAGCTGGCCGATGTATACAAATGATTTGAAATACAAATTGGTCACATGATTAAAGCGCGGAATAAATGGGATGGAAACGGCAGATGAGCCAACAGTTGTTACTATCTGTCACCTACGGAAACCCGTTTCCTAAGCTGTTTTTCGTATCAAAAAACTACAAATTGGATACCACTAAACATCTCTTCAAAACCTAAAAATCTAGCAAATAATTTCTTCGATTTTCATAAATTGAACTGTAGGCCATTTTTCTAAGGACGGCAGTATAAATATTAGGAGATTTGAGGTCCAGACATTTCTGTGATAAAACTTTTCACCAAAAATTTATCTGGCATTTTAAAGAGTCCTTGGCATTTTTTATCGGATTATGGATAGAAAATGTTACGAAAATGGTAATAGAAAGTATTTTGTCATCTATTAACGATTAATTCAACTGTGTAGGATTTATTTTTTCCCTTTAGAACAAAAACGTGCAATACATTAAGAATAGGCCGTATTAAAGGTTCACAATCTATTTGCTTCAAGCTAAAAAATGCTTGTAAAAGGTTTGCGGTTGAGAATGTTTAAATGTTTTATTATGCTTTTCTTTTTTGAAAAGTGTTCCATGTTTAAAAAGTGTCCGATTTTTACGAAAATCAAGATATGCGTTATATTTACAAATCGAAATAATCGTACCAAATTTCGTTTAACAAGTTAAATATTTTTGCTAAATTTCAATTGAATTAACACTTTTTCCATCATAACTAGAGATTCTAAATCCCGAGATTCTGGAATCCCGTGTTACAAATGAATCCCTACATCCCCAAAATACAAATTCTAAAATCACAGGATTTTGGGATTTATCTCAGTAATATAATATGAAATATGGTGTCCTTTGAAGAAAGTAAAATAAATTTCGAAGTCCTACAGGATTCCAGGAATAGGAATTTATCAATGCCGAAATCGGGATTGTAGAAAACGTCTGGATTCGCAATCCCTAAATGCAACGTTCGGGGATGTTGGTGCAAACAAGTAAAAACAGCACTAGTTCAAGGTCCAGCAATCTTCTTGTCGTTCGTTCTCTCTCCATCCATCAAAGGAAACCTTTGCGGTGCCCATGATTCTTTGAATTCCATCCATCTTTTCCAGCGTAAGTGCTCTTAGTCACAAAACCAAAGGAACAGTGGTAATTAATTAAATTGTTCTGTAATGATTTCGGAAAGATAAATGGTTAATTTCCCTAAATGATATCCAAATCTGCAAAAATTAAATGCTTTTCAACATAGATGAATGAATGGGTGGAAAATAATCAGAGACAGATGAAATAATGCTAATCAGGGAAAATGAGTGGCTAAATTAACCTACACCGAGTGGCCAAATTGACGTATATACATAATTGAACTACGTTGGTAATCCTTTCAATAATAATATTTTCGTTAAATTTGGATACTGTTAAACATCCCATTATCATTATTACTTTCCTTATGCATAATGTATAAGGAGAGTATTGTGACGACGGGGTCGAAAATTCGAATTCGAGTTTTTGACGGGAGAGCACGTTTCAAGCATCCCTGATCACGAATCAAACATTTTTGAAGTGATGTCTGTGTGTGTGTATGTGTGTGTGTGTGTGAAAGTATGTGTGTGTAAAAGTATGTGCGTGTGTGTCAGTGAGTCTGTGGAGACGATAACTGACGAGCGAATGGACCGATTCAAAAGATATTTGGTACAAAAATCACAATCCGTAAACACTGGAAGCCTGTTGTTTTTATACGCAATCGAATGTTCAGACCCCCCCCCCCCTAAATTTTCGAGTGAAATTTTGAAAAAATTGCCCCAAAATCAAAATCGCTAATCAAGTTGCGCAAATAGACATTTCTTATGCAATTTTTCATTAGAAAACAATTGACATAAACTTTAGAAAGTTAACATGAACCGTTCTCGAGATATTGCACATTTTTCAAAAAAATTATCAAAAAAGTTATATATAAAAAAAAAAATTCTATTGAGAAACATGTTCACTTTTCATATGTAATACCATGTGATAAACTGGGTGACATCATTCTCGTGGATCTAGCTCGTTCCATTTAGAAAAAAGATACTTTGAGTAATACTTTTGTATTTGAACGCCAATAGTCATTTATCTGCTGTAAGAATAACTTATTTCTCCGTCCATAACGCTTGGCGAGATTTTGACGGCGAATTTGACGGAATGTCGCCAACTTGGCAACATGTTTAATTGTTGCCAAATTAACAAAAATCTCGCCAAATTGATAAAAATGACGCTAAATCAATGAAAATGACGACTAATTTAAGAAAATTCAATATCTTGGAAAGAATATAAGTATCTACTATAAGAATAACATTCTTTTTAACTGTAAAAGTAGTAAATTCATTGCATTATATAAGGAAAGTCATGTGTTGCTCACATCAATTTTTTTTTCTTATATACATATTATAATATGTAAGGAAAGTATTGTGACGGGTCGAAAATTCGAATTCGAGTTTTCGACGGGAGAGCACATTCTAAGCATCCCTGAACACAAATCGGACTTTTGTGAGGTGATGTCTCTCTCTCTCTCTCTCTCTCTCTGTGTGTGTGTGTCCGTGAGTCTGTGGAAACGATATCTCACGAATGGATCGCTTTGAACAAAATTTGGTACACAAATTACAATCCATGAATATTGGAATTCTATTGTTTGTAATGCAATCGAATGTTCAGAACCACGCTAAATTTTCGAGTGAAATTTTGAAAAAAATCGTCAAAAAATCAATGCCTTTAATAAAATTAAGCACATGGTTATTTCTTATGTAATTTTCAGTAGAAAACGGTTGACATAAACATTAGAACATTAGAACATTCTTCAAATATTGCACATTATTTAAATAAATTTATAAATAAATCGTAAAACAATTTGTCAAAAAATTTATCAAAAATCAACAAATAAAATCAATGAAGTAACGACTAATTGACGAAAGTTCAATACCTTAAAAGGCAAAATGAGTTGACTATAAAATTAATCCATTTCTCTATCCGCCCGTAACGTTTGGCGAGAATTTTAGTTGGACTTTGGCAAAATTTGAAATAGGCACCAAGTTATCAAAGTTACAAAAATTGCCGCCAGTGTGATAAAAATGACGCCATATGGGAAATAATGTTTCGCAAATTCTGTTTTTCGTCGCATGACGGATATACCTTTTAGTATATAAGACATGCTCTTCATTTGTCAGTAACACTCGATGCTGTATTTTGGCGAACTTGGCGAATAATCTAGCAAGGTATTGCCAACTTGGCGATATTTCGCCCCAGATTGACCCAAATATCGTAAATTACGCTAAATTAATGAAAATAAAGCCTCATTGATGATTTTATTATTAAAATACTTTAATATATGGATTATATTGCTTATTGAGACTGCTATCAATATTGATAAATGTTTATTTAGATTTGCGCAAAATATAAGTTAATTGGGTACTTTGAAATAGTTTTACACATTGTCTTTCATAAAATCGCCAAATGTACAATTCAACTTTAAAAACAGAATACGTTGATCTTATTCATTACTTTTTGATTGTAAAAGGAGTCAATTCATTGCATTATATGTAATAAGTCATGTGATTCCTACAACATATTTTTTTATTTTTTACCATACGTAAAAGTAATTGGAATGTGAATAAGAATGAATCAATTGTACACTGAGTAGTCAAATTATCATGACCAACAAACTATTTTATGCTAGTAGCTGTTTAAAGAAATAATAGAGATAAATTGTAACACCTAGATAATGCCAAAAAATAATCGCTTAAGAAGTAATAAACAATATATATATAATTTAAGAATTTTTATTATTTATATATATATATATATATATTGTTACATAACGTATCCTTTAGAATCGTGGTTATATACACAGGATACAAGAATGAGTCCAAGTTTCTGGATAGCTTACTTTTATTCACAAGAACAAAGTAAAGAAGAACAGTATACAAACAAACAGCACTTAAATGCGCCACTATAATTTCGCAGAATAAGTGATATTAGTCACAGAATGTTGACAAAAGTAATTTCACAAAACAACAGCTGCTACTCTCAAAACGTTGACAAAACGCACAGTCCAATGTAGATCGTGTTACATCCATTCGTCAATTCCACTGCAACGGAGGGATGAGTCCTTTTTATAGTCTCTCCTTAGAATCTTCTGGAAATCTCTATATCTATAGAATAATTGTTCTATGGAGAAATTTCTGGAACAATCAGGAAGTCGACAAATTGACAGTGAATCGCCAAATCTGGAAACCCTTCTTCTCATTGGAAAATCCTGGCAAACATGGTCTCATGTCATCCCCATGACATACTGACATCATGGAATGTCGTTTCTTCGCCTGGCATTCGTGACAGACTGAAGAGGAGGCGGCAAACGGAACATTCCTTGTTCGAAACAATATATACATTACGTGACAGTGAAATTAGACACAAAGTAGTGGGCAGGAAGTGATAAAAATCAGCAAACAGAGAGAGACAGCAACGAATAAGTGATGTTTATTGCAACATGATACACCTATACACTGAACGATAACACCGTCTGATCAGTAGGTTGTAAGACGGCGATACAGGCAGTAACACGTCTAAGTACAGAGTCCATGAGCATGCAGATGGTGTCCTGAGGGATGGCTGCCCATTCCTTATAAACCATTTGCCAGAGTTCGTTTTCTACACCCGGCGGTGGCAGCGCACGCAAACGACGTCCAATCACGTCCTAGACGTGTTCAATTGGTGAGAGATCAGGGGAGACTGGAGGCCAGAGAAACACCTGGGTACCTTGCAGAGCATGTTGTCTGATGCGTGCCGTGTGTGGTCGGGCGTTATCCTGCTGGTAAATGGCTTTGGGCACCCCCTGAAAGAAGGGTAGTGCCATCGACCGCAGCACGTTATTCATGTATCGTTGGGCTGTCACAGTGTCTTCAATACGGACCAGAGGTGACCTGCTATCGTAAGCGATGGCGCCCCAAATCATGATGCCGCGGTGCGGAGTTCCACAGATGCTGCCTGATTGAACCTGTCATCATTTCGGCTCCAGACTCGTAAATGGCGGCTGTCATTGCCGCCATGTACGAGTCTGGAGTCATGGTCGTGTTTTCAGATGAGTCACGCAGGAGCGTGACTCGTCTGAAAACACGATCATGTGCCATTCCGCCATCCATGTGGCTCTATCCCGACACCATTTCAAACGGAGGAGTCTGTACTTTTGGGTTAACGGCAGTCTTCTTAACGGGCGCCATGAGTGCAGGTCGCCGGCGACCAGTCTGCAGGTAACGGTCCTCGTCGATATGTGAGCATCAAGGGTGTCCTGCATATGCTGCAAAAGGGGACGGAAGTGGCCTGTGGGGTCGCCAACTCTTGCCGGCGGATGCGTCAGTCCACGCGTGCTAATGTCGCTCTACCGGCACCCTCAAATGTGCCACATTCCTTTGTTCTAGCTATTTTCGCCACAGCCGGTGCACCGTAGACGCGTGTAGGTGGATGTGAGCTGAGATTTGACATATGGACCAACCAACTCTTCTGAGTTCGATCAACATATCTCTCTTTAAATCGTCTGTCTGGTGGGACTGCCTCGGTTGGCGGCAGCCTGGCATCCTCTGTGACTGCACGCTTCCGCTGAGACAAAAAAAACATGCAAAATGATTTCCCCGGCAGACAGAGAAGCGCGACAATTTCCGATTCTGCAGGCTTCTTCCCTTATATCTCATTCAACGTGCGCTGGACACCTGCGTATTTCACATCATTTACATAACTCGGTGAGCTGCCTCTACCCTGCAATTTGCATATTTATATGCCCACTCCTTCCTGATGTCTCATATTCATTGTTACGTAGTGTGTGTGCATATATATATATATATATATATATATATATATATATATATATATATATATATATATATATATATATATATATATGTAAGAGCGAGATATGTTTTTATGATTTTGAAATTTATACATGTTGTATTAAACAGAATAAGTGATATGAATATAAGAGGAGTTTCAGTAAGACTCATAATATTTTACTTTTTGAAATAGCTAAATATGCGTTACAACTGTTACAACAACAAACTAATGGAAATAAATGCAGCCTCACTCATATCGAGTGCGAAGTCTTTCTTAAGTATGTGAATCCTACGAATTTCCTAAGACTCCACTATTTTATTGGCATGGTGGGCATTTAGGCGGCAGTAATTGATATAATTGCGATGTTGTTGATTCTGTTGTAGTTAATCGTAAAGGAAAATAATAGTCAAGTACATCAAAGGGAATAGAAAAGGTAGCATAATAGATTGCATCGAACTTAACGACTGATATTAGATTTATAGGAAGTGTCATTAAGAGATTTATGAAATTCATTATTTTATGCTGTTGCAATTTTTACGACTTACATCGTTATAAGATTAACAGTCTTTTCTTGATATTTAATAAGGGTGATAGTGATATGATATAAATTATGACGTTATTTGAATAGTCATTAATTCTTCTCCTTGAATAAACGTTATGCAGAAGGTACATGACACATAGAAATACTTGTATAAACATGTCAAAGAGATTGAAATGAGCATGCTTAAGAAATAAAGCTTTACTTTTAAAATAAGTTTTATCTAATTTAACAGCGAATGTTGTTTATTTTTAAAAATAGTCGTCTCAAAGTGGCTGAGTTAGTTTCTGTCTCTCAGTTGATAAGCACGCAAAGATTCAACTTTTTAAGTAGCCAAGAAAGCTTCCGAAGGGTATAAAAATATTTTTCAAATCCCATTTTCTCCGCTCTTGAGCAGTACAATCGAAAATCCGGCTATGTTATGTTCTGTTCCGATGTCGATACTACTCGTAAATCACCGATACATCTTCTAATACTATATATATATAGTCACCTTAATAGTCACCTTAATTACTATATATATATAGTCACCTTAATCTATACCTTTGGTAACTTTGATGAACTGTAACCAAGTTACTTTGTGATTTTCTAAAAGTATTCCAATGTACTCCGTCTTCTATATGTATTCGTAAATTGTGTCAACACCTAAAATGAATACACAGACGATGCAAAGTTTTTTTTATTACATATTTTAACAAAATTGTTATGAACACATTTTACCGAAATCTTACAACGTGAGGTTTTGTAACAATCTAGAATTCCATAAATTTGTGGGGAAGCAATAAGATAAATATCACTAAAATAATATTATTTATGCATTCTACTATTGATAAGTATATAGTTCCTATTAAAATAGTAGTTTTTTTCATTGTCTGGATACATGCTTCTTATCACAGATGGGATAAAAATATATATTAAGCAATAATGATTTTCTTTAATTATCCTTTTCCTTATTTTGATGTTTGTTGGCATATGCCCAAAGTTGTCCAATCTCGAGATCTATATATTTTTTCTCACTTGTAATGGAAATTACTATAAATAATCGCAAAATAAAAACCATATTGTAGTTCATTATTTGTGCATATAACTAATTAGTAGTCAACTGCAAAAAATTGTACTGTAAAAATACTCATTTGCTTTTATCATTTGTAAGTATTATTTAGTAGCTTCTTTTGTAAAAGTATCGTTTGAGAAAATACATTGTACATTTTTTGACAATGTCTGAGAAATATAACATAGAATATATAAAAGTTGCAATTTTATGTTTTGGACACTATATAGAATAAGCACAGGAAAAGTTTTAGAAGGAGGTCTCAAAAATTCGGATTCGGGTTTGTATTGAATTTATACGTTTTGGGTACACCAAGACTTTCTCTTTTTATACGTTTAAAGTTTTATACGTTTTGCGTACACTAAAGCGTTCTCGTTTTATACGTTAAACGTTTTATATATTTTGGGTACACCAAAGGTTTCTCATTTTATACGTTTAAAGTTTTATACGTTTTGTGTACTCCAAAGTTTTCTCGCTTTATAAGTTTAAAATTTTATACGTTTAAAATCTTATACTTTTTGGGTACCACCAAGGGTTTCTCGCTTTATACGTTTAAAGTTTTATGTGTTTAAAGTTTCATACGTTTTGGGTACACCAAAGCTTTCTCATTTTATACGTTTCGGACATACCAAAGCTTTCTCGTTTTATACGTTAAAAGTTTTATACTTTTTGTGTACACTAAAGCTTTCTCGTTTTATACGTTAAAAGTTTTATACTTTTTGTGTACACTAAAGCTTTCTCGTTTTATACAATTAAAGTTTTATACGTTTCGGACACACTAAAGCTTCCCCGTTTTATACATTTAAAATTTTATATGTTTTATGTACACCAAAGCTTTCTCGTTTTATACGTGTATACATTTATACATTATACGTTTGTACATTTATACATTATACGTTTATACATTTTATACGTTTATACATTATAGTTTATACATTTTGAGTATACCAAAGCTTTCTCGATTTATACGTTAAAAGTTTTATACATTTTGTGTACACCAAAGCATTCTCATTTTATACGTTTAAAGTTTTATACATTTTGAGTACAAAGTCGTCTCGTTTAATGCATTTAAAGTTTTATACGCTTTGGGTACGTTTCGGGTACACCAAAGCCTTCTCGTGTTATACATTTAAAGTTTTATACCTTTGGGAAACACCAAACGCTGTGAAATATCGTGTGATACATAAAGACTACATCCCTGAGCTCAATGAGAAATAACAACTTTGTCTTATTGTCAATATTTTTAAGAAAGCCCAAAAGGATGAAGTCACAAGAAGTAATATCGGGAGAACAGTGTGATCATTATGTCAGACTCAACCTTTGATTTAATGCCCTGGTAAATGTTGGTTTAAACAATCGCTAACATCCAAAGCGCGATGCGGGGGAGCACCATCCTGCTGGAAAATGATGTTTGGGCTATCACCGAACTACGAAGAGTTGTAACATACACAGGTCTGTATTCGTTCTGTGTTCCAAGCTTCATGACGACTAACGTCGCCTATTACCGAATGTAAAATACTTTCACAGTTGTTATGCTGGTATACTAAATTGGCCAGTAGATTAATTATTTTGATTTAAAATTAATTGTTACAAACACATCACTAAATTTCAAATTAAATCTCGAAAACATATTAATCTTCACTGGATATTGCGTTGTGATTTAGCAATAAAGTCCTCCAATTTCTGCTGCTGCATATAGTACACCACTTACACCACTTATATATTTATGCTCTCCACTCTAAAGGAATTTCATCAATGGGGACATCAATAATAATTCCTAATTAAATTTAATCTATTTGATATTTATACTTAATATTATTCATAATATGCAGTACTAATTAATTACTGTTAAGGGATTTGGAAACTTGATGTTAGTCCACGGTTATTATTGAATGATGCTGTTGACCTACATTTATTTTTACAACCTCAAAATAGCTTCAGTATATCGGTTATTAAATTTAAGATTATTAATATTATTAAGTAGGCGCAAAATGATACCAGCATCGTTGCTTCCGTCCTCGTTCATCGGTGCTTTTCACACCCGCTTTTCGTTCACTGGCGCAGCGTTAACACCGAGTACGATCACCTTAAACATGTGGATCCGTAAGTCCTTCCGAGAGCTTGGTGGTAGGGGAAGGAGGGTACGATCCCTGTGGATGCCTCCCCCACTGGTTTCCGGTCTAAATTGGGTGGTCCTTCCCGTCCGTTCAAACTGTTACCTTATACTTTTCTGGTAGGTCGGACGGTCTAGGTCTCAACAACAACACTCGCTTTTCGGTACTGAACTTTATAAGCCCGTCTGGTTAGTTTTTAAGGCTTTCTGCATCTACACACTATCACTAGCAGCCAACGGTCCTACCGTGCTGAAAACACCTGTTCCCGTTAGATCACCGAAGTCAAGCAGCATCGGGCGCTGTTAGTACTTGGATGGGTGACCACCTGGGAACACCGCGTGCTGTTGGCACATTTCGGACGCGGTAGCTCGGTAGTTTGCGCGCCGGATTTGCACACTGCCACAACTGCCGCCTTGTTCATGCGGAGTACGATCACGTTAAACATGTGGACCCGTAAGTCCTTCCGAGAGGTTGGTGGTAGGGGAAAGAGGGTACGGTCCCTTTGGATGCCTCCCCCACTGGGTTCCGGTCTAAATTGGGTGGCACTTTCCGGCCGTCCAAACGGTTACCTTACACCTCTCTGGTAGGTCAGACGGTCTGGGTCTCAATAACAACACTATCACTAACTCATCACCTTTGCATGGCTTTCGGATACCTCTGTCGTTTCATTATTTCCTTCTGTGATGAATTTTATAAGCGCTTTTCATCATTTCTGTCCACTTTGTTGTAGGTCAAGGGTTGGCTATTTAACGTCAACACTGGTTGGCCCGAGAGCATATTACATAACATGACGTGGAATCAGAAAGTGGGGACTTCCATTTAGGCAGTAGTTCTACTTCACTGTCATTATGTTGCAAATAATAAATTATAGTGTGATTTTATACACCCAGACTGCCGCTCTTAATTTATTTTGACTGGACGCTTTCATTGTTGAGTACAGTTTTAAGTGTCACAAACAGCCTACCCGACAATTGCGTATTAATGTCTATAATTGGAATACGAACACTGTCTGATATCAAATAAACGTTGTAACAATTACTAAAAATCCAGACCGGTATTATTATTATTATTATGGTAACAATTATGTAACATTATAGTATTGTATGTTATGGAACTTATAGAATTGCAACAATTACTGTAAGTTTTTATCTATTGCCGTTTCGGTGTGAATACATGAAGTTGTGTAAGTTATTCATGAACGACCTGTATAAATGTGGACAGGATCTGTGGACAGACAGCACATGCATAAAATCTGAAATTGCATTCATGTGATGTCCACATACAATATGTTGTTGTTGTTGAGACCCAGACCTCCCGACTTACCAGAAAGGTGTAAAGTAACCGTTTGGACGGCCGGGAAGTGTCACCCAATTTAGACCGGAACCCAGTGGGGGAGGCATCCACAGGGACCGTACCCTCCTTCCCTTACCACCAACCTCTCGGAAGGACTTACGGACCCACATGTTTAACGTGATCGTACTCCGTATGAACACGCCACATACAATATGTGTTACTGTTTACACTGGAGATAAAAATACTTTAGTCATGTTCCTGTTTATCAAAAACAGAAATTTAATTGATCTTTAATTGCTCAGCATTGTTGTAATGATTGATATATTGATATAATGATCACACCGTTCCCCCTATATTACTTCACTGGACGCCTTCCTTTGGGGCTTTCTTAAAGAGATTGCCTACAAGACAAAGTGGGCTTCTCTCATTGAGCTCAAGGAACGCACCACTGTAGCCTTCCTTCATGTATCACTTATAGATAAAGTTACGTGTTTGGACATGTACTTTTTTAATCCGTTCATTTGTTTTCTAGCGTCCTGTACATCACCCGACGTGACGTAACTTTACCCGTTCCCTTAACTATTATCTCTTCCAGATTAAATCGATCACAATTACTTCCATTACCGCCAACCAATTCTGCCCTGTGACTAAGTGCACTTAGGAGATAATGATAGATCGAGCTCAAATAATCATAGGCACCACAAAGGTTTCCTTTAATTGTTAGAGAGAGAGCGATTTCTTTTTGATCTACTGAACCGTGAGCGTGGGAGTTTTTGCAAGTTTGTTGGCAGACGATAAAATATTTCGTGGATTTAGATAGAATTTGTTTTAGCATTATAGGAAAGGGGGGAGATTCTTTTCGGTTTACCTATAAATAAAAATAATTATATTTTTATACGTAAAGAATATATATATATATATATATGCTTGTAATAGGTATAATAAATTTTCATATAATAAACAAATTAAAACATTTTAAGTTTATTTATTTTCTCAAGAATTTGTGAAGTTCACAATATAATCAGGCAATTTATAATTTACACATTCCATAACTATTTTGCTTCGATGTGAGATTTACTAATTTTTTATCATTTAGCGTGGATTATTTAAACTTTTCATGAATGTTTTGCATTTTTACAATAGTATTATTGAACACAACAAAAATATACAATATATAATAATTATGAATAGCCTTTAGAACACAACAAAAATAAACAATTTATATTAATTATAAATAACATTTTGATTACTAATTATCTGATAATATTAATATAATCAGGCAGCTATTTCAGTGTCTATTAATTAATTAAAATGTATGTTTGTCTTTTTGTCTATTCATCTTTTAGTTGCGTAGCTTTAAAACTAAGCAACCTATAGCTACGAAATTCGGTGCAGTTATAATACAGATCATGTCCCAATGTACCTCGAAATCCATTGTATAATTCCTTCACATTAACTTATTTATTTTAAATTCGTCGAAATATGCATAATTTATGCAATTTCATTTTTACTTTTAGACATCGGCTGATTGAATATTAACATGATTCTAATTTTTGGCATGAATATGAAGTCATATCGCATATGAATACGTCAGTGTTTTTAGAATGCGATCTTCTTGTTTGGGAATTAGTTGAACATTTAATTGCTGTTTGATGATGTTTTGAGACATTACTATTAACTATAGGCTATTGTGAGGGGGGGGGGGGAGGATGATCCCTGATTATGGGGGATAGGTTCGAACTCGGAATCTTTCTATTACTGATCCCGTACTATACCATCTGGCCTAAAAGAATTCTCACAGACCGAGGGAATAGCCGGCGAGTTTTTCGTAACGATGAGTGACGCAATGCTGCCGCCTCACTATTAACTATAGCTATTAACTCCAATGTTATTTACTTATTGTTACGTTCCAGCATCATCCCTATCATTCTTGCGCAGTTAGATCGCACCCACAAATCCGAATAATATATCGGAACTATTTTATACATTAGATATTAATTTAAATGTAATGTAAACGTAGTAAACATTAAAATGGATCTTTTAAACAGGGCTTTTTATGTATCCAACGTCATTTTTATATGTTTCAGTTAATGCGGACTCTCATTAATTCGGACTATTTTCCTCCCCCAATTAGTCCGGATGAATGACATTATCTAGCTAAGATAAAATTGAAAATTCATCTGTTTGTTTGCCCATTTGCCTTATAATCACGGAAGAATGGCTGTACCGAATTTCATGAAATTTTTATGAGTAGCCTTGGTCCCACTTAAAATTCAAGCATCCGTCTGTCCTTATGTCTGTTCTTCTTCATGTCCTCATGACTGTTTCTTCACATCGAGCGTGACCCAATCGTTATATGAGCTGTCATAAAAACGGTACTTAAATAATTCTTAAGTCTATCTACAATAAATAAAATTTAAAATTTGTTAACGCGACCCGATCGTTCTTTGAACCTCTATCATTAAAATTAAAGATGGTTTTTAAATAAGGACAGACAGAAGAAGCAAGGTAGATTGATATTCATCACTTTAGGCATAGACCAAATTACCCGCAGCTTTTAGCATAGCCAATTGTATGTTGCCTACTCAAGGACCTTAAATGAAATATTTCTCTTTATTTCTGCCTCTAATAACCTTAGTAGCATTGTAATATTGGTTCAATATTGTCAGCTAATATAGATCAAATGCTAGACTAATATGAAAATATGGACATCTTGGCAATATTTGGATTATATTTGTTTTCAATATTGGCTGTTTCTGTAACCAATATTGACATGCCAATAAAAACCTAATATGTATCTACTTTTGGTTGACGATATATTCCACATATTGGAAATATTTCGAATGTAACGTCAATATTGGCGTAATATTGTAATTCCAATATCAAGCACACATTGGCGGCTAAATGTATACCAAATATTGGCAATACCTTGGAAATATATTTCCAGTGAAACGCTAAAATATACAATATGGGCCCAATATTTGACGAATATTGGGCATGCTACTATGGAAGAAGACCAGAAACTAAGTACCTACAAATTTATACAGAAGCGATTGTTTGATTGTGAAATTGCTGTTATCTATATAAATAAAATTGTAAGTTGGAAATATTTCCAATGAAATTCCAATGTATATCAAATATTAGCATCACATTGGAAATATTTCCAATGAAATTCCACTGTATATCAAATATTAACATCACATTGGAAATATTTCCAGTTAAACGCCGATATATACAATATTGGCCTCAATATTAGACCAATATTGGCATACTATGGAAGTAGAGCACAAACGAAGAATGTACGAAGAAGTGGTTGCTTAAATAGAAAATTGTTATTATCTATATAAATAAAATTGTAAGTTGTATTTCTGTCTATTCTGACCATGTCTATTATCACAGTACAAGGGAACTAACTCATTTCCTTCTTTCATATTTGCAATATTTATTGTAAAATTTTAAAAAGAAAAACTCCAAATACTAAATGCCTACCACAAATTAGAAATTGTTATTATCTATATAAATGAAACTGTAAGTTGTATTTCTATCCATGTCTATTATTACAGTACAAGAGGAACTAACTCATTTCCTTCTTTCATTTTTGCAATATTATAAAATTTTAAAAAGAAAAATTCCAAATACTAAATGCTCACCACAAATTAGAAATTAAGTTTCTTTATATTATATACTCCGTAAAAAGAACGGATATGCAGCTAGTATTATGTATATACCCCTACACATATCATACAGTAAGGGAATTAAAACGATTATCTTTACTCTTAGAAAAGTGTTACACATAAGCGTTAAATAAATGGACTTTTAAATACAAAACCATCCGAACCTTCCGTTCTTCAAGGTTCAGTAATTCCAGAAACTAGAACACACTTCCACAATTAACGAAAATCGTTCCGTGGGGGCCATGAATCTTAGTATCCTATCCATCACTTGCAGAAAGTCTATCAAAGTAATAGGATTCATTTAATGGCTTCATTCGGATACTTTGGGATAGGTTGAAATACATTTAGAGTAGTGCACTTGGGGGTATGGAAATTATAACCAGACAATTTATTTTTTAAATGTTCTATAAAAAAAGTTGTGAGCTTTTCAAGTAATGTTTTCCTAATTGCACTCAATTATTAAAATTACAATAACTTCGTTAAAAGCAATATATGATACACAATTACTAGTATCGGCTGGTTTTGAAGACGAAAACAGCCTTCTTCGTCAAGACATACGACAAATGAAACTTTTATTCATTAGAGAAAGATTGGCAACTATTGCAGAGACAGCAAACTTGATAGAAGCAGAGGAAGGTTGTTGCCAGCAGTGAAAGAAACAGGGGAAGAAAAAACCCAGAGGAAGTGACAAGAGGTGAGGCTTAATGAATGAATGATAGAGCACCAAAAAGAAAGGTGAACGTCGGACAAATGATTCAAATCAGTTGTTCATAAAAGCTCAAGTAAATTTGAAAAAAAAAATAGAAGAATGAGATTTTCCGAAACATGGCGGAGTCAAAAGAAATAAAAAAATTAATTGATCCTTTCTTCTGGGTTTTTTTCACCCCCATTTCTTCTCTCGCCGTAGGCAACGTATTTTTACTACTCCTGTCCCTTTTACTGTTCGTACATCAGTCGCCGATTTCTGTCTACCGAGTGAAAATTTCGCTTCTTGTGTGTTCTGACGAAGAAGGCTATTTCTGCCTTCGAAACCGGTCGATACTATTTATTTTGTATTATTTGCTTCTTTTAACGCTGCTTTTAATTTTATTCTTTAACAGCAGTTTGAACTGTATGTATTCACTTATTAGTTTAGTTCTCAATGCTCAATGATAATTAAAAACAAAAAAAAAACTTTGCATATTTTTTGGATTGGATTAGATTCAAAGAAATGTGATAGAAAGAGGTCAAAAATTGGATGCAAAATGTGTCTTACTGCAAAAACTTGCAGTAAGGCACCGTCAAACTACATTTGAAATAAATCCGTAAAAATGTGACCGTTCTCTAGCGAACACTTGTTTAAAAAATTCGCCGATTTTTTCGGAATTTATATAAGATCGCGATTAATTTTAGATGCGCAACTTCATTTGTCTTTTAACCCATTTCTCTACATGTATAGAATGAAATGGATGGTGTCATCCGCTTCACCAATGCAGGCTTTCTGCATATTCTCATGGCAGGTTCAACTGTATGCATTTCAAGCACATGTCCGCATATTAAACAATTCCATGGCACTGCAATATTCCAATTTAAAGTACTTAATGTATAGACAGAATTTTTTTTCCGCCAAATGCAAAAAAAGAGGGCATAAATCTCCGCGGAGAATTTAGAAAATTTCACCACCGTAGGCGACAATTGCCAATATTTGACTGGTCTGTAATATTGCTTCAGATGTGTTGCCAAGGTTGTAAAATCATCGCCCATTGTGGCAAACAGGTACATATTGGTTTCTGTTATGCATGTGTTTTATTAGTGTGTCTGGTGTGAAGCCGATAATGGTTCAATGCCCAATTTTAGCCAATATTGCAAATATTGGCTCAAAATGAGTGTAATATCATCAGTATTATAAAAGTTCACCTAATGCTTTTAAAACATACAAAGCTAGCACGAACAGATATTGAAATACTATTAGAGTGAATGATTAAATCAATGTTAAGTGATTCGACTATGTGGTTAAGTGTAAACACTTTCATAATTCGTCCAGGGGATGGCGGAACACTATTTCTCATTTTCAACCCGGCGGCAATAGTACCTTTGTTTGTACTATATATTTTACTGAAAGTAAATAATGGTTCATTTACTCTGTAGAAAACGTCACACAGACGCGTTAAATAGATGGATTGTAACCACTCTTTCTCCGAGGTTCAACAATTCCAGAAACTGAAACATTCTTCCTCAATTAACGGATATCGTTCCATGGAGGCCATGGATCTTAGCTGCTTATCCATCACTCAAAGATACTCCTATTTAAAAATAAATAAACAAATAAAATTAAATAAAAATGTTCTTTAAATAGCTTTATCGAATAGATGAAAATAGCTTAAAATACACGTAGTGTCGTCTGTATAGAGATCATAACTATACAAAGGATTTTAAAAGTAGTGTATGAAATGTTAAGTGTCAATTAAGTTTTGCTTTCTTAGGTCTCAATTTCCACAGAAGTACAGTTGCGGTTCTGCGTGAACTTGGCGCAAACCATTTCCAGATGGTATTACTTTTTTTGAAGGAAGTTTTTGTTTTCTATACTTAGCGGGGAGTTTTTTTTTACCATTGTGGAGCACCATTTTTCCAAGCACAATTTATTCATGTTTTTTCAAGTTTTGAAATTATAAATCAAATTTATATTGAAGTTTTAAAAGAAAAATATATATTCTCCTCCAGAACACGCAAAATGAGTAATCATTAGTTGGTTTCTCAACACAGAAAGAGGCTAAGAAATCATATTTTTGAAATTCGTTTAGGATGAACAATATAAGAAAGATCTGATCAAATTAAACGTGATTTAAAATTTCGTATTAAGGAACATGAAAACTATGCCAAAAAACAGGAATTTAAAAAATCTTCAATTGCTCAACTTTGCTATCAATTTGATCTCCGTTTTGAGTTTTCTTCAGCAAGGATCGTACAAAAAAGAACTTCAATCTATGATTGGCTTTTTTTAAACCATTCACATCCAAAAAAATTCTAGTAATTTAGTTAATGACATGTCCAGTACTTCATTTTTGTCCGCAGTTTGGCGGAGTGCCCTGTAAATTTATTACTTTTTTCGTTCTATTCCCTTGGGGTTCTTGTGTGTCGTTTTAACCTATTTTTCGACTTGTTGGGTCTCATTTTTTCCGATTTTGAATTTAACTCGTCTTGTCGGGATATTCCTGTTGTGTTTTGGCGCACGCCAATTTTGTGTGTTACTTCTCGTTTCGAATTGGCTGGACGGCTTTTCATGCTGCTTTCTGATTGGTTCCCTTTTAATTAAGATCTTGAACATAAAATCCTCTTTGTTTCTTTCTATTGCACCCATTTCTCTTTTGGACTTGGGGTTTGTTGATTCTCTTGCACTGGCGACGGTCTAAACAGCTGTATGCTGCCTTATTGTGTTATATCAATTGTGTTATATTGTGTTACTCAAGTTTTTCTCTGAATAAACATTGCTGTACAAAAGTTTAAATGTTGGATTTTAATATTAAGCTTCACTTCTCTATGTTTTATTTACACAGCTGCAAGAACGACTTGACGGAACAAAATAAATACCATAGAGTTTGAGATTTACCCTTTACCTCCATTATACATACATTAATAAAATGCAAATCTATGGAAATACGTTTCAGTGATTTTTGATGTCTATATTTCAATTTAACTTACAATTCAAATTCTAACTCTTTTTTATTCGAACTTACAAATGAAGTATTTTTTTTTATACTTCTAATTCCATAATTTATTTGTTAAGTTTTGATTTGAAATATTTCACAGTTCTTATACTTCATACTTTCAAGTCCATTCAAAGATCGGCTGTTGTTAGTAGTAAGGGAAGGCCTAAGTCTTTATTACCTAAACTTGCTTGTTACGGCCCAGTTCCACTGTAACTGACGTAACAAACAATACAAGATTTATGGCTTCTTTATACCAGGAAATATTTACTAAAAATAACAAAGTAAAACTTTATACCTTAAAATATTTATTACCTATGGCTATCATATAGCAACTTTAAAAAAGCTGATGTGGACAGCACATGACTTTCCTTATATAATGCAATGAATTTAATACATTTACAGTTAAAAAAATGTTATTCTTATAGTAGATACTTATACCCTTTCCAAGATATTGAATTTTCTTCAATTAGTCGTCATTTTTATCCATTTGGCGAGATTTCCGTTAATTATGCAACATTTAAAAAATTCGCCAAGTTGGCGATATTTCGCAAAATTCATCGCAAAAATCTCAACAAACGTTATGGACGGAGAAATAAGTTATTCTTACAGCAGATAAATGACTATTGGTATTCAAATACAAAAGTATTACTCAAAGTATCTTTTCTCGTGAATGGAACGAGTAAGATCCACGAGAATGATATCACTAAATTCATGGCATGTTATTACATATGAAAAGTGAACATGTTTCTTAAGAGTTAATATTTTTTTTTATTTTACATGATTTTTTGATAAATTTATTTGAAAAAATGCGTAATATCTCGAGAACGGTTGTTGCTAGCGTTCAACAGTTTGTGCCATTCGTTTTCTAAGGAAAAATTACATAAAAAATGTCTACCTACGTAACTTTATTAGAGGTTTTGATTTTTCGATGATTTTTTTCAAAATTTCACTCGAAAATTTGGGGGGTGGGGTATGAACATTCGATTGTGTTTAAAAACAATAGCCTTCCAGTATTCACGAATTGTGATTTTTGTACCAAATTTCGTTCGAATCGATCCATTCGTTCGTCAGTTATCGTCTCCACAGACTCACTGACACACACACAGACCCACTGACACACACACACAGACATCACTTCAAAAATGTTTGATTCGTGATCAGGGATGCTTGAAACGTGCTCTCCCGTCAAAAACTCGAATACGAATTTTCGACCCCGTCACAATACTTTCCTTATACATTATGTATATAAGGAAAGTAAAAAAAATATTGCTATATATAAACCTCTAATTTCATTTTAAAATTGTGGAAATGACGTAACTCAATTGGACAAGATGTATTGAGTTAAATACTACCAAAATGTTAAAACTAGAATGGTATTTTTTGCTTATAAACAATACTAAAAAAACTAAATGCATACCTATTTATATTTTGTTTATCAACCATAATTTTAAAAATTGCTCATCTTTTGTAACTGCCGTAACATATTTCTGTAACTGATGCAACTGTATCAGTTGCTTATGATGTCACTTATATTTGAAGTGCATTTTTGTTCCACGATATTTTTATAAGAAATATAAAGATTTTTTGCTAATACACATGGATAATATAAAAATTTAAAATTAGGCTATAATCTGAATATTAATTTTCGGCCAAAAATGAAACTTCTATGTGGAATTGACTTACAGTCAATAAAACGAAAAATCGTAAATATATGATGAATACCTTACGAATCATAAAGCAAAACGAGATTTTATATATAATGTAATGTATTAAATCAAATAAAATCAGTTTCATATTATGAATTAATTAACTGGTTTGTTCATCAATTATCAGTTATCAGAATATAATTAATGTTTAGTGCTGATTAAGTTTGAAGGAACGTGTTTTCTTTGCTACTTTCCAATTATAGTGAATATACTTTTCTGTTTGTTATATTTATAATTCTACTATTTTCTTGAAAGTAAATTGTTTTTTTCTCTTCTAGGTAAGTGGCTACTTCCTTATTTACATTTTTGACCAGGTAATGCTATTTTGATATAATTTTCAAGTGTTCATATTTGACTAATTTTCTTCGCTCAGGGAAGACCAATAGTTGAATATCTGGTATTATATCAATGGTAATACACTCTATAACAAAAAAAAAAAAAAAAAAAAAAAAAAAAAAAAAAAAAAAAAAATCGACGCACCAAGAATGAGTTGTCCGATTGTAATAAAAATTGGTAGATGTGAAGAACATACATAGAAAAAGAAACGATTAAAATTTCAGAAGAATTTAATGAGTTAGAGTTTGACCGTATACAAACGGAGGAAGTCAATAAGGCGTTGGCCCACCTCTGACCTGGATGCAAGATGTCACCCGGTGTGGCATAGACTGATAAAGTTCACGGATGGTGTCCTGCGGAAGGTCTTACCAAATTGTCTCCAACTGTCGGGTTAAATCGTCAACATTCCTGGATGGTTGCAATCGCCTTCCCATAACGTCCCAAATGTGCTCGATGGCAGAGAGATCAGGAGACCTAGCTGGCCAAGGAAGTATTGGACAAGCTTGAAGACAACTCATAGCAACACGTACCGTGTGCGGCCGGGCATTATCTTGTTGAAAAGTCAGTGTTCGGAGTGTCGCAAAAGGAACGGTAACATAACCGGTCGTAGAAGTTGTCTATGTACCGCTGAGCTGTCAGTGTACCAGAAATGACTATCAAAGGGGTCCGGCTATCAAAGGAGATGGCACCCCAGACCATACCCACCTGCAGATATACACCTGCCCAGATATACACCTGCCAGTTCCGATGCGCTGGAGCTCTCACTATTGATTCATCGGATACTAAATTTTATTCATTTGCATGTTCGCTCGAAATGTCTTTGCATACGAAATTTCATTACAATCGAACAACTCATTCTTGGTGTGTCGATTTTTTTATAGAGTATATTATATGTATATTATCAACCAATAATATTATTTACTTATTTAATATTATAATTTTACAAAACTCCATATGATAATATTATCAGTTTGCTAAATCTATTTAATTTCCAGTGAAGAACAAATTTTGTTAATGTTCTAATTATAGAAAAAATAGTTACATTTTCCGTGTTTTTTAATTAAATTAATGATATGGTAACCTTTTTGTATTTAAATTAATATCATTTCTTCTAAGTAAATGCTTTCTATTTAAATTACTGATCAGATAATATATCATTTTCATGAGACAATTCGTTCGAGACAATCGATGAGACAAGTCGTTAATAATTAGGCGTATTTTGCTCCAGCTAATTTACTGTCTAGATACGTCAAAGGTAGTGTACTTAGTTTTTACTATGAAATTTGAATTTTTAAAATTTTAAAGTTCTCCAAATGATAAGTCAAAATCCACTTTTTCTCAAAATATGTCCCTATTCATAAAAATTCCACAGAAAATATGTTTATGTTAAATAGTTGGAATTTGGTATGCTGGTTGTCATGTACTAGTTACCGTTGTAGGAAAAATTACAAAATTTGAAGATACCCGTATAGCAGGTCTAAGTCTTGCAAACTTCTTTATTTTCTCAAAAGAAGACAATAACAAGCAAAGTTCTTCAGAACATATGTTAAAAGCATGTCGTTGCGAGTTGATATGCTGAGTGCATATCCCTCACTACTCCAGGTGTTCTAAAGAAGAAAAAAAGGTATTTTATTAAATACAAACTGGTGAAAAAACCAATTTCTTTAGCTTTATAAAAAAGTGCCAACCACAAAAATGTTAGAGAAGAATAACTCGCCAGGTTTATCAAATTTCATGAGTGAATAGTAGCTTGCAAAGTGTACTTTGGAAATTTAACTCTTTGATTTGAAGCAGTTTAATGCTGCAGTGAACATAAATGAATTAAAAGGGGTTGGGATGTTTAAACTTAAACTGCGTATACTTTGCAAATTTACCACTTTCATTTGAAGCAGTTTTTGCTGCAGTGAACATAGATGAATTAAAAGGTGTTGGGATGATAAAAATTGAACTGAGTATGCTTTGCAAATTTACCTCTTTGATTTGAAACAGTTTTTGCTGCAGTGAACATAGATGAATTAAAAGAAGTTGGGATGATAAAACTTGAACTGCGTATACTTTGCAAATTTTCCTCTTTGATTTGAAGCAGTTCTTGCTGCAGTGAACATAAATGAATTAAAAGGAGTTGGGATGATAAAAATTGAACTGCGTATACTTTGCAAATTTACCTCTTTGATTTGAAGCAGTTTTTGCTACAGTGAACATAGATGAATTAAAAGGAGTTGGGATGATAAAAATTGAACTGCGTATACTTTGCAAATTTACCTCTTTCATTTGAAGCAGTTTTTGCTACAGTGAACATAGATGAATTAAAAGGAATTGGGATTTTAAAAATTGAACTGCGTATACTTTGCAAATTTACCTCTTTGATTTGAAGCAGTTCTTGCTACAGTGAACATAGATGAATTAAAAGGAGTTGGGATGATAAAAATTGAACTGCGTATACTTTGCAAATTTACCTCTTTCATTTGAAGCTGTTTTTGCTACAGTGAACATAGATGAATTAAAAGGAATTGGGATTTTAAAAATTGAACTGCGTATACTTTGCAAATTTACCTCTTTGATTTGAAGCAGTTCTTGCTGCAGTAAACATATATGAATTAAAAAGGAGTTGCGATGATAAAACTTGAACTGCATATATATTTCAATTCTACAAAACACATCCAATAACTTTTACTTTCTATACCTTTTGTAATGAAGTGTGATAAACTTGGCGATAGTTCTTCATATCGATCATGTTTATGGCTGATACTTTTTGTAAAGCTGAAGAACTAGACTTATTCTACAAGTTTGAATTTGATGAATATACTTTCTCTTATTTTTTGCTAACTAATTTGCTGTAAAGGAGAGTAGACGAGTAATTAAACGCAGAAAATGGAATTAATGTTTATCTTTCTTATCAACCAATAATATTTTTATTCATGTATTTATTTATTACTGTTTTCTAAAAACATGAACGCGATACTTTGTGTGTTTATAAAATAAAGTTTTCCACATCGCCGCGAATTTAGAAAAATATAAATCAAAGCTACAAAAGAATACATTTATGGAATTTGGACCTTATAGGATGGGTTTTAAAAGTTAAAAGCTAAAAATTTAAAAGCAGCTTTGGAAACCCCACCTCTTTAAATATTGGCGTTTTGTTACCACGTTTCTGCATTTGAAAGATGTCGTCAACTTGACAAGTTTTTGGAATGTTCGAGAATTTTATTGATTAGTCAAAAATGTTTCGAGTTACATTGCTTTTTCAGGAATTTTCTTTAGAGAGTATATAAGATAATTTATTCATTAGAAAGGGATGTCAGTATTTTGATTATACAACAGTCATTGCAAATTGGCATTTATTTCCTGTTTATTGAATTTCACGGTTAATTTGAGACTTTATGGGCATATAGAAGAAAATTAACTTTATCTTGTTCTGATTACTGCAGCTTGAAACTTAAATTTAAGTTTGACCTTAGTTTTGTACCATAAGAATTCACAAGAAATTGTACTTATTCTTGTACCATCAATTTCACAAGATACATTTCAAGAATATAAATTCACTGCATAATGCGGCACACGTGTTAATACTAATCGTTAAGGATATGAATGACTATTGTATACGTGAAATAGTGCCAATATATCTTCAGTAACTTTACACCAAACAAAATGGAAGCATTATACAATATTTTCTGAACCTTACTTAAAATTCTAATTTATTTTCTCGGTTTTCAAAATACAGTAAACTTTCAAAAATTCTCATAAATAGTTAATGTCCAAAACACCATATTTGAAGGCTTTTATCATTTTAGGCATACATAAGAGGAATAATAAAAAAAATGGCTACGGGCCAACCATTGTCAAGTTTGCTCGTTGAATGTGTTAAAGATAAGGCTGTTTACTTCCCTAAACAAACATATACAGAAACACTTTATAGAAAGATATTGAACAGTATCATATATGCATAGGTTTATACATTAATGTTGCATGTCTAGAATATATATGGTACTAGCAAAAATAGTAGACTTTGAAGAACCCAGTTTGATACTAAAAAAATCTTTGACCCAGTATAATACTATTGTACTTTGACCCAGTATAATACTAAAAAAATCTGATGTGGGCAGCACATGACTTTCCTTATATAATGCAATGAATTTATTACTTTTACAGTTAAACAAATGTTATTCTTATAGTAGATACTTATATTCTTTCTTAGATATTGAATTTTCGACAATTAATTGTCATATTCATTGATTTAACGTCATTTTTATCCATGTGGCGAGTTTTACGTTAATTTAGCAACATTTAAAAAAGTCGCCAAGTTGGCGACATTCCACCAAATTCGTCGTCAAAATCTCACCAAGCGTTATGGGCGGAAAAATAAGTTATTCTTACAGCAGATAAATGACTATTGGCGTTCAAATACAAAAGTATTACTCAAAGTATCTTTTTTCATGAATGGAACGAACTAGATCCACGAGAATGATGTCACCCAATTTATCACATGGTATTACATATGAAAAGTGACCATGTTTCTCAATAGGAAATAAATATTTTTTAATTTATATGATTTTTTGATAATTTTTTTAAAAAATGTGCAAAATCTACGGTTCATATTAGCGTTCTAAAATTTATGCCAATCGTTTTCTAATGAAAATTTATATAAGAAATGTCTGTTTGCGTAATTTCTTTAGAGGTTTTGATTTTTTGACGATTTTTTCAAAATTTCACAAATTTAGGGGGGTTTTGAACATTCGATTGCTTATAAAAACAAAAGGCTTCCAGTGTTTATGGATTTTAATTTTTGTACCAAATTTCATTCAAATCGGTCTATTCGTTCGTGAGTTATCGTCTCCACAGACTCACTGACACACACACACACACACATACTTTCACACATACACACACACACACACACACAGACATCATTTCAAAAATTTTCGATTCGTGATCAGGGATGTTTGAATCGTGCTCTCCCGTCGAAAACTCGAATTCGAATTTTCGACCGCGTCACTATACTTCCCTTATACATTATTGTATATAAGGAAAGTAATAAAATCAATTCGATAAAAATCTGAATTGTTTGAAAATAATCAGTTCTCGTGTTAGTTTAGCAAATTATGTAAATCGACTAAAATGTTTTCTGGTTATAAGCGGTTATAATAGATATTTAAATCATGTATTTGAAAACCCATTGTTTCACGGACAGATACTAGACAATGAAATTTATAATAAAACTTTCTATGAATCTAATATCATTAGTTGAAAAAAAAATCATACACATAGATTGAGTAATACAGTAGATATTAGTTTCCTTATATACAATAATGTATAAGGAAAGTATTGTGACGGGGTCGAAAATTCGAATTCGAGTTTTTGACGGGAAAGCACATTTCAAGCGTCCCTGATCACGAATCGAACGTTTTTTAGGTGATGTTTGTGTGTGTGTGTCAGTGAGGCTATAGAGACAATATCTCACGAACGAATGGAGCGATTCGAATGAAATTTGGCACAAAAATCACAATCCGGGAATACTGGAAGCCTATTGTTTTTAAACGCAATCGAATGTTCAGAACCCCCTAAATATTCGAGTAAAATTTCGAAAAAATCATCAAAAAATCAAAACCTTTAATAAAGTTACGCAAATAGACATTTCTTATGTAATTTTTCCTTAGAAAACGATTGACATAAATTTTAGAATGCTAGCATGAACCGTTCTCGAGATATTGCAGATTTTTCAAATAAATTTATAAAAAAATCCCATAAATTAAAAATAATATATTAATTGTTGAAAAACATCTTCACTTTTCATATGTAATACCATGCGATAAATTGGGAGAAATCATTCTCGTGGATCTAGCTCGTTCCATTCATAAGAAAAAATACTTCGAGTAATACATTTGTATTTGAACGCCAATAGTCATTATCTGCTATAAAAATAACTTATTTCTCCGTCCATAACGCTTGGCGATATTTTGGCGACGAATTTGGCGGAATGTCGCCAATTTGGCGACTTTTTTAAATGTTGCCAAATTAACGAAAATCTCGCCAAATGGATAAAAATAACGCTAAATCGATGAAAATGACGACTAATTAACGAAAATTTAATATCTTGGAAAGAATCTAAGTATCTACTATAAGAATAACCAATTTTTGCTGGAAAAGTAGTAAATTCATTGCATTATATAAGGAAAGTCATGTGCTGCCCACATCAGATTTTTTTACTTATGCCAAAAGGATGAAAGGTACATATGTTGTTTTTTAAACAACCCGGAACCACACACAGTGGTAGTCAGACTTCGTTTCATTTGTCATCCAATTTAAACCGGGCCCAATAGGAGTAGCAGCCACAGAGACCACACCCTCCTTCCCCTGCCTATCACCTTTCGGAAAGACTTTCGGACCTACTGATTTAACGTGCCCGTACTGTGCTATTTAATGCTAGTTATTTCGGACGTCATTGTAGGATGATCAAACTTGCATCAGATTATTCCTTGGATTCCGCCTCATTGCCTGAAAGAAATTCATCAAAATATATCGCGTGGTTTAGTAAATATTTATGTTAGAAGCGTGTATTGGAGTACTTTCTTTTATATATTAGACTAAAATTTATGTTCCGGCAAAAATTGAGCTTAATATTATCTCGAAAATGTTTATCACTCTTTTACGCTCCACTAGATCTTAAAAAGTTTGTGCCCAAATCTCTTAATTCATTTCTTTAGTTTCCTAAACACGAAAAGTTTAAAAAATTCTGACAAATATTTTATGTCCGGAACACTTTATTAGAAGGTTTTTATCATTTTAGACAAACATGAAATGAATGATAAAAAGGTGGAAATGTGCCAAGTTCTGTCGGTTTAGCGCACAGTCAGTGTGTCTGGTGATAGGAATGTGTATATAGCAAAAAGAATGAGTACATTTTTGCACTTTAAACATGGGGGTTTCTGCAGGGATTTCCCGTAGCGAAGTATAAAGCCAAATTAAAAAAAAAATTGTCAAATGCTGTGGATTTGTAAATGAAACAAATAAGCAGACATATTTTCAAGTTTATATGTATAGATTACATTTTATTGTATTTTGCAATAGTTCTAATTTTTACTTTCCCTGCAATACATGGTAATGTATAGGGAGAGTATTGGAATCATGCCGAAAATCGCAACTCGAGTTTTCGACGGATCTACAAGTTTCGAGATCTCTAGAATACGAAAAAACCATTTTTAGCGTGACGTCTGCGTGTGTGTCTGTGTGTCTGTCTGTCTGTCTGTCTGTGTGTCTGTCTGTCTGTCTGTGCAGATTTTGTATCCACTCTAACAAAAAAACTAATGGACCGAATTTCACAAAATTTGGTAGGTAATTTACTTGTGAGCGAGTCTGGTGGTGATTAGTTTTGGGTACGATTCGGGATAAAAGAACCCGCCTTTTTTTGCGAAATGGCCCGCAAAAGCTTGTATCCACTCTAACTGAAAATCTAATAGACCGAATTTCACAAAATTCGGTAGATGAGTCACTTATGGGTTACCCTGGTGCTGATTAGATTTTGGTACGATTCGAAAAAAAATGACCTGCCTTTTTTTGCAAAATGTCCCGCAAAAATCGTCCAAATCTAATCTTAAGAACTGGGTATACTCAAATATATCCATTAAATGCTGATTTAATACGTAATTTTTAACGACGGAAAGAATAAGACCAACCCCATTACACTAGGACTAGCCGTTCTCGAGGTATTTTAGTTTTTCGTACTTTCCCTATGCCACCTTTGAAAATAAGCCCGGTTACCGAATGAGAACGAAAATTGAATTAAAAGGGAAATAAATTTAATTAAAATAAAGAGAACGTAAGTATAAGTCTGCAGGGAAAGTCATGTGCTGCTCACATCAGATTTTTTTCTTTCTTTCTTTCTCCCCAAACCGCCCAAACTACCCAAAGGAGTAACGCATTTGTTTGAATGAATGGGAAAGTGTTTTATATGCAATTTATTACTTAAAAGCGAATGATATAATTTTCAAAATGATAACCTCGTTTATTTAGTTATTGCAAGTAAATTCCATGAAATTTGGTATGTTTATTTTAAATGGCACTGAGCAAATGGATGTTTAGCGAGATCTAGTAATAAGAAACATTTAACTTGTGTATGGTTTTATAAAATACCGAAATTTATTAATCTGTAGGGTAAATCATGTGTTGTACATATCAGATTTTATCAAATACAAATAATTTTTAACACTTTAACTACATAGTTGAAATTTATGACTTTGTTCATTTTGTCTGTCTGTCTGTCCGTTCGCACGATAACTGCTGCAAAAATGACTCTATCAAAATGAAATTTTAGTATGTTGTTGAGACGGTCTGTGGGACATATAAGAATGTAAATGAATAATATAACCCAATTAGTTTGGGATTGAACCCGGGTTGTAAAAAAGAAATATACTGAACCTTGTGGGACCTCATTTTTCAAGCATTTTTTAAGCAAAGTTAAAGTTCACAAATTGCTTCGAAAATTTTAAGACATACTCAAGTTATCCCATAAAATATATGAAAAAAATGGTAGCAAAATATGTTCGGTATTTTTCAAAATAAAAATTAAAGTGATAATTACACCCATATAATATAAAGAGATCATGTGACCCACTTCAAAATAAAATATAGCACATATCTTTTTTCACGGTGTAAAAATCAAGATTTTAAAAGTTCTTTTAAATTTATATTTAGTGTCGCATCCGTCCTAAAACCGCTTTATTTGTGCTTATTACTTTCCCTGCAATACAATGTATAGGGAAAGTATTGGAATCATACCGAAAATCGCAACTCGAGTTTTCGACGGATCTACCTACACGTTTCGGAACCTCTAGAATAAGATAAAACCATTTTTAGCGCGACGTCTGTGTGTGTGTCTGTCGGTACAGATTTTGCATCCACTCTAACTGAAAACTAATTGACTGAATTTCATAAAATTTGGTAGATACGTCACTTGTGGGCGAATCTGGTGCTGATTAGTTTTGGGTACGATTCGGGATAAAAGAACCCGCCTATTGCCTGTATCCACTCTAGCTTAAAAACTAATAGACAGAATTTCACAAAATTCGGTAGGCAAGTCGCTTATGGATCACCCTGGTGCTGATTAGATTTTGGTATGATTCGGAAAAAAATAACCTGCTTTTTTTTGCAAAATGGCCAGCAAAAATCGTCAAAATCTAAAATAAAAAACTACGTATGCTCAAATATATCCATTAAATGCTTGTTTTATACGTAATTTTTAACGAAGAAAAGAATAAGATCAACCCCATTGCACTAGGACTAGCCGTTCTCGAGATATTTTAATTTTTTCGTATTTTCTCTACGCCACCTTTGAAAATAAGTCCAGTTACCAAATGAGAATGAAAATTGAATTAAAAGTTAAATAAATTTAATTAAAATAAAGAGAACGTAAATATAAGTCTGCAGGGAAAGTCATGCACTGCCCACATCAGATTATTTTCTGTGCATCTGTATTTTGCTTCCATGCAATTACAATATTTTTCAGTTTAAATGTTCATCAATCTTTGATTATTTCTACAACGAAGCCTAATTTTAATGAATGCATTATGTAAACAAACGGTAACATTCGTTTGTTTACATTCGTTGATAACATTCATTGATAGCATTCGTAAGATGAGTTGTATAAGAATTCCCGAACTTTTAACTCTGGAGTCTGGAATATAAGTATATGAATGAAATATTCACTAATTTTACATCGAGAGCCAGCCATACGATTTATATTTCGATGGCGTCATTTGAATAAAGTTCATTTTTTTTCCGATGAAGTTTTAAGCTTTCAAGTAAAATAAATTATTGTAGTTCTGTGATAATTAAAAAAGCATCACCGCTGAATGTATCGCATTTTAAATGTTTAAAAAAATTGCATTTTAGTTGGAAAGTGTTTCATAATCAATTCTTTATGCATGGCTGATCTTTCTTGTTATGGGTTGTACTAGTTTTAAAGATTGTAACAGACAGGGAAACTGAATTTCCCTTAAAAAATTAGTTGCAAATTTTACTTAAATAAGTTTTATTTTGTTTAACACTGCATGGTGCTTAACGCTGTAAATAATCATTTTAATTAAAAATTGGCACGGTTACGTTCTTTCTCTTGGTTGATATTCTAACTGTGTGACTTTTCGGCCTCTTTGGTCACAAGGGGGCTTCTGGAGAATTTAGAAACATTTTTTGACCAGCCCTCCCCCCATTTTACTTATTCTCAAGGGAGAAATTGAAAATTTCTCTACATTAGACTCTATCCCGTTGACGTCACTAAAAGTGTGGAAAGTTTTAAGCCTTCTAGGCCATTGATGGCTTTTGGAGTATCGTGAAAGTATTTTCAAGAGTACCCTTTTTTTTATATCCGCGGGGAAGGAATTAAATGTTCGATTCTATTAGTTTCTATCTCGTGGTCTGTATTGTAAGTATTCAAAGATTGATCCATCTAGGTCATCAGGTGAGACTTCTAAAGGGTCTGGAAAGGTTATATGAAGGAATCTCCTTTTATCTAATCCGGGGGGGGGGGAGTGAAAACTCTGATCCATTAGATTCTGCCCCTTTATTGGTACTATATAAATGTATAACAATTCAGCCTTCTATCTTAAAGAGAAAAATCTGATGTGGGCAGCACATGACTTTCCCTGCAGACTTATATTCATGTTCTCTTTATTTTAATTACATTTAATTCACTTTTAATTCAATTTTCGTTCTCATTTGATAACTCGACTTTTTTTCAAAGTTGGCGTAGAGAAAATACAAAAAAACTAAAATATCTTGAGAACGGCTAGTGCTACTGTAATGGGGTTGGTCTTATTATTTTCTTCGTTAAAAATTACGTATGGAACAAGCATTTAATGAATATATTCCAGCATACGTAGTTTTTTATTTTAGATTTTGTCGATTTTTGCGGGACATTTTGCAAAAAAAGGCAGGTTATTTTTTTTTCGAATTGTACCAAAATCTAATCAGCACCAGGGTGACCTATAAGCGACTTATCTACCAAATTTTGTGCAATTTGGTCCATTAGATTTTTAGCTAGAGTGGATACAAGCTTTTGCGGGCCATTTCGCAAAAAAAGGCGGGTTCTTTTATCTCGAATCGTATCCAAAACTAATCAGCACCAGATTCGTTTACAAGTGACTTATTTACCAAATTTTATGAAATTCGGTCCATTAGTTTTTTAGTTAGAGTGGATACAAAATCTGCTCAGACAGACAGACAGACACACAGACACACACACAGACGTTACACTAAAAATAGTTTTTTCGTATTCTAAAGGTCTCGAAACGTGTAGATCCATCGAAAACTCGAGTTGTTATTTTCGGCATGATTTCAATACTTTCCCTATACATTACCATGTATTGCAGGGAAAGTAAAAAGAGGCTTTTGAAGTGAGGGTGGGGGGGAGTACGTTAGACAATTATTGTATACATTAATCCCTTTTCCTTCGGAATGTATGCTGTATGTTGCCACTGACATGTTAAAAGGGAGTATTTGTTAAGTTTTCGTTACTTTTTGTTTAATCTCTTCTTCTTCTTCTTCAATCCAGACCGTCTGACCTACCCGAAGTTTAAGGTATCTGTTTGGAAAGAAGTATTCGTTAAGTTTTCGTTACTTTTTGTTTAATCTCTTTTCCTTCTTCAATCCAGACCGTCCGACCTACCCGAAGATTAAGGTATCTGTTTGGACAGCCGTGAAGTATCACCCTATTTAAACCGGAACCCAGTGGTGGTGGCATCCACAGGGATCATACCCTCCTTCTCCTACCACTAACCGCTCGGAAAGACTTACGGACCCACATATTTAACGAGCCCGTACTCCGCGTAAACATGAGAACAGTTTGGGCAGAGCTCAGGTCGTCCGACTGCAATTCCTGCGCAATAACCACTGCGCTGTCCCACCCTTTGTTTAATTTTTTCTGATACTAAACGTCTTGCTATAAATGAGAGGGTTATTTATTAGCCGATGAGTTGCTGATTAATGATCATGTAGAAGAGAAGGGGACGGAATTTAATGAACACGAATTCGTTAAGAATTCTAAAGAATTTGAAGAATGGATTAGACGATAAATATCACAAGGTGTTTTGAGATAAAAAAAAATAGTTTCCTAAAAGTATTTCGCAGGATATTTGCATCGTTGAAGTGAAATAAAGATGGCAGATTCAGAAAATAGGATTTTTGAGCACAGCATTAAAAGGTGAAGTGCTTTCTCCTTCACTTTTAAGTGCACTTTCATTAATAGGCTGAACTATCCTTAGTTACTTTAAATTTTTTAATACATACCGCTGAAATTAATTAAAACAAGCAAATGGATTATGCTATCTTAAATATTATCCCTTTATATATGAAGAGTATATGCATGTATTCTATGAAAAGTAAGAAATGTACTCAAATTTAATAACATATTATAAATCTTAAAGCTTAGTTCACTCTAGTGAATGCTCATAAGGCAATATTTAATGTCTTGATCTGGTGATATTTTTATCTGAAGCTATATTTTTCGTTTTACTCTTTGGCCTCGGGATTGAGCCCTGATATGTTAAATAGGTATTTCGAACTCCACACTATATAATTATTCCATATTTCTTTATATACTTCAATTCTGCCAATTTATCTAATCAGCAAAAAAGTTAGTTGTGTCGCCGTTCCATTAACAAATCTGAGTGATGGTGTATAAAACTACTCACTCCTTCGCTTTATTCTTATCGCTAATCACTCCGGTTAATAATAATCAGCGTGTTTCGATCAGCATGATTTGATTTCCATCAAAATCTGTTACTGAAGATCTTTCGTCGCCAAAGTATCGTATCAACGATCTACAAAAGGTAATACTTTCTTCAAAACTACCATTCAGATCTCCTATTTTGTCAAAGAAAAAATCTTTGCATCATCTTTTTAGCATTATAATTAAATGTACTGCATCGTTTTAGAATTATATTTAGATGTACCGCATCTTTCCAGCATTATATTTAGATGGGCCGCATCTTTTCAGCATTATATTTAGATGAGCCGCATCTTTTCAGCATTATATTTAGATGAGCCGCATCTTTTCAGCATTATATTTAGATGTGTCGCATCTTTTCAGCATTATATTTAGATGAGCCGCATCTTTTCAGCATTATATTTAGATGAGCCGCATCTTTTCAGCATTATATTTAGATGAGCCGCATCTTTTCAGCATTATATTTAGATGAGCCGCATCTTTTAAGCATTATATTTAGATGAGCCGCATCTTTTCAGCATTATATTTAGATGAGCCGCATCTTTTCAGCATTATATTTAGATGTGTCGCATCTTTTCAGCATTATATTTAGATGAGCCGCATCTTTTCAGCATTATATTTAGATGAGCCGCATCTTTTCAGCATTATATTTAGATGTGCCGCATCTTTTCAGCAGTATATTTAGATGAGCCTGATCTTTTTAACATTATATTTGGATATGCCGCACCGATTTAGCATTATATTTAGATGTGCCGCATCTTTTCAGCATTGTATTTAGATGTGTCGCTTTAATTCTACGTGAAAATGATTCCTTTCCACCGTGGGGCAAGATTGTGAGTGTATTTTGACTTCGAGCAAGAATTGTTTGAATATTAAGTTTTTTTTTTCAGACAACAAAGTGTCTGAAAAAAAAAACAGGGGGTCGATTTCAGGCCCCCTGGATTTCATCCAGACTTAATGTCTTCTGCATTACTCAGGCTCTGCAAGAAATTACTAGAATTACCCTTAAATTTATCTATCGGATTACTCACTCCTGCAAAGGCTGCCACGGAAGACCTTTGCAGATGTCTCTAATCCGTGTCCCTGATTTTCGTGTCAACTATCTACTGAATGCTCTTTTTTTAATTACCTGTTCATGATTTCTTATTTTGACATAAAAAACCTAATGCTGCCACATCTTTTTAACGTTATATTTCTATGTATCGTTTTAATTGGGTATAATCCAGATCTCTCGCTTTACGCTCGCTGTATGTTACCATGGGCATATATTAGGATATTACGTTTCGTAATTTTGCTTTTTTAGATCTGAGAATTTTGAGCTAATTGGAAGGATTATTTATTATTCCAAATGTCACTGATAAATTATCGCCTGCTTGGAAAGGGGCAGGAGTTTAATGGAAACTGCTCCGCAAAAAAATTGAATTTATAAGAGGATGTAATAAATTGCACATTTAAGATTGTCCAAAGCATTCCGAAATAAATATGTAGTCTTCTCAAATTATGGCAGCTCTATATAAAGTTATATAGTCATTCGAAAATTATAAAACTATCGATATTTCAACAACGAGAAAATTCCAGCATATGTCTCTAGCGTTTTATGTGCCACCATTTACAAAAGATTGCACTTTTTACTTTCCCTATATACATAATGTATAAGGAAAGTATTGTGACGGGGTCGAAAATTCGAATTCGAGTTTTCGACAGGAGAGCACGTTTCAAGCATCCCTGATCACGAATCAAACATTTTTAAAGTGATGTCTGTGTGTGTGTGTGTGTCAGTGGGTCTGTGGAGACGATAACTGACGAACGAATGGATCGATTTGAACCAAATTTGGTACAAAAATCACAATCTGTAAACACTGGAAGCCTATTGTTTTTATACGCAATCGAATGTTCAGAACCCCCCTAAATTTTCGAATAAAATTTTGAAAAAATCGTCAAAAAATCAAAACCACTAATAAAGTTACGCAAATAGTAATTTTTCATTAGAAAACGATTGACATAAATTTTAGAACGCTAACACGAACCGTTCTCGAGATATTGTACATTTTTCAAAAAAAATATCAAAAAGTCATATAAAATAAAAAAAAAATATTTCCTATTGATAAACATGTTCACTTTTCATATGTAATACCATGCGATAAATTGGGTGACATCCTTCTCGTGGATCTAGCTCGTTCCATTCATGAAAAATGATACTCTGAGTAATACTTTTGTATTTGAACGCCAATAGTCATTTATCTGCTGTAACAATAACTTATTTTTTAGTGCATAACGCTTGGCGAGATTTTGGCGACGAATTTAGCGGAATGTCGCCAACTTGGCGAATTTTTTAAATGTTGCCAAATTAACGAAAATCTCGCCAATTGGATAAAAATGACGCTAAATCAATGAAAATGACGACTAATTGTCGAAAATTCAATGTCTTGGAAAGAATATTAGTATCTACTATAAGAAAACCCTATTTTTTTACTGTAAAAAGTAGTAAATTCATTACATTATATAAGGAAAGTCATGTATTGCCCACATCAGATTTTTTAATTATCGTTTCAAGATATTTTTTCCAGCAGACAAATATCGGGGGTTGCTTATGGTAGTTCCGTAATTTGGGGTAATATTTTCATATTCAAAACTGCGTTGGAAATATTATTCACTTAATATTGAAGACACGCTTTCTAATAGTTTTTGAGAATAAGCCCTAACAAAGGGTAAAATCAATGATGACACTCGCGTTTAAAAAGAAAAAATTACCATACTTTATTTGAATCACCGCAACCTCAGTCTTGCGTTAGACTGTTCCAAGGTTTATACTATCATCCAATACACATAAGCGCTATATATTTCAAAATATTTTGAAATATGCTGTACATTTATTAATATTTTTTTAAGTTTGTACAAAGAGTCTTAATTCTTTCTGAAATCGTCAACCAAATTTTTGACAGCATCACTAGCGGTGTCATTCTAATGTTTAAACATCCGGTTTTCCAATATTTGAATAACGGCAACCTTGTAGTAAGCGACCGCTTGTCTCAAAATCCACCTATTCTAGAAACTGTGGGGGTCAATTTAGGCAGGTTTCACTGTGTTAAGAAAAATATAGTTAGAGTTTTCATTTTTACTTTCCTTATTTACATAATGTATAAGGAAAGTGTTGTGATGAGGTCGAAAATTCGAATTCGAGTTTTCGACGGGAGAGCACGTTTCAAGCATCCCTGATCACGAATCGAACATTTTTCAAGTGATGTCTGTGTGTGTGTGTGTGAAATTATGTGTGTGTGTGTGTGTGTGTTATTGAGTCTGTGGAGACGATAACTGGCGAACGAATGGACCGATTCGAACGAAATTTGGTACAATAATTACAATCCGTGAATACTGGAAGCCTATTGTTTTTATACGCAATCGAATGTTCAGAACACCCCTAAATAGAGTGAAATTTTGAAAAAATCGTCAAAAAATCAAAACCTCAAATAAAGTTACACAAATAGACATTTTTTATATAATTTTTCATTAGAAAACGATTGAAATAAATTTTAGAACGCTAGCATGAACCTTTCTCAAGATATTGCACATTTAAAAAATAATTATCAAAAAATCATATAAAATGAAAAAAAAATATTTCCTATTGAAAAACATGTTCACTTTTCATATGTAATATCATGCGATAAATTTGTATACATCATTCTGGTGTATCTAGCTCGTTCCATACATGAAAAAAGATACTTTGAGTAATACTTTTGTATTTGGACGCCAATAGTCATTTATCTGCTTAAGAATAATTTATTTCTCCGTCCATAACGTTTGGCGAGCGTTTGGCGACGAATTTGGTGGAATGTCGCCAACTTGGCGACTTTTTTAAATGTTGCTAAATTAATGAAAAATTCGCCAAATGTATAAAAAGGACGCTAAATCAATGAAAATGATGAAAAACTGACGAAAATTCAATATCTTGGAAAGAATATAAATATCTATTATAAAAATAATCTATTTTTTTTTACTGTAAAAGCAGTAAATTCATTGCATTGTATAAGGAAAGTCATGTACTGCCCACATCAGATTTTTTTTAACTGTAAAAGTAGGAAATTCATTGCATTATATAAGGAAATTCATGTGCTGCCCACATCAGATTTTTTATAGCACTAATGGCTTATTAATTAAAAAGTATGAAATTTAGGGGAGAACATTGAAGATTTCATCCAACATTTTAAGCTAATAATATCTGGCCAAACTTGTAGAAATCGGCCCGGACAAAATGTTCCGTTAGCACGAAAAGACATCGCCTCATCTCAAGCAGTCGCAAGACAAAATAAACAAAAATATCAGCCGTCAGAAGAGGTAAATAAGTATCTGTGGTAAATAAACATTACGCGTATAATTAGGAATAACCCAGGAATAACTTTTCGACTTGAGATAGGAATAACCCCGCAGTAACCCACTATTACTTCTTTTCACGAGTTCCTTAACATAATCATTAAATTAAAACACTACACATTAAAATCCACTTTTTAACACTTTACAACAAAGTTGAAAAGTTTATGACTTTGTTCATTCTGTCTGTCTGTCCGTTAGCACGATAACTGCCGTAAAAATGACTTAATCGAAATGAAATTTTAGTATGTTGTTCAGACGGTCTGTAGGACCTATGGGAATATAATGGAATAGTATCACCCAATCAGTTTTGGATTGAACCCGGGTTGAAAAAATTAAATACATTGAACCCTATGGGACCTAATTTTTCAAACATTTTTTAAGTGGATTTAAAATTCACAAATTGCTTCGAAAATTTTAGGTAATATTCAAATTATCCCATAAAATATATAAAAAAAATTCAGCACAATGTATTTAGTAGTTTTTAAAATAAAAATTAAAAGGATAATTACATCCTTTATGTGAAGAGATCACGTGATCATTATATGAAGAGATCACGTGGTCACTATATGAAGAGATCACGTGACCCACTTCAACATGAAATATGGCATCCATCTGTCTCAAAATCGTGATTTTTAAAGTTCATTTTAATTCATATTGAGTGTTGTATCCGTCCTAAAACCGATTTATTTTTGCTTAAATTCTGTGCATCTACATACTGAAACAACGCAATTGCAATATAATTTATTTTAAACGATCATCCAAATTTGATTATTTCTACAACGAAGCCTATTTTTCACTTATGTAAAATGTAAACAGTAAAATATGTAGAATGAGTTGTATAAGAATTGCTGTATTTCTTTAACGCAAAATTATTTAGCTCATGGAGTCTACATAGCTGATATGAATGAAATATTCATTGATTTTACAGAGAGAAGGACGATTTTTTCTGATGAAGTTTTAAGCATAGAGTTTAATTACTTGTAGTTCCATGGTCTTAAGTTTTTAAATAAAATAAATTATTTTAGTACTGTGATGAATGAAATGAATGGGAAATGTTTATGAATAAAATGCTGCTTTTATAGAGAGAGACATGAGTGTTATTTTTTCTATGACGCCATTAGAATGAATTTGAGTTTTCGATGAAGTTTTCAGATATAATAAATTATTGTAGTATTGTGATAATTTTAAAAATATTACCGAGGAATGTATCGCATTTTAGAAATGTTTAAACCAGGCAATTTATATTTCAATGCCGTCATTTGAATGAAGTTAATTTTTTTCGGTGAAAGTTTAAGTTTTCAAATAAAATAAATTATTGTAGTATTGTGAAAATTTTTAAAATAATACCGAGGAATGTATTGCATTTTAGAGATGTTTAAATAAAATTGCATTGAAGTTTGAAAGTGTTTCATAATCAATGCTTTAAGCATGATTGATCCTTCTTGTTTAACTTTTAGAATAAATTATAATTTATTCACGCCTCTATTATTACTATGATTAAAATTACAGGAGAAAGACACCGTGTGAGATCAAATCTTTTGAACCTTATTCTAAAGACCAAAAATTGACCTAACATACATGAAGACTGGCATATACTTCTGTATTTCGGATCTGTAGAACAGCATGACTGTGACTGTCACCTTTCCCTATTCTTTTCTGATCTTTGAATCAGACTTCGTCTTTTTTTATAACGTTCTCCATACTCAAATGAATAGCCAGTCTCTCTGAATAACACTGAATAACACTTGAATAGTCGTTCTATTAAAAATTCGGCTCTCTTTCTTGACAGTGTCACCAGTGAAACCTATATTTGGCGCATTTGTTGAACATAAAAAGAATTTTTACTTTCCTTATATACATAATGTATAAGGAAAGTATTGTGACGGGGTTGAAAATTCGAATTCGAGTTTTCGACGGGAGAGCACGTTTCAAGCATCCATTGTCTCGAATCAAGCATTTTTGAAGTGATGTCTGTGTGTGAAAGCATGTGTGTGTGTGTCAGTGAGTCTGTGGAGACGATAACCGACGAACGAATGGACCGATTCGAACGAAATTTGGTACAAAAATCACAATCCGTAAACACTGGAAGCCTTTTATTTTTATACGCAATCGAATGTTCAGAAACCCCCTAAATTTTCGAGTGAAATTTTGAAAAAATCGTCAAAAAATCAAAACCGCTAATAAAGTTACGCAAATAGACATATCTTATGTAATTTTTCATTAGAAAACGATTGACATACATTTTAGAGCGCTAACATGAACCGTTCTCGAGATAGTGCACATTTAAAAAAAAATATAAAAAATCTATATATATTAAAAAAAATATATTTCCTAGTAATAAACATGTTCACTTCTCATATGTAATATCATGCGATAAATTTAGTGACATTATTCTCGTGGAACTAGCTCGTTCCATCCATGAAAAAAGATACTTTGAGTAATACTTTTGTATTTGAACGCCAATAGTCATTTATCTGCTGTAAGAATAACTTATTTCTCCGTCCATAACGCTTGGCGAGATTTTGGCGACGAATTTGGCTGAATGTCGCCAACTTGGCGGCATTTTTAATTGTTGCAAAATTAACAAAAATCTCGCCAAATTGATAGAAATGACGCTAAATCAATGAAAATGACGACTCATTGACGAAAATTCAATATCTTGGAAAGAATATAAGTATCTACTATAAGAATAACATTTTTTTAACTGTAAAAGTAGTAAATTCATTGCATTATATATGAAAAGTCATGTGTTGCCCACATCAGATGTTTTGAGGATGTTTTCCAGTAATATTTTCCCAAGCTCACTGTTTAACCCAAATTAACCATTTATAAAACAAAAGTAGCGGTTTTTAAATATATTTTATACTTACCGGATAACTCGCTTTCCACCATTCACTCACGTTAGTATCAAACCCGTTCGTATCACGACATTTCGGCGCCGATCAAAAGCTGCTGCAGGAGACCGCGGCTCTTGTCCCCAACGTGTTCATGTCACCGATCTACAGAAGATGACACTTTCTTTAATTACCCCTTCAAGATCTCTTATTTGGGCACAGAAAAAACTCCAGCGGTGTCACATCCTTTTAGCGTTGTAGTTGGACGTGTCTCTTTAATTGGGTGTATATCTAATCCTTTTCTCCTGCTGGTCTACGATGTGCGTTGCAATTGACACATGTTAGGGGTATTTAATGGTGTCATTTTTGTTTATTTAAATTTTTTGTTTTTTAGTTTTGGAAATGTTACGCTAATTGAAGAGATTATTTATTACCCAGCAGCCGCTGATTAATGATCGCATGTTTTAAAAGGGGCGGTTTTCGGTGGAAACAACTTCGTTAAAAATGCTAAGAAATTCAGAAGATGATAAAAAAAAATCTGATGTGGACAACACATGACTTTCCTTATATAATGTAATGAATTTACTACTTTTACAGTAAAAAAATAGGTTTTTCTTATAGTAGATACTAATGTTCTTTCCAAGATATTGAATTTTAGACAATTAGTCGTCATTTTCATTGATTTAGCGTCATTTTTATCCATTTGGCGAGATTTTCGTTAATTTGGCAGCATTTTAAAAAGTCGCCAAGTTGGCGACATTCCGCCAAATTCGTCGCCAAAATCTCGCCAAGCGTTATGGACGAAGAAATAAGTTGTTCTTACAGCTGATAAATGACTATTGGCGTTCAAACACAAAAGTATTACTCAAAGTACCTTCTTTCATGAATGGAACGAGCTAGATCCACGATAATGATGTCATCCAATTTATCGCATGGTATTACATATGAAAAGTGAACATGTTTCTCTATAGGAAATACTTTTTTTTTCATTTTATATGACTTTTTGATAATTTTTTTGAAAAATGTGCAATATCTCGAGAACGGTTCATGCTAGCGTTCTAAAATTTATGTCAATAGTTTTCTAATGAAAAATTACATAAGAAATGTCTATTTGTGTAACTTTATTAGTGGTTTTGATTTTTTGACGATTTTTTCAAAATTTTATTAATTTTAGGGGGGTTCTAAACATTCGATTGCGTATAAAAACAATAGGCTTCCAGTGTTTACGGATTGTGATTTTTGTACCACATTTGGTTCGAATCGGTCCATTCGTTCGTCAGTTATCGTCTCCACAGACTCACTGACACACACACACATACACATACTTTCACACACACACACACACACAGCATCACTTCAAAAATGTTTGATTCGTGATCAGGGATGCTTGAAACGTGCTCTCCCGTCGAAAACTCGATTTCGAATTTTCTACCCCGTCACAATACTTTCCTTATACATCATGTATATAAGGAAAGTAATAAACAACATATTATATCCAAAATATTTTGAAATGTAAAGATATAGAGTTTCTGTCGTGAAGTAATTTGAACTTACAATGATGTAATGTAAAATCAAGAATGTATCTGATAAAATTTGAGCCGTCAAATTTTGCACTAGTTCCTCATTGAACTTTTGCCACTAGTTTCTCATAGAACTTTTGCCACTAGCTTCTTACTGAACTTTTGCCACTAGTTTCTCTTTGAACTTGCAGATTCCACTTCTACAATAAGAGCTTGTAATTTCGTCCCAGTAGCTCAACGGTAGAGCATCGGCTGGCCAGTTCGGAGATCCAGGGTTCGATTCCCAATTTGGGCAACAAGACTCTTTACGATGGCGTCTGAACAAATCAACCCTGTAAGTTAGTGCAAAGATGTCGGAGGTCTGAAAATAACTCTAGAACGACTAGTACGGATTCAGTGGACTTTGAAAAATTGATCCCAGATTTCAAAATTGAGAGGATAAAGACCACGTAAGATATAAACCTGGGAAAAAATAGTAGTAGCAGGAGATTAGCCTGAGATAAAAATAGCAGGCGGCGGTCAGTCAGATTGTCAGTTGATCGCTCATTTGACATTAGAGGGTGAAGAATGTAGAGTCCACTTCAACAATAAGAGCTTGCAATTTCGTCTCAGAAACTCAACGATAGAGTGTCAGCTGGCCAGTTCGGAGATCCAAGATTCACCCCGGTTGGGGCAGCAAGTTTCTTTACAAACTCTTGCCACTAGTTGCTCTTTGAACTCTTGCCACTAGTTGCTCTTTGAACACTTGCCACTAGTTGCTCTTTGAACTCTTGTCACTAGTTGCTCTTTGAACTCTTGCCACTAGTTGCTCTTTGAACTCTTTCCACTAGTTGCTCTTTGAACTCTTGCCACTAGTTGCTCTTTGAACTCTTGCCACTAGTTGCTCTTTGAACTCTTGCCACTAGTTGCTCTTTGAACTCTTGCCACTAGTTGCTCTTTGAACTCTTGCTACTAGTTGCTCTTTGAACTCTTGCCACTAGTTGCTCTTTGAACTCTTGCCACTAGTTACTCTTTGAACTTTTGCCACTAGTTGCTCTTTGAACTCTTGCCACTAGTTGCTCTTTGAACTCTTGCCACTAGTTGCTCTTTGAACTCTTTCCACTAGTTGCTCTTTGAACTCTTTCCACTAGTTGCTCTTTGAACTCTTGCCACTAGTTGCTCTTTGAACTCTTGCCACTAGTTGCTCTTTGAACTCTTGCCACTAGTTGCTCTTTGAACTCTTGCCACTAGTTGCTCTTTGAACTCTTGCCACTGGTTGCTCTTTGAACTCTTGCCACTAGTTGCTCTTTGAACTCTTGCCACTAGTTGCTTTTTGAACGTGATTATTGTTTATAGTTATTGTTGATTATCGTTACTGTGATTTCTAGCTACGACATAGTTTTGCTCACATTGGTGCTTGTCTGCAATGCAAAACGACGAAAGGCGTTTCTTTTAATAAAATGTTAGTTGTAAAAATTTTGCATTTGAATGTTTTTCAAATATTACACTTTTTCTCTTCTATCCTGTTTGCTCTACATAGTTAATTAGTGTTATTTTTGATTAATTATTCTATGTAGTTTTCGTTCAATTATTTCAACGAGATACTAATTTGGGACTTAATTTTTGACATTTTTGCACTAAAGAAGGAAACTCACATATTAATAAAACAATTAGTTTTTTTTTTATTTAATCTGTGCATTACTTTACGTTGTATTCACTTAATTTTTTAGGATATTTAGTAGTTGGCCACTTATTTACGCCTTTTAAAAGTCCCAATACTATCTCATGAAGAAAACGAGTCTAGACAGTAGCATAGGCAGGGGGCAGTGGCGTAAATAGTATTAAGTGCGGTTAAACTACACTTAAGGACCCATAACAATCAGGCGGTCTAGGGCAAGCTCTGATATTTGAAGAGTCCAGAACAAAATGAATTTTCCTCAAATAGTTTATAGAAAAATAAAATTGTTTTAATATTGTTAAAACAATTACAAGTCTTGAGTTATTTATGACTATTTAAACTAATTTTTTTTCTGATAAATGAGAAAACCATTGCATACAAAATATCCGTTATTGTTACATATAAATAAAATTGTTTCTCAAATTTTGAAAACCTCGGGCGTCCTATTAAGTTTGAGCAGATGACAATACGTGATCAAACGTCCACAAATGCGATTAACGAGACTCTACCTTCGAGAAATAATCTAATTCTAGTGATTCTAGCGATTTGGGCGTTACTTTGCAATTGCCTTCACTTTACAAAGCGGAATAGCACATACAGCGTACATAGCCTGAGATTTTAACGGTTTTTTAATAAGTAATGAGCTGAAGGAGCGAATAAGTTCTCAAACTATTTTAACATATTTTAAAATATATTTTATTCAATTACCTATGGCTTACAAAAATTTAAATAAAAATGGCCCCCCAAAACTCATAAAAATGGTCCCCAAAATAATAGCATTTTCTTACATGCTTTTGTTTTAGGAGCCAAATCCAAAATTTTTGCCTCAAAATTAAAATTTTTCCAAATACTTTAGTTTTAAAAATTTAGACCCCCCTAAAATGTAACCCCCCCAAAAAAATTAAAGCATTTTCTTAAATGTTTTTATTTTGACCCTCAAAATGTTTAATTTGGAAGAAGTAAAATGTTGAAAATATTAAATTTTTGAATAACTAAAATTTAGAGGGAGGGGGTTTACATATTTTGCTTATGCGACTAACATTCCTAGTTACACCGTTAGTAGGGGTGCTTGGAGGCGGGGTCGTAACTTGTAATTGGTGGAAAACTTACATTAGTTATCCGTAGGCTCCATATTGAAAAGCCAAATTGAGCACTGTTAGCCCTCTCATTCCTTCATAACCACTCCTTTCCAAGATCCTGGCTACGCCTATGAGTCTAGGATATCGCAATTGCACACTACTGCAGTATTTTGATTCATTTTATTTCTAACTGCATTTTAAAAAATTCTTTAGCTATTATTTAGATCTGATAATCAAATTAACTTAGCCTTAAGGAGAAAAATAAATAATCTGCAACACTCAAAAATCATCGGTTAACTCCCTTATCCAATAAACAAATAGAATTAAAGCCCATAACTCACACACACACTCTACATCTCATATTTTATCACCACTACATCAATCTCAAAGAACACCAACAGAGAGGGGAAAAAACAAAGAAAATATCTGATAATTCTATGGTTTTTCCCTACTCCTATAACTCGGTATAAATCATTGCTTTAAATTATGATCCGAGCAACCACAAAAGATTATATATATATTGTATATTTATTACTCAAACTCTCAGTTGGGGTGGTGCGCTATAAATACAAAAAACCGCTATGGTGTATAAAATGTATATATATTGAGTTTTATGGCGGCGTATGGAAGTATATATTTTACGCCTAGATTTATGTGATGCAGAAGTATCTAAGAACAAAAATGGAAAAAAAAAGAATAATCGGCGTGCGGGCCATGAAGGAACTTTCGAACTGGTTTTCTATTCTCTTTCGTTTTTCTTTGCTTGTCACCGCCCCCAGTTGCCACAAGACAGACCACAGACCCGTCCGCCGTGTTCATTAACACCCTACAGACGATTCCGTCGTTCGGCGACCCCCCTGTAAATGTGGTCCCACCCCCAGGCACCTGGTTGGAAAACTCGTTTCGAACAGAAGGTATCCTTTGGTGTTAAAATTATTAGAGATGGAATCACGGCGGTATGATCATACCGGTTGATGATGAAATTGTATGGAATTATACAAATTAAAAAAAAAAAATGAAAATCTGTCTTATGCCAGTAGCCTTTTAAACTAAAGCCCGCTAGAGGTTCATATTCGGCCTGCATCTCGGCGTTAACAAGTGTTGCCATATGCAAAAATTAACTTTTAAATTATATATATATATATATATATATTTTAATCAAATGGCCAGGCATTTGACTTTCATCATTCGCCTATACATCGACCAGAACGTGAACCATTTAGCCGTCTTAGGACGTTGTCCCAGGCGCACCAGAGGGGGACGGAACACACTGCGTCCAACAACACAACATCCATGCCTTACGTGGGGCTCGAACCCACAACGTGGCGGCCGAACGATCGCTTGGAAACGCTCGCCTTGACCTCTCGACCACCGCGTCGGCCTTTTAAATTATATTTAAAACATTAAGTGCTATCGATCAAGCATTGCTAAATGTTTAAATAGAATAGAAAAAATTACTTTCAAACTTGGATAAGAAAAAGTGGAAAATAAAACTTTGTTAAGTACAAGAACAGTTAAGTTTGTTAAGTCATTTAATTGTTAAAATATATCAACCGGTTTCGGAGGGGAAAACCCCCGTCATGATGAAGAGACAAAATAACCACTGGTTAAGATGAAGAGGCATAGCGACCAACTCAGTAAAATAATGATAGCTGCATCTAAATCTTCTAAGAGACGTAGCAAGCAGTGACAGAAACTTATATTTCTTGGACTGAGGTGATTGTTATGTTTCGTCATTCTGAGGAGTGATTGCTTTATCTTTTCATCTTAACGCTGGTTGCTTTGTTTCTTCAACCTGACTAAGGATGTTTTTGCCCCCAAAATTTGTTAATACCTTTTAACAATTAAGTTCTGTACTCAACGAATTTAATTTTTAAAACAGATCAAACATTTGCAACTTCAATACACAGATCAAATATTTAAAGTGAGGTAGAGTTCTATATTGATATGTGGTGGGTACAATGATATGTAAAAGTCAACAAAAGCCCAGGAAAGAAGGTTATAAGAATAATTGGAAAATAAAAATTCTTTCAGCGCAGCACTTGTACTGAACGAATTTAAAAGGTATCAATCAGTTTCGGATGAATAAACCTCCTTCTTCCGGATAAAGGGGTAAACTAACCATATCAGTCAAAGAAAGTACGGCTTTTGTCACCCGAAACGTTTTGGCGACAGAAAACTCTCACTATTTGACTGAGATAGTACCTGTTTTGTGAAGTGTGTTTGGCGAAAGAAGATTTCGCTTTCGAAACTGTTTAATACCTTTTAACACTTGAGTGGTATACTTTTAACGAGGTTTTATTTTTCACGTTTTTAAATAGATCAAACTTTTGTCACTTAACATAGAGATTAAATATTTAAAGTGAGATGACGCCATGCATTGATGTCTAACGGGTATAATTCCATTTAAATGTCAGCAAGAGCTTTTAATTTTAATCCTACTATTACCACGTAGATGCCATTATACTACGTATCTATATGTAGAACTCAACTATTTATACTATTCTTTAAATTTGAAGCCATCTATGTGTGATATGATTTATTTCGTCAGAGCCACAACAAATATTAATAAAATTGCGTTATATGGTAAGTTTTCTTAGCAGTAGTTAAGATTGGGCCTGCGCCCAATGTAGAAGGTTACTATGATTAGTAGTGTTTCTATCAGACATACCTTCGGGGGTATACTTGAAGCCCCCCCCCCGGAGAAATTTTATGTTAACCTAATTTCTATTTATGTGACACAGCATTTAGATATATTTATATAGAGTAAATAGAAAACTTGCCCCATCTAAAATATCATTCGCCCCCCCCCCCCTCCCCCGGCCAAAAAGTTTTGAAACAAACACTGATGACTAGTATAACGAGTTTTACACAACTTTCCACTTTTTACTTTCCTTATATACATAATGTATGGAAAGTATTGTGACGGGGTCGAAAATTCGAATTCGAGTTTTCGACGGGAGAGCACGTTTCAAGCATCCCTGATAACAAATCAAACATTTTTGAAGTGATGTCTGTGTGTGTGTGTGTGTGTGTGTCAGTGAGTCTGTGGAGACAATAACTGACGAACGAATGGACCGATTTGAACCATATTTGGGACAAAAATCACAATCCGTAAACACTGGTAGCCTATTGTTTTTATACGTAATCGAATGTTCAGAACCCCCCTAAATTTTCAAATAAAATTTTGAAAAAATCGTCAAAAAATCAAAACCAATAATAAAGTTACGCAAATAGACATTTCTTGTGTAATTTTTCATTAGAAAACGATTGACATAAATTTTAGAACGCTAACATGAGCCGTTTTCGAGATATTGCACATTTTTTAAAAAAATTATCAAAAAGTCATATAAAATGAAAAAAAATATATTTTCTATTGAGAAACATGTTCATTTTTCATATGTAATACCATGCGATAAATTGGGTGACATCATTCTCGTGAATCTAGCTCGTTCCATTCATGAAAAAAGATACTTTGAGTAATACTTTTGTATTTAAACGCCAATAATCATTTATCTGCTGCAAGAACAACTTATTTCTTCATCCATAACACTTGGCGAGATTTTCGCGACGGATTTGGCGGAATGTCGCCAACTTGGCGACTTTTTGAAATGTTGCCAAATTAACGAAAATCTCGCCAAATGGATAAAAATGACGCTAAATCAATGAAAATGACGACTAATTGTCGAAAATTCAATATCTTGGAAAGAATATTAGTATCTACTATAAGAAAAACCTATTTTTTTACTGTAAAAGTAGTAAATTCATTACATTATATAAGGAAAGTCATGTGTTGCCCACATCAGATTTTTAAATATATTATGTAATTTTTAAAAGTCCTTTACCTCCTTTACCTCTCTTAAAATTTTAAGAAATTTTACTTTTACTTTAATCGTGTAAGCAGTATAATTAAATAGTTTTATTTGAATTCTCTATACTTCCTGTGACGATTTGTTTGCAGCAATCCTCGTGTATACTTATGAGTTCTAAAAAGGAATATACTCATTTGGAAAGCAATTATTCAGGATTAAATAAGGAAAAGATATGGAAATATTCATAAAGCAAATGCTTGTAACGCGTAAAAAAAAATCATATCTTTACAAATGCACTTCAAACTTCTCACCTATTGTTTTCCCCTCATGATGCACATTTATCTTTTGACAGTTAACACATTTAAATTTCCGAAAACCCCTCCAGTATCAAAAGACCCTCGGGTCCCTAGGGGGCATGAACATCCCTAATATCCCCAAATCAGAGCGCATCTCTAATAAATACTAGAACAAAAGGCGTTCTGAATAATTCCACGGAATTCGAACATCGCCCTTTCTGATGATATTCTCACCGAAACGACGTCTTGACAGCGCTAAAATGTCGTTTGAGCGTTCCCAAATTGAAGCTAGACTTTGTTTTTATCGTGAAGTTTTGAGTCCGATGTTGGCAGCAGTGGATGCGGATCTCCCGGGGGGATGACGGGAAAGGTAGCGCCATCTAATCGCATTGTCCAATAAACGGAGTCACTTTACGCGCCGAAAAGACTGCTGCCGAATCCAGAGAATTTTTTGCTTTCCATGGTGCATTTTTAGTGCTTTCTTTAGTTCCCCGTAGGGATTTGAAGGGGGATGAGTTTTCTTCGACTTTGTTTTTGCTTCGGGTTTTTGTTTCTTGAATTTTTATTTTACTTTCCCTACAATACATATAGTGGAATTATTGTAATGCAGTCGAAAAATTCGATATTCGATGTATTGGAGTTTTCGACGGTTTCGTGCATATTAGGATATGAATATTTTTATACCAAATAAAAAAAAATATGTTAACACTTCCCGCAACCTTTTTAATATTTTAAAAAAATTATTTTAAATTCCAGAATACATTTTTTTTTCACAAGACAATTATACTTTCAATAAACATATACAAACACTATTGAAACACGTTTTTACCTTTATTTTAGTTTGATAACATTTTCAAACAGTATATTTTATTTATCACTCTAGCAGATGTGAACTCCAAACTAATTATTATCTAAATAATATTATTATATCTTTCTTTTTAATTACTCTCTCTGATCTTAACAGCCGTGATTTAAAAATGATTTGCTGAATAAAGGACAGTTATTTATAAATTCTAAATAAACAAATATACTGTTAAATTAAAGACAGCCTATCACAGGTTTAAAAATCTAATGTGGGCAGCACATGACTTTCCCTGCAAACTTATATCCACATTCTATTTATTTCAATTAAATTTAATTCACTTTTAATTCAATTTTCGTTCTCATTTGATAACTGGACTTATTTTCAAAGGTGGCGTGGAAAAATACGAAAAAAACTAATATATCTCGAGAACGGCTAGTCCTAATGTAATGGGGTTGGTCTTATTCTTTTCTTCGTTAAAAATTACGCATTAAACAAGCATTTAATGGATATATTTGAGCATGTGTAGCTTTTTAGTTTAGATTTTGATAATTTTTGCGGACCATTCTGCAAAAAAGGCAGGTTATTTTTTTCTGAATCGTACCAAAATCTAATTAGCACCAGGGTGACCTATACGTGACTCATCTACCGAATTTTGTGAAATTCGGTCCTTTAGTTTTTCAGCTACAGTGGATACAAGCTTTTGCGGGCCATTTCACAAAAAATGGCGGGCTCTTTTATTCCGAATCGTACCCAAAACTAATCAGCACCAGCCCCGGCCACAAGTGACTTACCTACAAAATTTTGTGAAATTCGGTCCATTAGTTTTTTAGTTAGAGTGGATACAATATCTGCACAGACAGACAGACACACAGACAGACACACACACACACACACAGACAGACAGACAGACACACACAGACAGACAGACAGACACACACACAGACGTCACGCTAAAAATGGTTTTTTCGTATTCTAGAGGTCTCGAAACGTGTAGATTCGTCGAAAACTGGAGTTGCGATTTTCGGCATGATTCCAATACTTTCCCTATACATTACCATGTATTGCAGGGAAAGTAAAAAGTCATTTAGTAAAACTACCTTTCTTGACGTACATAAGTTTACAAAGCCAAATCGCTCTTGGGCATCACCATGGCCTTCATCAGTGGCGAAATGAAAATATTTTCATTTCGCCACTGATGAAGGGCATGATAACATTAATTTTACACCCATATCAAACTACTATAAAGTGTATTAGGTTCAACCTTGTCTATAAAGTTTTTAGAATATCATTATAAACAGTTTTGACTGTATATTTTCGTGAATACTGTTGGGCAATTCAAGAGACATACTTAGACATTAATATACCTCTCTTGCGAAGAATTTTTTCTGGCAATTGTAGACACTTTTTCCTAAGTTTGTTTAATAGAGATTGGAGTTCAACTATATTTCCTTTCAAATCTGTGATGCAAAAATTATCAAGAAAACAATTTTTAATACTATATTACATAGGAAAGAAAAAATATCAAATTTCCTTACTACAATCAAAATTCCCTCCATCCTTTTGGCGGCGATCTGTTCTGTGATTATCGCCAATTTGGCGACCTCTGGTATCACGTCGCCTCCGCTTAATAAAGCCCGCATTCACCAACTGAAAGTGAGAAAACAGCCCTCTAAACAGCCCTTTGAATCGTTTTCGGCGCCTCATCTCCCCCCGGGAAGCAGCTTGAGCCATTTCCAAAAATTTGCATATATTCTAATGTGGCTGCCGTACTGTCTGTTGGCGTCCGATAACGTTTTAATGGGCCTCACTTTAAGAGATGGTATCACGTGATAGAGGAGCGCGCTTTTTCCTCTCAAGCACGAAAATAGAGGTGGTGGGTGCAGGTTGATAGACAACGTACATGTGTCCAGCTTGGAGAGTGTTAGGGTGTGAAAATTAATGTCTTAGAAAATAAAAATTCTGTTATGGATAGAGCATGACTTTTTTAACCTAAAATTGGTTTTACCTCTCTTTAGTTTTTACTTTCTCTGCAATACATGGTAATGTATAGGGAAAGTATTGGAATCATGCCGAAAATCGCAACTCGAGTTTTCGACGGATCTACACGTTTGAAGACCTCTAGAATACGAAAAAAACTATTTTTAGCGTGACGTCTGTGTGTGTGTCTCTGTCTGTCTGTGCAGATTTTGTATCCACTCTAACTAAAAAACTAATACACCGAATTTCACAAAATTTTGTAGGTAAGTCACTTGTGGGCGAGTCTGGTGCTGATTAGTTTTGGGTACGATTCGGGAAAAAAGAACCCGACTTTTTTTTGCGAAATGGCCCTCAAAAGCTTGTATCCACTCTAGCTGAGAAACTAATGGACCGAATTTCACAAAGTTCGGTAGATGAGTCACGTATAGGTCACCCCGGTGCTGATTAGATTTTGGTACGATTCAGAAAAAAATAACCTGTCTTTTTTTGCAGAATGACCCTCAAAAATTGTCAAAATCTAAACTAAAAAGCTACGTATGCTCAAATATATCCATTAAATGCTTGTTTATTACGTAATGTTTAACGAAGAAAAGAATAAGACCAACCCCATTACACTAGGACTAGAGGTTCTCGAGATATATTAGTTTTTTCGTATTTTCTCCTCGCCACCTTTGAAAATAAGTCCAGTTATCAAATGAGAACGAAAATTAAATTAAAAGTGAATTAAATATAATTGAAATAAAGAGAACGTGGATATAAGTCTGCAGGGAAAGTCATCTGCTGCCCACATCATATTTTTACTTTTCCTACAATGCGTAGTGCAGGTACGGAGAAGTTTTGTGATGTGGTCAAAATTCCGACTCAAGATTTGATGGATTTGTAGATTTTGAGCATCCCTAAATGCGGAAATAGTTTTCAATTATGTTTGTAGTGTATTTAGTCTGTTGGTACGATATACACGTATTTTAGTTTATTGGCACGATATACTTGTATATCGATACAATATAACCGAATCAACTGACATACTTACGTCATAGACGTGGCCAGGATTTCAGGATGGAAGAGCTAGGATGGAGGGGAGGGTTATGGTACTAAATGTCAATTAATCACATGGGCACTATAGAGAACTTATGCAATTTTTCCACCAATGCTGAATATGAGATCTTACATACGCTATTGATTCACGGTAACTGCTTAGAGCGTCCCCACGGATAGGAAGTATCCTTTAACTTTGGTAATGCCTCTTTTAGCTTAAAGGCACTGTTCATACACTGAAGACACACATCAACACGTTGCACTACAGATGAAAAAATCCGATGTGGGCAGCACATGACTTTCCCTGCAGACTTATTTACACGTTCTATTTATTTTAATTAAATTTAAGTCACATTTAATTCAAATTTTATTCTCATTCGGTAACTGGACTTATTTTCAAAGGTGGCGTAGAGAATATAGGAAAAACTAAAATATATCGAGAACTTCTAGACCTAGTTTAATTGAGCTGGTCTTATTCTTTTCTTCGTTAAAAATTACGTATAAAACAAGCATTTAATGGATATATATGGCATACGTAGTTTTTTATTTTAGATTTTGACGATTTTTGCGCGCCATTTTGCAAAAACAGGCTGGTTATTTTTTCCGAATCGTACCAAAATCCAATCAGCACCAGGGTGACCCACAAGCGACATATCTACGGAATTTTGAGAAATTCGGTTCATTAGTTTTTTAGCTAGAGTGGATATAAGTTTTTGCGGGTCATTTCGCAAAAAAAGGCGGGTTCTTTTATCCCGAATCGTACCCCAAACTATTCAGCACCAGATTCGCCCACAAGTGACTTACCTACTAAATTTTATAAAATTCGGTCAATTAGTTTTTTAGTTAGAGTGGATACAAAATTTGCACAAATTTTATAAAATTCGGTCAATTAGTTTTTTAGTTAGAGTGGATACAAAATCTGCACAGACAGACAGACAGACAGACAGAAAAACAGACAGGCAGACACACACACAGACAGACACACAGACACACACACAGATGTCACGCTAAAAATAGTTTTTTCGTATTCTAGAGGTCTCGAAACGTGTAGATCCGTCGAAAACTCGAGTTGCGATTTTCGGCATGATTCCAATACTTTCCCGATACATTATCATGTATTGCAGCCTAATCACCTAAATCACCTAAAACTATATGTGTTAACTTCTTCTATATACATAATTTTTTTTTTTATATTGAACACATTTTATAAAATGTTCACTTAGTTAAAATTCAGTCTTACAATTTCTCCATTTCCCAAAACACACATTGCGAGGAAAGATCAATAAAAAAACTGTTGCTCAGATGTAATTAAACACTCCAGATATGTATTTATATTTTATTTCTGTCATATCTACATAAGAACGATCCTTGGAGTGCACACGAAGAAAAACCATCGTCATATCTCATTAAATTTTCTTTCGCATTCTATTTTTTTTATCATCTCCTTTTTCTGTTTCCTGATAGTTTTTTTTTTTTTTTTTTTCTGATTTTCCCAGCTGAATTGCATTTAATAAGGTAAATTTCAAAATTATACTTAAACCTGAAGTGAATTGGTGTATGTGCTCAATAACTTTTTTATTGTTTGGTGTTTTATGCGTGTTCACGTATGCCTTGTTGTGAAAAGTAATTGCAGTTTATATTTTTATTCGCCAGTTAACTATACGGTATTTTCGTTCCAATTGAATATTAAACCGGGATGAATTTCCCAGAGGATGTTTGAATGGAAATGCATTCATGATAGGGATCTGAAAGAAATAGTTGAGAGCAACTCCAAAAATGTAAATTTAATTATTGTCATCAAAATTTCAGATACGAGTATTATTCTGCATTAAAGAATAAATTTGAATAAATATACAAAGCCATATTAATTTTATCGTGCACTTATTAAAGTTCGTAGTATTGGCCTGACAAAAGTCAATATAAGAAATTTACAAAGAGTCCCAATTATCCGAATTAATGTGGATCGAAAAGAACTCAAATACGGTTAAACTCTGTTAGTACAGATAAACATCTTATGTTGCACTGTACAATTTAGCGCAGACCTTCTAATAATGTCGATAAACATCTTATGTTGCACCTTACAATTTAGCGCAGACCTGGCGACAGTGTCCTTACCCCTCTAGGATCAATATCATTCCTATTATTACGCAAATATGTACTGTTAAATAAAGAATATGTACAATAAATACTTCATTAGTTATGCATTTATTATACTGTACATACTGAGGCTTACTTTCAATCTGCTGTTAGATATAAGCGTACGGTCTCAATTGCATTAAATTGGTACAGAAAAAATTTTTGCTAGTATTTTAGCGTCTTTATTTTGACGCATATTTACCAAAGTTTATATTTTTGAGCATTGGTTTACAAACCGGATCAGGATGTTTTCTTCTTTCCGTTTGCCTGCGCTTATAGTTTTTTTTTATTAGGAAATTAAATTCATTGTTTTAAACGATTTTTTTTAAAAACAATATGAATCTGTTTAGAATTTTCACATATTTTAAATCATGAGCAACGTCGAGTATATATATCTATACCAAAATCACATGACATGTATCAATGTTCTCTCACGTCCGTGATTGGTCAACTTAAATTAGCTTGTTAAAAAATGTAACCAAACATTGAACGTATTTTATAAATATTAGCAGTCACGATGGCAAAATCTAATCAATTAAGACGCTTATCAAACCATTAAAAATTCTATGTGACGACAGAGTTGTTACGCAAAACATCATTAATATTCTATCAACATCAAAATATGAGCTTTTTATTAGTTTTTAAATAATAAGCCTATTACTTAATAAGATTTGTTTTTAATTCTTTAAAAGCTTATTTTATGGTAATTGCTATATTTGGTAATATTGATTAATCATTAATTACAGACTAATGTCAGCGTTCTTGCATTTTAGTTTAATGATTAGTATAATTTTAACTAAGACTAATTGACATTTATTAATAATTAATTTTATTTAATAAAATATTATTTTATAATCTTTGTACGCTGCTGAAATAAGACATCGAGTTCACTTCACCATTTCAACGACTTCTTAAAATCTCGTTTGACCATCACACCTGGTGTTCTACTGCTTTTCTACGACAATACTGACTAATCCACATTTTTTGCAGTACCTATGGCTTCCTTTGCGTGTCAGCGAAGCTCTGCAGGGCTGATTCCCAAGCTGGTAGATCTCACTTATGGCTTCCTGACCATAAGAAGAGGGACGTAGAATAGATGGACATAGTTGATAAGAAGATTTATCAATCACGAAGTTCTCTCGTGTTACGCGAGATCTGAAAATTGAAAGCACCCGAACTGGTATATTATGCTCCATTTTCGTGCAAGGTGTTTATTTAAGGGTAGAGCTAGTTCCATTTTCACCATTTTAGATGTAGAATATCCGATTTTCTTGTACAGATAGAATGTTTTACTTGAAAGAATGAGTAGGGAGATATTATTCCATTAATAATGTGGATTTTTCGTTGATGATATGTCTTATAAATGTGTATAACATTTCGCAAATATTGGCTTAAAAATACATCCAGTACTCCGATTATTTTGAAATAATTTGGCGTATAAAATTTTTTAACCAAAAGTGGAGTGAAAGTAGAATAAATGCACATAGATGACAAGTAGATTTAGACATCACAAAGTTATCTCGCATTTCAAGAAATGTAAAACTTTAAACCTCCGAGATGGTACGGCATGTGCCATTTTAGGTGAAGCTTTTTATCCAAGAATAGAATTCCCAGTATATCAGACATATAGCATTTCATGCTACTTTACTGATGTTTTTGTACTGGTCGTATTTTCTTCTCTAGAGGATCTGGGAAAATATTGATTATATAAATGATAGATGAGCAAAAGTTAGTATAAAGACCTTTTCCTAAAGTATTTAATATTGGAAACAGTGTATCTAAAATTTCGTGAATACACCTGTCTCCCGATTTACACAGAAGATAGGTTCTGCACAAAACCGTGTAAATTGAAATCTTGGATTTTGCTAAGTAAAATCGTGTATAACGAAAATAACCCCAAAATGTGCATGATTCAAAGTAAAACAAAAGTAAGACATCTTAGAAAACTTAAAATTATACTTAGTTTATAAAACAACAAACATATGAATGTAGTAATAAAACATATTTAATTTATTTTACATTAGGAACAAAGAACAAAAAAAACAAAAAGACCCTTAAAAATTAATTATAAGTTTAATCACTGTCATCACTTTCACGTACTATCAGTCTTTTCTTTCTGATAGGTATGATGTCACTTTCATCACTTGAGCTTCCTTGATGCGATTCTGGCTCAATAGCTCCCCATTACGGGGATTCCCCCAAATGTATATATTTTACAACACCGGGAATCCCCTGTTGTTTTCATCAGTGTTACCAAAGGAATAAAATTCAAAAATGTCATCAAATCTTTGTATAGGCGTATATGGAGCGGAAAATAAATTTTTATCAATTTTTGAAATATGTTAATTTATGAACAGTGTAAAAGCGAAATCGTGTAAAACAAGTGCCGTGTAAATCGGGGGGGGGGGGTGCCGTGTAAATCAAGTGTCGTGTATTAGACTCATTTGGGATATACAGTGAAACCTGGATAGGTGACCACCTCGGTATACTGACCACCGGGCTAAAGTGACTCTATTTCCAGAAGTGACCATAAGACTTTCATACTGTAACTATTACCATTTTCTGAAGTGACCAGTTTTTGCATTTTCAATTCCAAGGATGACCACTTTAAACTATTTTCACTGCATTTCTATGCTTTAGACCAGGGTGGCCAACCTTTTACATACCATGCGCCAACTGTCAAAAAATTTTGCGAGCTGATGAGTAAGAAGGCTGTGTGGATTGAATTGTTGAAAATATGAAGATGAGTTCAGTTATGGCGCCTACTTAAAAAAAAATAAGTAGGCGCAAGGATGCAATGCGCCACTTGTAATCATCCAAAGAGCCACATTTGGCGCATGCGCTACAGGTTGGCCACCCCTGACAATACTGAATTGATGACCCTGATTGAACCTGAATGACCCTGATTGAACTGTTGAAAATATGAAGATGAGTTCAGTTATGGCGCCTACTTCAAAAAAATAAGTAGGCGCAAGGATGCAATGCGCCACTTGTAATCATCCAAAGAGCCACATTTGGCGCATGCGCTACAGGTTGGCCACCCCTGACAATACCCTTTCTGGTAGGTCGGACGGTCTGGGTCTCAACAACAACAACCCCTGACAATACTAGACCAATATTAGCTGGATGCATTTCTGAAAGGCACCCCTGTTTTGCATAATTTCATATCTTAGCCTAACTTTTGTAAATCTGATTATAATTATTATCGCGTTGACTCTGTAAATATGCAATAATTAATAAATATGCAATTACATTTTGGACAGCTAGTTGAATGTTTTCATCAATGCTGATGCCACGAGTATAATTTTATATTTTACTACCAATACATCCATGATGTCATTCGTCCCCCCAACTCATTTATCACACTACACTTTACGATAATCAGGGTATCAGATTTACGCAAAATAAACAGCTCAATAAAGGGAGCCAATTGCCTATAGACGCACACCCCTTTTTGCTGACTTTTCCAAGCCAATGTCCAAAATGAAATTCCTGGATGCTGGATGTGTGCGTTCCGGAATGACTTGCAATCAAAACCCGCTTGGTGGGGGTCGCTTGGTATGCGGAATATCTGGAATAAATATGGCTATGCGTGAATCAGAAGCAAGGGGTTGTACCCCAAAGATTACGAGAATATCGAGATAGGGCCATCTATTGCATATGTGTAATATTATAACGTTACATCGTATTCTCTTGTAAATGTAGTGTCAGGATCATGGAGTTTGAGAGAGGGAGAAAAAACTCCTATGGATGAAACGCTTGAAAATACCATACCATTCTGAGAATTATATTCAAGTGTTGCTATAGTGTTAGTAAATCGCCTTTTTTTCCCATTTGACACAACAGAGAGGTATAGTATTGAGTATATGTATTTCTTATTATTTTTAAATTAAAATTCCCTAATTATCAGTATAATTAATTAGTATTTTTTCATTGTAATAAAGAGTTCAGAATATAGGGAGATAAAAATAAATTGAAAGGTGAAATCATTTTGAATACGGAGAAATATTCCTTATTATTTAGTTCTAATTTGCATTGTGCTACTACTTTGTTTTTAAAACATTGACAGTTTAAATAAATATATTTAAGTTTTTCACCTTAGGAATACACATAGTGAAGGGGAGCTTATCTTATCGCAGCGCCACTTGAATTATTTCGACAAATGATATTGACATTTTCTCAGTATGGAGTTTTAACTCCTTACCTTAACCCCTATGGTCAGGATATAGGATCCAGCTTAGTGATTTGGATAACAGTGGCAGCAATATGTGTAAATGGGAAATAATAGACTTAGTTCTAGATTTATAAGAGTCTATATCTCGCATATTTCCGGTATCATTTCTAATTGTTTGAAATGTATTCAGTAAGATTTGAAATAGACTGTCACGATAAAATCTAGAATAAGTTCTATATACAATAATAGGAGATAGTGGAAATTGAAGAAGTTAATAATTTATCCATAGCACTTTAGTTCGATGAGCTATCTTACGACTGACTATGTTTAATTTGTGTGTGGTGGTAAATTTTTTACCATATAATAGTTTTTTAAAAAATTTTAACACATCTATTTCTCAGGAACAGCTGTAGGTAAAGATTACATTATAACTGATATATATTCTGCATTCAGTTACAGAGGAGGTAGGTTGGTTCAATATAGATTTCCACTTCCGTTTTTTTTTTCCATTTCCTGTTCAAAAATTTTCATTTTTTTTTAAACCTATATGTCGCCGGATCGACTATATATAGAGCTTAGACGATGACTGATATGGATTCGGTATAAAAAAATACAAAGAGGGTTGGGGTTCACTAAAGATTTCCACTTCCAGTTATGGAGATGTTCTATCAGGTGTTTCCGAAAATTCGTATAACTGTATGAAAAAGTATGCAAAAGTTATCAAATACATTTGATAGTTTCACCAACAATAAAGTCTACACTTTATTTGCCACGAAATGAAGATTAATTCATAAATTTCTTGTTCCTCTCTCTTTTCTATTTTATATTTCTTATCTTATTTTTATTTTCAATTTCATCAGAAGTGAGTTTTTTGACCCCATCACAATACTTTTTCTTTACATATACTCGTAGTTAGAGAGGTAAATAGAAATTACATCAATACATGACGAATCAGATCAACAAATACTACTGATCAAATAAGATCAACACGATATGTCGATCACTTCATTTTCTTCCCAGCAGGTAACATTTCTTTTTCGCCAAGTTCAAAGTTTAAATATTTGACTCCCACGTTTAAGCACTTCCTCCAATCAATAATTCGAAAAGTGATAAGACAGGTTTTTTTTTTTTATTCATTTGAACAGCCATTTTTATTCCAACTTCCTCAATTTGTTACAATATAACTGATGTTTAATAGTATCTACCAGAATTAAAATCAACAAATAGTTTTATAAAATATAAATTCTCAGTTGGAATCAAATGTATTGGTTGTGTTCACTTTCTTGTACATATTAACTTTCGTTACGATAATTTTAAACAGTGTTGAACTCTTTGATGAGCGTTAATGATATTCTTTAGTTAATGATATTTACTTAAAATTTCACTCTCGAAATATTATCCTATTTAAAGAATAATATTTTGAGTTTCTGCAAGACAGGAAGGTCTATATTGATAAATATAATATTTCAATAATGAAATGGATATTTTGTCGATACTATCTACATTAAACAAATGTATGTATTATTTATCAAATATTAGCTTTATATTGGAAAAGTACCCAATGTTCTGATAATGTTGGACTAATCGCAAATACGTCTGACCAAAAAAGAAGGAATGTAGAATAGATGGTTATAGCAGCTACGTGGTAAGATTGAAATTGTCTGTTCCAATGGCAGTTCACAAAATTGTGGCTGATGTTATCTGTAATAGAAGAGTATTCAAAACTTTGGGAATACCGTCTATAGGTCGGTGTTGTGGTGGCAGAAGGAGGTATGTCAATATGAAGTTTTGGATGCAATAACCCAGTGGTTAGGGCGCGAGGATTGCACTCGGATGACCCGATTTCGATTCCCGTCTCTGCCCAAACTGTCGCCGTGTTCACGCGGAGTACGATCACGTTAAACATGTGGGTCTGGAAGTCCTTCCGAGAGGTTGGTGGTAGGGGAAGGAGGGTACGGTCCCTGTGGATGCCGCCCCCCACAGGGTTCCGGTCTAAATTGAGTGGCACTTCCCGGTCATCCAAACAGTTATGTTACACCTTTGGTAGGTCTGCCAGTCTGTGTAGAAGAAGATGAAGAAGTAGAAGAATACGCAGTGTTACCTTTACAAGGTTGGTTGACTTTCTTTTAATAGGTTAATACTGTGGTATTATTAAAGGCGTGCCTGAATTAATAAAGCAAATATAAGAATGTGAACGAGAATATTTCTATAGCATTGGTCTGTTTGGCGTACTTGTTATCTTAGAATAATGATTCCTAATAATACCTTATTTTGCCATCACAATGCCGTGGTGGTATCTGTGACTATATAGATGGTCATCGTTGATAAGCATATTTATCTATTACAGAGTTATCTAGTGCTACACGAGATGTGAGATTTAGAGACATCTATGTGCCAAATTATACACTATTTTCGGGCAAGCTGTTTTACTCAGGATAGATTTTTCCAGTGTATAAGACATGTTCTTTTTTCCTACTTTACAGAAGTTGTTGTAGTGGTAGTATTTCTGCTGGAGAATATCGGTATCTTGACTTATACAAGGAAAAATTTGTGTCAACATTGGTATGAGAACTTTGAACAGAATTTGTTAATATTAAAATAAGTAAAAGTGGAATTTTGTTAATATTTGTCTCATTTGGGAAATATTTCCATTAATTTGGTAATAACAGACCAGTGGTGGCTAAATTAAGTCATTAAAAACGCCCTTCTTGGTATATTTTTATATCTTGGTTTCACTTTGTAAATTCTCCCGCAAATTTTTTATCGTATTTATTTTAGAATTATGCAAACTATATCAAATCAAGAGTACTTTTATTTGGGACTACCGGTTAAATCATTGATTTATCGCTGATTCTATGAGAATCAATGTCCTTTTACTACCACTGAATTCATTATGTCATCCATGTGACAAATTTCATATTTCGATATTATTACCTGTATTTGCTAAACGAATTTATGAGAGACGCCCCTTCTTGGCATATTGTCAATTTTTGATCTGGTAATATAACACTGAAAACAACCTCGACATAGCTTTACACATATGCAACAAACTACATTTGCACATAGTTTAGTTTCCATTCATTGAGCAATGCCCAGACGCTGTAAAATCATGAAAATAATGATTGCTTATATTATACATTACTCTCAGTATGAAATATATGTAAAATTTTACCAATATTACACTCATTTGGGAAATATTTCAATAATATGTAAACAATATTGGCTAAACGAACCTATAAAATGTATCCCTGATTGACATATTTTTATACCCTGGTCATATCTAACGTAATGCAAATGATAAGATATTTTGTTTATTCACATGAACGGCCAATTTATTATTCCAACTACCACTACTCGTTACTAAATAACCGATATTTAAATATTATCTACCACTCTAAAATTATTGACATTTTCATTAAAAAAAATGTATCTTTTAACCATTGAATAAGCTCCTGACTGTGTTAACCCCTTGCGCATATTAACTTCCTTTGCGATAATTTAAGATAAGACGCTTCATTTAATATTTATTACTTTTGGAACCGATCTTATCTTTCCCTTAATAGTAATCAATCAACAGGGGGCCCAGAAAAAAAGAGCTAATCGTCGGTGTACGTGAGCAAAAGGAGGGGATAGTAAATAATAATTGGCGTAGCGTATTGATGCTATTTTTCAAAAATTTCTTTTCTTAATAAAGGGGGGGGGGGGGGACCGATGAGTAATGCTAAATGAAAAAAGAAATGAACCGTTCTTTGTGGGGCTGGGGTTTGATGGATGAAAGGTATTTGAGAATAAAAATTATAAATAAAAGGATATATGAGTGAATCCGTCAGGAGCTCCTCGTATTTGAAATCTTAAAAAAAAAATATTAGGACCATCTCTACTTTCTCATCTTCTTACATATTGTTACAAACGTATCGTCTCGTAACGTGAGCGTATACGCAGGATGCAAGGACGAGTCCAAGTTTCTGGATAACTTAAGTTTATTCACAAGCACAAATTAAATGGGAACAGTAAATTGTCAACTGCACTTAAATGCTCCACTAATTTCACAAAATAACTGATATTATTCACAGAACGGTGGCTTAAGTAATTTCGCAAAACAATAGCTACAAAAATCACAGTTCACTGTGGATCGTATATTGTCAACTTTCCACCTGAGGAGCGATAGTCCTTTTCATAGTCTCTCTATAGAAACTTTTAGGAAATTTCTATATCTCACAGGATAATCGTTCTATCGAGAAGTGTCTGGAACATTCCGGAAGTCGCCAAATTGGCGATAAATCTCCAAATATGGCAACCCTTCTTTTAACTGGAAATTCTGGAAACCCTGTGCTGACCTCATCCTCACGCCATGTTGACGTCATGCACTGTATTTTCTTCTCTTGGCCTTCGAGACAGATGAAAGAGGAAGCGCCAAACGGAGCATTGCGCGTTCGCAACAGTATTAAATGAAGATGTTTGTCTTTAGGTCTGCCTGTGGATCTGCGATTGTCATCTGTAGAAACAAATACAAGCACCGGACAGCTGCGAAATTTGCTGCAGAGATGTTTCACGTCTCCATTCGATGCATCTCGGAGAGATTTTTATTTGAATTCGAATTAGTTTAAAAGTTACGAATATTTAAGGCCTACCTTATACCTTTGAATAGGTCGAGCAGTGTGGGTCGAAAGAAAGAAAGAACATTTAAAGCTGAAAATCCTTTGAAATTTCGACTTCAACATTAATGTTATTCTGTTCTGATGATAAAAGATAAAATGCACCAAGTGGCTTGCGAAATATATCTCATAAGACGAAGTTTAATGTTATTTTAATTGATATTTTCCAAATTCGAAATTTAAAAGACAAATTTTCACGGTTTGGGATTTACATAATTATTTCAATATTATACTTATTCTCTAAAAAATTGACTTTAATCGAATGAAAAATTCCTGAGACAGCAATGATTATTTTAAATTTTAATTCTAAAGTAAAAGAACATTTTTTGCTACTTTAAGTGTTTTCATTTACTTGGGGAGCATAAAAGGATTACGCTGTATAATTGCCATAGTTGCGCATGGAAAAAACTATCGCGGAAATGACGTTCGAAACAGGCGATTTGGAAATTGAGGGCTGTTATCTGTTATCGGTATTATTTAAAAAGCGGACGCTTATTTAGAACATAGGTAATGGCAAGAAATGTATTATTTAAGTAGCGGACGCTTATTTAGAACTGACGCTTATTAGAAGAAATGCGTTCTAGTACTTCCATATTCTATAGGTTTTAGTTTCATTTACATCATAAATATCACAATAAAAAAAATAACTATATATATTTTCTGGTTTAATATTCAAGTATTTATTTATTTGTTTATTTATTTTATTGAAATATTTTGTATAAATTGTTTAGAAGTTCCTTTTCTCGGTGAGTAATAACTTAGTGAAGGCCACGGGAATCCTATTCACTACTACATTTTCACAAAACGTAGTATATACAAATAAAATTTTATATATAGATAGATGCATATTCTTCCTTGAGGTGTAATGCTCACACGTCCCTGACATGTATTCACGCGTCATTATTCGCGGATGTCATATTTTCAAAATATGTTCAGGAGTTCTTGAAACGTGCTTATCTGTCAAAATTTCAAATTCTAAAATTTTGGGGAAAACAATGGATTTCCATACAATATTAAGAGAAAGTGAACTTTGATTGCGGAAAATGCAAAAAAAGGTTGAATGCTACTATAAAAGTAAAGTAATGAAATAGTGAGGACATGCAATGAGATAATAATAATAATAATAATAGTAATAATAATAATAATTGTAATAATAATAATAATAATTATAATTATAGTAATATTTAATAATAGTAATAATAATTATAGTAATAATAATAATAGTAATAATAACAAAAAGAAGGATAAAAAACTTGAGCAAAGTATTGAAGCACAAACTGGATACTAATGCAGTATATTGTTGTTTCAAGGATACGCTGGATCGCCTTCGTCAGTGCTAGAGAACCAATAAACCGAAGTTAAAAAGACAAAATGGATGTCTTTTTCATTTCGAGTTCATTGGCCAAAACAATTGCGTGGTGCATTATTATTCTATTTGTGCTGTAATACACTGCTGAAGTTTTCCTTATTCTATACACAAAGTGTATTTTATTTTTTAATAATAAGAAATATTGAGGCATTTGAAGGTAATTACTTAAAGGTGTATCATAATTTTCATTGAAAATTATTTTATTTGAATATAATCCTTACTAAATATTTTTTGCAACAGAGTTTTTCATTTTTGTTCGTTATCCACAGATTTCCCCATTTTGGATTCCTACTGTCCATCTCGATATCTTAGGTTGTCACTATTTCACTATCTATAATTTACTATCTACTTTTCACTATCTATAATTTACTATCTACATTTCACTATCTATAATTTACTATCTACATTTCACTATCTATAATTTACTATCTACATTTCATTATCTATAATTTACTATCTACATTTCACTATCTTCAACTTTTTGTTAAATGCCCATATGAATTTCTGCACCAAATTTGCTCAATGATATAATATAGCGTGGCCACAGTGATATTATAATGTTTCAATAGTCGCAATGGAAGCTGTTGTAAAAGATACACTTTCACAACTTCCAGTTATTTATGGCCAATGAAAAAAATACGAAAAAGGTTCTCCTGCATTACTTTAAGACGTAATGGATAAGTGCCGTCGGGTATTGATTCAATAAAATATCATTTATGAATGAAAAAGGAAAAATATGATTAATGCCTAATAAATGAATAAATGAATCTCTCCTTTGTGGGGTGGGGTATGATGGATGAAAAATACTTTAAATTAAAAATTCGAGATAAAGAGATGTGGAAGGATATGTTGGAAATGCAGCAGATTGGTATTTGTTGGAGTTCTTCACATATCCTTACTTTTATTGTTCAGTTCTACTCTTGTCTACGGACATTTATAAATGTAAGAACATTTATAAATGTCCTTAGATAAGAGTAAGGACATTTATAAATGTAAGAGGGAAGATACACAGTGCTTATAAATACACTGCTCAATATATAAAATACGCATTTTTCTGTATTTTTACACTGTTCCACATAGAAAGTGCCACATTTTGCTACATTTTTTACATTTTTCGATATAGAAAATATCACATTTTGTTGCACTTTTTACACTACTCAATACAGAATGCACATTTTGCTGTATTTTTACACTGTTCGATATACAAAATGCCACATTTTGCTGCATTTTTTGCATTGTTCGATATAGAAAATACCCCATTTTGTTGCATTTTTTACACTACTTAACATAGGAAATGCAATAAAGTATGGCATTTTCTATGCCGAGCATTATATGTTTAGTATTCCAATCTATGATAAAGAGAAAATATTATTCGTAAAGCTATAACTGCTGCTAAAAGTTAAAAAGGTATAGAGCACGTCATAAAAAGCACGTCATATAAAATGCAAAAATTAAGTGCTATATATATTTCTTGAAAGTATTCTGTTATGAACAATTTTCGATTTAATTTATCTGGCGAAATTTGTTATGCACGTATGCGAATGTTCACATATAATTTAATTTTAGCTCATGCTGGTAATTCACAACTAGCGAGACAATTTAGGTCCAGTTACATCATTTTGGTCTGTTTTGTTTCAGAACTGTCACTGGTGGTCATTATACGCCAAATTCGAAAAACTTATTTTAGTTTAATAATTACTAATATAGTAAGAAATCTTGATCTATAACCTACGTTATTTCATTGGGAAATTATTACTGCATAATTATTGTTGTTTTTCTAAATATCCAATTGTTTAACATCTGTAGCTCATTCAGTATTGAGTTTCAAAATCGCCCAATTAACTTTTTGATTATTTGAAACGTTAATGTTTAACAAAATGTGAAGCAGAACTCAATAAACTCATCTCAATTATCTGCATTAAAAGCCTTGAAGCATTTGCTGTTTCAGTTTATTTTCAATAATATGATTTTTAACTGTTTATAGTTACAGTACGTTTTATCACATTTATCTCTGATTAACTCGCTCATTGCAAAGTCAAAAATCCTGTTCAACAACTCTAAAATTCTTCAAATTAAAATTCCCTCTCTGCAATATCAATTTTCTAACAGAAATTTCCCGTTTCAGACTCAGTGCTACTTGTTGAGTCGAAAATAGGGTTGAGTAGAGGAGGGGAAAGGGATATTCGCTTCGTGTTCGATTAATGTAGCTTCGAGTGGGGGTTGGAGGCCAAGGTGAGATCGGCGTGCATCGAGCCGATCAATCATCTACGAATTTTTATCGCAAATTGATCTTCCCGCGATTTGACGCCATCGAAGGGCAACTCTAATTGAGAGGGGGTACAGCTGCTCACATTCTACAACAGAAAGATGCTGCAAAATGTTGTTAAATTCTTGATTAAAAGTAACTTAAATTTTAGAACTTCATGTGCATCGAAATCGGCAGTAGAATCAAATGTTCCTTCTGCATCAATAAATAAAACAGCTGCTTGTTAAAATACAACTTCCTAGTACTTGTAAAGAAGGTATAAGAAAATCAGGTGACTACAATTGTTTCGAAGGAATTATGATTCCTCTTCCTCGGGTCAAGAAAAGTAGGTATTTGCCAAACACCAAAATATAACCTTGAGGTGGTAGAGGGAATAAGTAAAGAAGCAATCGAACACACCTGGAGAAAGCAGTAGTTTGCTACAGGGTGATATCAGCCATTAAAATCAGATAAACATAAAATCTTTTAAATCACTGATTTATGGAATACTTACTGTAATTTTAATTATAAAAGATATGACGTGCCAAGGCTAATTCGTATAATTCAAAGCACTTTATTTCCACTAAATGAGCAAAAGAACTGGGAATAACGGAAACTGATTAATTAAGACTCGGGTAACTGAGTCTTGGGTAATTAGGGTTTGGTTATTTGAAACTTCTATTGAATCAATCTTTGTGTTTCCTTCCGTATGTGCTTTTTCACATTTGTATCAGACTTTCCATTTACAGATATCCCAGTGTACATGAAAGTGCGGTTTGATATACCCACTGATGGAACATGGAGATTTTTTAGTCTAGCGTCTGAAAGTGCGATCCAATTACTGGTGGACTACTTGGTCCGTGTTCATAGAGTGCGATCCTCGGCGCACTGATAAAACTCGAAATATATCTAGATAGGTGTTTCACATCAGAGTGTGAACCACAGTAGTGAATCGCTAGGACTCTCTAGGCCTGTGCCTCACAAAGTACGGTCCAATGACCACTGATGGACCATGAAGTCCTGTTCGTCCATGTTCATAAAGTGCGATCCGTGGTACACTGATGAATCGTATAGACCCTCTGGTACGTTGTTTCACAAAGTGCGATCTGCAGGGCATTGATGGTCTCTAGTTCTGTGCTTCGCTAAGTGCGGTCCAAGGTACTCTTGTGAGTTGTGAGCACCCTCTAGGTCAGGTCAGTATTTTGGAAAGTCCGTGGCCTACAGGTGGGCCGCGAGAATTCTTTAGGTAGGGCGCGATGATTCTTTAGGTGGGGCGCGAGAATTTTTTAGGTGGGACACGAGAATTTTTTAAGTGGACTGAGAAGAAATATGAAATTATTTATATAGTCAAATCTAAGTAGCTTTTATTTATATATTTCACATTTAGAAACAATATGTTGGAACGAGACAGAATTATCACATTTATCACATACATCTCTAATGGGCCAACGGCCCTGCAGTGCTGATAACACCGGTTCTCGTTAGATCACCGAAGTCAAGCAGCATCGAGCTTGGTTAGTACTTGGATGGGTGACCACCTGGGAACACCACGTGCTGTTGCACATTTCGGGCGCGGTAGCCCGGTGGTTTGCGTGCTGGATTTGCACGCTGCCACAACTGCCGCCGTGTTCATGCGGAGTACGATCACGTTAAACATGTGGATCCGTAAGTCCTTCCGAGAGGTTGTTGATAGGGGAAGAAGGGTACGGTCCCTTTTGGTGCCTCCCCCACTGGGTTCCGGTCTAAATTGGGTGGCACTTTCCGGCCGTCCAAACAGCTACCTTACACCTTTCTGGTAGGTCGGACGGTCTGGGTCTCAACAACAACAACAACAACACATCTCTAATGGTATACAAAATGTGTACACTTTATATGTATATTAATATGAACATCTGCATAGATTATTTTGTCGCCTGCATAGTAATAAAATTATTAAAATGCGGCATTCTTTCATAAATTATGAAATTATTCATATCGGTCGAAGAACATTTTGCAGCTGATATCATAGCATAAAAATTGGTAACAGTTGATGACTGTAAAATCCAAAGTCATTTTGGATTTCGTAGTCTACCATGGTTTAATAAGTTTGGGTATTACCTTGCGCGATAATTTTCGACAATGAAACATAGATGAGAAATCGAAACGATTCAAAGAAAATATCTTCATTCGAAAGCAATATGTTCATGAAAGGGGGTTGGGTCATGTCCCGTCTTCAGTCAACATCCAGCGTCCCTGTTGCTCACTGTTGACGAAAGGCCCGTCCTCAAATATTGACGTGCACTCTTTCGCCACTGCCACTCCAGCGGACAAGGGGGAAATGGAGACCTTGTTTTTCCGAATCCACTATTTGCTGAGCTCCGGGAGCCAAGAGCACATGCAATATGCATGCGAGATTGGCGCCTTTCTGGGTGACAGACGGTATCGGATTTTTCGATATAGGTTTCCTACCAGACACAGGGCAGACGAAGTGTCATTGATGGGAGTATTTTTGCAACAATTAGGAACGTAACTACCAAGAGTCAAGTGCATTATAAAGTTAATCCAGTTGTAATTACGGATGCTTTTATCAACAAAATAAACACTCATCTTTTCCATTTCGTAAAGTTACAACGTTCTACATTTTCTTTTAGAAAAGTCCGTCTTTTATTCATATGCTTTCTACTAATTCAGTTAGATGAACCATTTACATCTTAAATTAATTTTAATTTTTATAAGATTATTTGATCTGGAAGGTAGATAGGGAGGGAAGGTAGATAGGAAAGGGAAGTATATATATATATATATAATATATATATATATATATATATATATATATATATATATATATATATATATATATATATATATATATATATATATATATAGGCTCTTAGAATCAATAAAATTTGTGATGAATATTATAGATTAGCGCATTTTATGGAATTATTGAGTACAGCGACTAATAATGCATATCCCCCCAAGTTTGTTATTAAAATTATCAACTCAGTGTATCAACTTTCACTCGATAACATCCTAGAAAACATTCCCAATTATAGTGACTAACATACAGTTAAAAAAAAATAAATAAATAAAAAAAATAAAATAAAAAATAAAAAAATAAATAAATAAATTATATATAATTATTTATTAATTATATAAATAAATAAAAATGAAAAATAATAAACTAAGTCAAAAACATTAGAAAAATCAAAAATCGGAAAATAAGATGCATTAACATTAATGTTTTGAATTTTAGTTTCGCAAAAAATGTAACTTTTGTCAGTATTGAAACTACGTTTTGAGCGCCCTTATAATGGTGTATAGTGGCATTCTCGTTTATCCAGTTTTCCTCTGAATTACTAGTTTAGTACGAATTTTCGTCTTTGATTCATATTCATATTCAGGATTGCATATTTGGGAAGTTAATATTCTGAATTGCTTGTCCGGTTTCCAGCTTAGACTTACTGGATGGGTCTGGGAGTATTACCGTGAACGTTCGTACTGCCTCCCTGGTAGAATTTCGACTTGTTCATTCCGGTGCTTCTAGATTAAGCTGTTGAGGTTGATCACGATACACGTGGTGGAAGAAGAAGGGTTCATGCCGCATGGTAATACAAATTTTCTTATTGTATCCTATTTTCATTTTTTCAATTTTTGTTGCCTGTAGTCTGAGTTTAAGCATTTATAGTGATGTGCTATTGCTTAATCTGAAACAGGCATTTGTTTGGGTTAATTAGAATTAAATACTCAGACCTGAAGATGAATTTAGTTCTGATTAATCATCGAATTTGGGACGGTGCTGTTCTTTTCTCTTATCGGCATTGTGGCCGTGAATTTGCTTCTATGGTGATGTTAATATAACTTGAATTGTTTTTTTATATTTTTTTTATTTTTTTTTTATTTTTACATAATTCTTATTATTACATATTTCAAATATATATATATATATATATATATATATATATAATATAAATATATATATATATATATAGTATATATATATATATATATATATATATATATATATATATATATAAATAAAAATTGAAATATTTTAATCGAAAATTATGCATAAACTACTGTATGTACAAAAAAACCATCTCTAGCATTTCTGTTACAAATGAGTAACTATAGACCAAGACTAAGGATGAAGATAGAAGGTAACATATCACTACAATGGAAAGGGGGATGAGAAGAATATTAGGATAGAAAATTCACAATTAAAAGTATATAAATATATTAAAAAGAAAACACAGCATAAATGAGAAAAGGCAATAATAATTAGCTCAAGATAAAAGATTAAGACATAGAGAACAATCAATTGAAACTACAGAAAAAATGGCGGTTAGTTCGAAATTGCATTCTCATCAGGACAGCCATACAATTCGAATTAAAACCGATAGAATAGCCAGTTTCTGACAATGCCGATAGTATTTAACTATAGACACAATTGGAACTGTCTACTGGCTAGTGGAAGGAGAAAAATAAATCAATTGAATTACAAATCAAAAAAATAATACCTCCTCGAACAGAAATATGAACTCACAAGCATTGTTACCACGAGTAAGTTGAATAAGCGACTGAGCATTACCCCTCACTTATATATATATATATATTACAAATTACAACATCCTTCTACCCCTCAATGGAGGAGCATCATCTCATTTTGATTGATGGATAGATATTTCTTTTAGAAGACATGAGTTTCTAGTTAGATAGTGATTTATTTCTCCGTGGTTTAACGACATAGGACATTAGCCGTACACTGTGTATTATCCAAGTCTGTGAGAGATTTCATTTTACCTTTCAATTTATTTTTATCTCCATATATTCTGTACCCTGTTCTACCACTATAACAAAATACTAAATTATTAGTCACAATTATAACTCACAATTACGGAATTTGAATTAAAATATAATTAAAAATGCTTTCTCTCCCTTTTGTGTCAAATGAAAACAAAGAACATTTTACTGACACTAGTGACACCTAGATATAATTCTCAAAGCATTATGACATTTTCAAGCGTTCCATGAGTTTTACCTCTTTCTAGCTTACTCCATGATTAAAACATATTTTTCTAATTTTAATTAATCGCGTTAGAATAATATAGATTAATGAATATAATCTAAATATAATCTCTCTTTCATTCATGTTAAATTTCGCGGATGCTCAGCTTATGTACCGCTTGTTGGAACAGTACTCTTTGCTTTAACCACTGAAACTCGACGTCGGCATAACAGCCGCCAAACAACTCAACCCCTCGCTATTCATTAAAAATAAATTAGGCAGAACTTTCAAGAAATTACTGGCAGTCTTCGCCATACTGATTCTCCGGTATCCTTAGCAACGGATATCGCAGGGAAAAGCTAATAATAAAGCGTCATTTAAACGGCTAATTGTTTATTAGCGGACTTAGGTTCATCGTCTGGGGGGTGAAGCGACCCCTTCTTTTGTTCGAAGGCGGGTGGTTGTGGGTGGGGTCGGATTAATTGTCGAGTTCTGCAGCAGATCCGTTAATTGTTTTGCTGCTAACGGTACTAATTAGTTAGAAAATGAAAAGCAGACGGTACCGGGATTTGAAAGGATGTAAAGAGAATATCTTGCCGAGGAAGAAAAGATACCCTACCGAGACCCCGCTGCTCACCCAAGAAGAGCAAGCAAGAAAAATTAAATGTATTCTTAAAGGAGTTGCGTGATATATAGAAGAAGAGGAGGGGTCGTTGCAAAGAAAGCTCATGCTTATCTTGCTCCGGTAACTTTACTCAAATATTTGGGGTAACGACTCCAATTTAGAAACATCATTTTAGTTGGCGTGTGCGGTTCTCTCTTTAGGGATATGTATAATTCACTAGAAACATAAAGTTATCTGGAAATATAATAAATGTAATAAATTTCAAAAATTAGTGCAACTATTCATACTGTCCATAAAACTAACAACTTGTGTTTTAATTGGTGTTTATTTTAATTATAATTGGTGTTTATTTGAATTTTATTGGTAGTTATTTGAACTAGTGAAAGCCGCATACATTCTGCACCATAATTCGTTAAGTATACGAATTTAAGTGTTAGAATCCGTGACAAAGTCTTTTAATCTATATAAATAAAATTGAAAATCTGTCTGTCTGTCTGTCTGTCTGTCTGTCTGTTTGTCCCATCATCACGGAAGAACGGCTGAACCGAATTTGATGAAATTTTGTAGGTAGCCCAGAAATAGCCCCACTTAAAATTTAGTCCATGTTTGGAGTTTCCACAACCAGTGGTTCTCGAGATATTAGTGAAAAACGAATATTTCGTTTGTCTCATCATCACGAGAGAACGGCTAAATCGAATTTAATGAAATTTTGTGAGTAGCCTTAAAATAGCCCCCCATAAATTTTGCCCAAGTTTCGAGTTTCTAATATTAGGGGTTGTCGAGATATTGATGAAAAACGGAACTTTATCCTAGGAGATCTACTCTCTAACTCCGTGGTTTATCCAAACTTAAAGGATGAAAATCGTTTGTTTAAAACGTCAACGTGAATTAAAACTTCATTTCTGAGCTTAGTGCAGGATTTTTGCATTAATTAGTCACTATCTGAAAGCATGAATTGTTTGAAACATGAATTTAAATGGAAAATCTAACTCCATGGTCAAGCATTTACTAAACAATGCAAAGTATAAAGAAATCAAAATGGTTATTATTTTTGCATTTTGTGGGGAAGAGATCAAAATGGTTACTTAATTTCGCAGTTTATTAGGAAGATTCTTTATTATATTATGTTGCTCAGCAACGCAATTAAATTAAATGTGTTCTATGTCATTGTTCTATGTCTTGTCATGTCTATGTCATTCTATGTCATTGTTTTATTATGACAAAAATTGTTGAAACTCACATATTGCACGTTGTGCGAGTAATCTTCTATAAATGCACGGGTTATCTTCTAATCTACGAGAATATAAGTAGTACAGGTATATAGGCATATATTTTGATATATATTGGCATATATTGGAATCAATTACGACATTCTGGTATAAAGATTATGGGGATAATTGAAATTTTCAATTTATTATGTCATCTGTTTTATTTCGGCAAATATTTTTTAGACTCATATTGTGATAAGGGTAATCTTCTACTAACATGCAGGCATATTTTCTAATCTGCGACAATATAAGTAGTACGGGGATATATATATATATATATATATATATATTCCCATATAATTTTAGTGCTCTCATTCTGGCATATATTGGAATCAATTACGGGTTTATTGATATTTTAAACTTATACATGTAATCTACTAATACAGGTTATATCTTCTAATATTCGAGTATATAAATATTACGGGTCCCATACAATTTTAGCACTGTTATTTTGAATATATTGATTCAATTTCATATTTTTTGTATATTTGCTTTCGAAAGGGGCCAGGATGTTTTATTCTTCAGATCTGCCCGTGAAGATAATTTTGCATGATGAGAACAGATATTAATAAACTTCTCTTTAGGAGCAATAAATTTAATATTTTAACATAATTTGCATATGATTCTGAATTATAAGTGTCTTTATATTATATACTCCGTACGAAGAACGGGTATGCTGCTAGTAATCTATATAAATAAAATTGAAAATCTGTCTGTCTGTCTGTCTGTCTGTCTGTCTGTTTGTCCCATCATCACGGGAGAACGGCTGAACCGAATTTGATGAAATTTGGTGGGTAGCCTAGAAATAGCCCCACTTAAAATTTAGTCCATGTTTGGAGTTTCTACGACCAGTGGTTCTCGAGATATTAGTAAAAAACGAAATTTTCGTTTGTCTCATCATCACAGAAAAACGGCTGAACCGAATTTAATGAAATTTTGTGGATAGCCTTGAAATAGCCCCCCATCAATTTAGTCCAAGTTTCGAGTTTCTAAGACCAGGGGTTGTCGAGATATTACTGAAAAACGGAACTTTTTCCTATGAGTTATACTCTCCAACTCCGTGGTTTATTCAAACGGAAAGGATCAAAATCGTTTGTTTAATACGTCGAAAGGAAATAAAACTTTATTTCCGAGTTTGGTGCAGGATTTTTGCATTAAATAGTCACTATCGGAAAACACGAATTGTTTGAAACATGAATTTAAATGGAAAACTCTACCTCCATGGTTATCTTTCACAAGCTATTACTCAACGATGAAAAGTATAAAGAAATCAAAATGGCTATTTAATTTCGCATTTTATGAGGAAGATTCTATCTTATATCATGTTGCTCGGCAACGGAATGAAATTAAATGTGTTGTTAATATTTATTATTATTTTTTCTATTTGAATAATAAATAAATGGATGTAAAAAAATATTTTTTAAATGAAAGGTTTGGTTGTTCTTTTAATTATATAAATTGCGGACTGCGTACTTCACTTTCATTTATTTTAGCAAAGAGGTTTCCAGCTCATATATTGTGTTTAGCTAATAAACTCATATATTGTGTTTACCCAATAAATTCATTTATCCGATTGTTGAAGCAGAAAAAGAGTAGAACGGCTGTATCTTATAATACAATTTTAGTGTTTTCATTTAGTATATACAAACGGGATCAGGATATTTTATTCTTCAGATCTGCAAATTTAGAGATACGAGTTTAGCGGAATATCTCTAAATAACTTGGTAACTTTTCTTAAACTTTACCAAATTAGCGGAAATGTTTCCAAATTTATAAAAATGACGCAAATCAATGATTTGTTTTTTTAGAATAGAGTATTGAAATGGTGTTTCGGTAGCATTTGTCGGTCAGTTCATCCATCCTACTTAGTAACACATTTAACGAATTTTTTTAATATCACCAAATTGATAAAAATATTTGTAAATCCATAAAAATATCATGGAATTGATAAAATTGCGCTTAATAAATGAAATTAATTATGTTTTGTTGGGGGATAGTATTGTGATGATGTTCCGTCAATTTGTCGCAAAATGGGATTATCAGTTCTGCAGTCCCACTTGGCGATAAATTTGGCGATTTTTTAAGTTATCGCTAAATTCACAAAAATGTCGCCAAACCTTCCATGGAGATAGCATTATTCAGACGATATGATTTCCAACAATTTATTTTAAGCAAATGATATCATGTCGCTTAGCAACGGATCCAATGCGTTATGTGCTATACGATTTTTATTAAATTTTTTCCGATTTGAATAATAAAGATATGTATATAAGATAAATTTCATTGACATTGCATTTTTGACTGGATAGTATCAATTACGGTCTTCAGGTTTAAACATTATTATCATTGATATTTTCGGGGACTGTTGATTCAGGGATTATTGATATTGTCAAGTTATTATGCCATTGTTTATTTATGACGAAAATTGATGAAACTCATATATAGTACGTTGTACGAGTAATCCACAAATGCACGGATATATCTTCTAATCTACGACAATATAAGTAGTACAGGTATATTGGCATATATTTTGATATATATTGCCATATATTGGAATCAATTACGACCTTCTGGTATAAAGATTACGGGGATTAGTGATATTTTCAATTTATTACGTCATCTCTTTTATTTTGGCAAATATTTTTGAGACTCATACTGTAATACGGGTAATCTTCTACCAACACACTGGCATATTTTCTAATCTGCGACAATATAAGTAGTACGAGGTTACATATATTGATTCAATTCCTTTTTTTTGTAAATTTGCTTACAAAAGGGGTCAGGATGTTTTATTCTTCAGATCTGCCCATGAATATAATTTTGCATAGTGAGAACACATATTCTTAAACTTCTCTTTAGGAGCAATAAATTTAATATTTTAACGGAATTTGCACATGATTGCGAATTATAAGTTTCTATATATTGTATATTCCGTACGAAGAACGGGTATGCTGCTAGTCTATATAAATAAAATTGAAAATCTGTCTGTCTGTCTGTCTGTCTGTTTGTCCCATCATCACGGGAGAACGGCTGAACCAAATTTGATGAAATTTCGTGGGTAGCCTTGAAATAGCCCCACTTAAAATTTAGTCCGTGTTTTGAGTTTCTACGACCAGTGGTTCTCGAGATATTAGTAAAAAACGAAATTTTCGTTTGTCTCAACATCACGGGAAAACGGCTGAACCGAATCTAATGAAATTTTGTGGATAACCTTGAAATAGCCCCCCATAAATTTTGTCCAAGTTTCGAGTTTCTAAGACCAGGAGTTGTCGAGATATTACTGAAAAACGGAACTTTTTCTTAGGAGATCTACTCTCCAACTCCGTGGTTTATCCAAACGGAAAGGATGAAACTCGTTTGTTTTAAACGCCAAAATGAAATAAAACTTTATTTCCGAGTTTGGTGCAGGATTTTTGCATTAATTAGTCACTATAGGAAAACATAAATTGTTTGAAACATGAATTTAAATGGAAAAATCTACCTCCATGGTTCATCTCTCACAAGCTTTTACTCAACGATGTAAAGTATAAAGAAATCAAAATAGCTATTTAATTTCGCATTTTATGAGGAAGATTCTATCCTATATCATGTTGCTCGGCAACGGAATGAAATTAAATGCGTTGTTAATATCTATTATTATTTTTTTTATTTGTATAATAAATAAATGGATGTAAAAATATATTTTATAAATGAACGTTTTAATTGTTCTTTTAATTATATATATTGCGGACTGCGTACATCACTTTCATTTATTTTAGCAAAGAGGTTTCAAGCTCATATATTGTGTTTAGCTAATAAACTCATATATTGTGTTTACCCAATAAATTCATTTAGCCGATTGTTGAAGCAGAAAAAGAGTAGAACGGGTGTATGTATCTTCTAATACAATTTTACTGTTTTCATTTAGTATATACAAACGGGATCAGGATATTTTATTCTTCAGATCTGCAAATTCAGAGCTACGAATTTAGAGGAATATCTCTAAATAACTTGGTAACTTTTCTTAAACTCTTAACTTTTCTTTATTAGCGGAAATGTCTCCAAATTCATAAAAATGACCCAAATCAATGAAATTAAATTTGTGTTTTTTAGAATAAAGTTCTGAAATGATGTTTCTGTAGCATTTGTCGGTCAGTCCATCCATCCTACTTAGTAACACATTTAAGGAATTTTTTTAATATCACCAAATTGGTAAAAATATTTCTAAATCCATAAAAATATCATGAAATTGATAAAATCGCGCTTAATGAATGAAATTAATTGTGTTTTGTTAGGGGATAGTATTGTGATGATGTTTCGTCAATTTGTCGCATAATGGGATTATCAGTTCTACAGTTCTATATATATAAAATTGAAAATCTGTCTGTCTGTTTGTCCCATCATCACGAGAGAACGGCTGAACCGAATTTGATGAAATTTTGTAGGTAGCCCAGAAATAGCCCCACTTAAAATTTAGTCCATGTTTGGAGTTTCCACAACCAGTGGTTCTCGAGATATTAGTGAAAAACGAATATTTCGTTTGTCTCATCATCACGAGAGAACGGCTAAATCGAATTTAATGAAATTTTGTGAGTAGCCTTAAAATAGCCCCCCATAAATTTTGCCCAAGTTTCGAGTTTCTAATATTAGGGGTTGTCGAGATATTGATGAAAAACGGAACTTTATCCTAGGAGATCTACTCTCTAACTCCGTGGTTTATCCAAACTTAAAGGATGAAAATCGTTTGTTTAAAACGTCAACGTGAATTAAAACTTCATTTCTGAGCTTAGTGCAGGATTTTTGCATTAATTAGTCACTATCTGAAAGCATGAATTGTTTGAAACATGAATTTAAATGGAAAATCTAACTCCATGGTCAAGCATTTACTAAACAATGCAAAGTATAAAGAAATCAAAATGGTTATTATTTTTGCATTTTGTGGGGAAGAGATCAAAATGGTTACTTAATTTCGCAGTTTATTAGGAAGATTCTTTATTATATTATGTTGCTCAGCAACGCAATTAAATTAAATGTGTTCTATGTCATTGTTCTATGTCTTGTCATGTCTATGTCATTCTATGTCATTGTTTTATTATGACAAAAATTGTTGAAACTCACATATTGCACGTTGTGCGAGTAATCTTCTATAAATGCACGGGTTATCTTCTAATCTACGAGAATATAAGTAGTACAGGTATATAGGCATATATTTTGATATATATTGGCATATATTGGAATCAATTACGACATTCTGGTATAAAGATTATGGGGATAATTGAAATTTTCAATTTATTATGTCATCTGTTTTATTTCGGCAAATATTTTTTAGACTCATATTGTGATAAGGGTAATCTTCTACTAACATGCAGGCATATTTTCTAATCTGCGACAATATAAGTAGTACGGGGATATATATATATATATATATATATATATTCCCATATAATTTTAGTGCTCTCATTCTGGCATATATTGGAATCAATTACGGGTTTATTGATATTTTAAACTTATACATGTAATCTACTAATACAGGTTATATCTTCTAATATTCGAGTATATAAATATTACGGGTCCCATACAATTTTAGCACTGTTATTTTGAATATATTGATTCAATTTCATATTTTTTGTATATTTGCTTTCGAAAGGGGCCAGGATGTTTTATTCTTCAGATCTGCCCGTGAAGATAATTTTGCATGATGAGAACAGATATTAATAAACTTCTCTTTAGGAGCAATAAATTTAATATTTTAACATAATTTGCATATGATTCTGAATTATAAGTGTCTTTATATTATATACTCCGTACGAAGAACGGGTATGCTGCTAGTAATCTATATAAATAAAATTGAAAATCTGTCTGTCTGTCTGTCTGTCTGTCTGTCTGTTTGTCCCATCATCACGGGAGAACGGCTGAACCGAATTTGATGAAATTTGGTGGGTAGCCTAGAAATAGCCCCACTTAAAATTTAGTCCATGTTTGGAGTTTCTACGACCAGTGGTTCTCGAGATATTAGTAAAAAACGAAATTTTCGTTTGTCTCATCATCACAGAAAAACGGCTGAACCGAATTTAATGAAATTTTGTGGATAGCCTTGAAATAGCCCCCCATCAATTTAGTCCAAGTTTCGAGTTTCTAAGACCAGGGGTTGTCGAGATATTACTGAAAAACGGAACTTTTTCCTATGAGTTATACTCTCCAACTCCGTGGTTTATTCAAACGGAAAGGATCAAAATCGTTTGTTTAATACGTCGAAAGGAAATAAAACTTTATTTCCGAGTTTGGTGCAGGATTTTTGCATTAAATAGTCACTATCGGAAAACACGAATTGTTTGAAACATGAATTTAAATGGAAAACTCTACCTCCATGGTTATCTTTCACAAGCTATTACTCAACGATGAAAAGTATAAAGAAATCAAAATGGCTATTTAATTTCGCATTTTATGAGGAAGATTCTATCTTATATCATGTTGCTCGGCAACGGAATGAAATTAAATGTGTTGTTAATATTTATTATTATTTTTTCTATTTGAATAATAAATAAATGGATGTAAAAAAATATTTTTTAAATGAAAGGTTTGGTTGTTCTTTTAATTATATAAATTGCGGACTGCGTACTTCACTTTCATTTATTTTAGCAAAGAGGTTTCCAGCTCATATATTGTGTTTAGCTAATAAACTCATATATTGTGTTTACCCAATAAATTCATTTATCCGATTGTTGAAGCAGAAAAAGAGTAGAACGGCTGTATCTTATAATACAATTTTAGTGTTTTCATTTAGTATATACAAACGGGATCAGGATATTTTATTCTTCAGATCTGCAAATTTAGAGATACGAGTTTAGCGGAATATCTCTAAATAACTTGGTAACTTTTCTTAAACTTTACCAAATTAGCGGAAATGTTTCCAAATTTATAAAAATGACGCAAATCAATGATTTGTTTTTTTAGAATAGAGTATTGAAATGGTGTTTCGGTAGCATTTGTCGGTCAGTTCATCCATCCTACTTAGTAACACATTTAACGAATTTTTTTAATATCACCAAATTGATAAAAATATTTGTAAATCCATAAAAATATCATGGAATTGATAAAATTGCGCTTAATAAATGAAATTAATTATGTTTTGTTGGGGGATAGTATTGTGATGATGTTCCGTCAATTTGTCGCAAAATGGGATTATCAGTTCTGCAGTCCCACTTGGCGATAAATTTGGCGATTTTTTAAGTTATCGCTAAATTCACAAAAATGTCGCCAAACCTTCCATGGAGATAGCATTATTCAGACGATATGATTTCCAACAATTTATTTTAAGCAAATGATATCATGTCGCTTAGCAACGGATCCAATGCGTTATGTGCTATACGATTTTTATTAAATTTTTTCCGATTTGAATAATAAAGATATGTATATAAGATAAATTTCATTGACATTGCATTTTTGACTGGATAGTATCAATTACGGTCTTCAGGTTTAAACATTATTATCATTGATATTTTCGGGGACTGTTGATTCAGGGATTATTGATATTGTCAAGTTATTATGCCATTGTTTATTTATGACGAAAATTGATGAAACTCATATATAGTACGTTGTACGAGTAATCCACAAATGCACGGATATATCTTCTAATCTACGACAATATAAGTAGTACAGGTATATTGGCATATATTTTGATATATATTGCCATATATTGGAATCAATTACGACCTTCTGGTATAAAGATTACGGGGATTAGTGATATTTTCAATTTATTACGTCATCTCTTTTATTTTGGCAAATATTTTTGAGACTCATACTGTAATACGGGTAATCTTCTACCAACACACTGGCATATTTTCTAATCTGCGACAATATAAGTAGTACGAGGTTACATATATTGATTCAATTCCTTTTTTTTGTAAATTTGCTTACAAAAGGGGTCAGGATGTTTTATTCTTCAGATCTGCCCATGAATATAATTTTGCATAGTGAGAACACATATTCTTAAACTTCTCTTTAGGAGCAATAAATTTAATATTTTAACGGAATTTGCACATGATTGCGAATTATAAGTTTCTATATATTGTATATTCCGTACGAAGAACGGGTATGCTGCTAGTCTATATAAATAAAATTGAAAATCTGTCTGTCTGTCTGTCTGTCTGTTTGTCCCATCATCACGGGAGAACGGCTGAACCAAATTTGATGAAATTTCGTGGGTAGCCTTGAAATAGCCCCACTTAAAATTTAGTCCGTGTTTTGAGTTTCTACGACCAGTGGTTCTCGAGATATTAGTAAAAAACGAAATTTTCGTTTGTCTCAACATCACGGGAAAACGGCTGAACCGAATCTAATGAAATTTTGTGGATAACCTTGAAATAGCCCCCCATAAATTTTGTCCAAGTTTCGAGTTTCTAAGACCAGGAGTTGTCGAGATATTACTGAAAAACGGAACTTTTTCTTAGGAGATCTACTCTCCAACTCCGTGGTTTATCCAAACGGAAAGGATGAAACTCGTTTGTTTTAAACGCCAAAATGAAATAAAACTTTATTTCCGAGTTTGGTGCAGGATTTTTGCATTAATTAGTCACTATAGGAAAACATAAATTGTTTGAAACATGAATTTAAATGGAAAAATCTACCTCCATGGTTCATCTCTCACAAGCTTTTACTCAACGATGTAAAGTATAAAGAAATCAAAATAGCTATTTAATTTCGCATTTTATGAGGAAGATTCTATCCTATATCATGTTGCTCGGCAACGGAATGAAATTAAATGCGTTGTTAATATCTATTATTATTTTTTTTATTTGTATAATAAATAAATGGATGTAAAAATATATTTTATAAATGAACGTTTTAATTGTTCTTTTAATTATATATATTGCGGACTGCGTACATCACTTTCATTTATTTTAGCAAAGAGGTTTCAAGCTCATATATTGTGTTTAGCTAATAAACTCATATATTGTGTTTACCCAATAAATTCATTTAGCCGATTGTTGAAGCAGAAAAAGAGTAGAACGGGTGTATGTATCTTCTAATACAATTTTACTGTTTTCATTTAGTATATACAAACGGGATCAGGATATTTTATTCTTCAGATCTGCAAATTCAGAGCTACGAATTTAGAGGAATATCTCTAAATAACTTGGTAACTTTTCTTAAACTCTTAACTTTTCTTTATTAGCGGAAATGTCTCCAAATTCATAAAAATGACCCAAATCAATGAAATTAAATTTGTGTTTTTTAGAATAAAGTTCTGAAATGATGTTTCTGTAGCATTTGTCGGTCAGTCCATCCATCCTACTTAGTAACACATTTAAGGAATTTTTTTAATATCACCAAATTGGTAAAAATATTTCTAAATCCATAAAAATATCATGAAATTGATAAAATCGCGCTTAATGAATGAAATTAATTGTGTTTTGTTAGGGGATAGTATTGTGATGATGTTTCGTCAATTTGTCGCATAATGGGATTATCAGTTCTACAGTCCCACTTGGCGATAAATTTGGCGATTTTTTGAATTATAGCTAAATTGACGAAAACGTCGCCAAACCTTCCATGGAGATTGCATTATTCAGATGATATGATTTCCATCAATTTATTTAAAGCAATTGATATTATGTCGCTTAGCAAAATGGATCCAATATGTTATGCGGTATATGATTTTTATTAAACTTTTCCGATTTGAATAGTAAAAATATGTATATAAAATAAATTTCATTAAAATTGAATTTTTGACTGATTAATATCAATTACGGTCTTCAGGTTTAAACATCATTATTATTGATATTTTCGGGGACTGTTGATTCAGGGATTACTGATATTTTCAAATTATTATAGAATTGTTTTATTATGTCGAAAATTGTTGAAACTCATATATAGTACGTTGTACGAGTAATCTTCTACAAATGCATGGGTATATCTTCCAATCTACGAGAATATAAGTAGTACAGGTATATTGGCATATATTTTGATATATATTGGCATATATTCGAATCAATTACGACCTTCTGGTATTAAGATTACGGGGATTTTTGATACTTTCAATTTTTTATGTCATCTCTTTTATTTTGGCAAATAGTTTTGAGACACATATTGCAATACGGGTAAGCTTCTACTAACACACTGGCATATTTTCTAATCTGCGACAATATAAGTAGTACGGGATTGCATATATTGATTCAATTACCTTTTTTTTGTAAATTTGCTTACAAAAGGGGCCAGGATGTTTTATTCTTCAGATCTGCCCGTGAAGATAATTTTGCATAGTGAGAACAGATATTCTTAAACTTCTCTTTATGAGCAACAAATTTAATATTTTAACAGAATTTGCACATGATTGCGAATTATAAATTTCTTTATATTATATACTCCGTACGAAGAACGGGTATGCTGCTAGTCTATATATATAAAATTGAAAATCTGTCTGTCTGTTTGTCCCATCATCACGAGAGAACGGCTGAACCGAATTTGATGAAATTTTGTGGGTAGCCTGGAAATAGCCCCACTTAAAATTTAGTCTATGTTTGGAGTTTCTATGACCAGTGGTTCTCGAGATATTAGTAAAAAACGAAACTTTCGTTTGTCTCATCATCACGAGAGAACGGCTGAACTAAATTGAATTAAATTTTGTAGGTAGCCTTAAAATAGCCGCCATAAAGTTTGTCCAAATTTCGAGTTTCTACGACCAGGGGTTGTCGAGATATTAATGAAAAACGGAACTTTATCCTAGGAGTTCTACTCTCTAACTCCGTGGTTTATCCAAACGGAAAGGATGAAAATTGTTTGTTTAAAACGTCAACGTGAATTAAAACTTCATTTCTGAGCTTAGTGCAGGATTTTTGCATTAATATGCCCTATCTGAATGCCCTATCTGAAAGCATGAATTGTTTGAAACATGAATTTAAATGGAAAATCTAACTCCATGGTTTATGCTTCACAAGCATTTACTAAACAATGAAAAGTATAAAGAAATCAAAATGGTTATTATTTTTGCATGTTTGCATATGGAGAAGAAATCAAAATGGTTATTTAATTTCGCAGTTTATGAGGAAGATTCTTTCTTATATTATGTTGCTCAGCAACGCAATTAAATTAAATGTGTTTGTTAATACTTGTTATTATTTTTTCTATTTGAATAATAAATAAATAGATGTAAAAATATATTTTGTAAATGATCAGTTTGATTTTTCTTTTAATTATATTAATTACGGACTGTGTACATCACTTTCCTTTATTTTTGCAAAGAGTTTTCAAGCTTATATATTGTGTTTAGCTAATAAACTCATATATTGTGTTTAACCAATAAATTTATTTAGCCGATTGTTGAAACAGAAGAGTAGAACGGGTATATTTTCTAATGCAATTTTAGTGTTTTCATTTAGTATATGCAAACAAGATCGGATGTTTTATTCTTCAGATCTGCAAATTCAGATCTATGAATTTCGAAGAATATCGCTAACGCGGTAACTTTTCTTAAACGTTGCCAAATTGACGGCAATGTCGACAAATTGATAAAAACGACGCAAACCAATTAAATTAAATTTGTTTTCTTAGAAGAGAGTACTGAAATGATGTTTAGGTAGCATTTGTCGGCCAGTCCATCCATCCTACGTAGTAAGTCATTTAGCGAATTTTTAATGGCGATGTGTTAAATTGTCGCTAAATTGACGAAAATGTCGCCAAACCTTCAATGGCGATAGAATTATTCAAACGATAAGATTCCCATCAATTAATTTGAAGCAAATGATGTCATGTCGTTTAGCAACGGATGTAAATCCAATGTGTTTATGCGGCATACGATTTGTATTAAATCTTTTCCGATTTGAATAACAAAGAGATGTATATAAATTAAATTTCATTGACATTGCATTGTTGACTGGATAATATCAATTACGGTCTTCAGGTTTAAACATTATTATTATTGGTATTTTCATGGACTGTTGATTCAGGGATTATTGATATTTTCATATTAATTCTATGCCATTGTTTTATTATGACAAAAATTGTTGAAACTCACATATTGTACGTTGTGCGAGTAATCTTCTATAAATGCACGGGTTATCTTCTAATCTACGAGAATATAAGTAGTACAGGTATATAGGCATATATTTTGATATATATTGGCATATATTGGAATTAATTATGACCTTCTGGTATAAAGATTACGGTGATACTTGAAAATTTCAATTTATTATGTCATCTGTTTTATTTCGGCAAAGATTATTTAGACTCATATTGTAATAAGTCTAACATACAGGCATATTTTCTAATCTGCGACAATAAAAGTAGTACGGGGATATATATATATATATATATATATATATATATATATATATATATCTATAATATTTGAGCTTTCATTCTGGCATATATTGGAATCAGTTACGGGTTTATTGATATTTTCAATTTATACATGTAATCTACTAATACAGGTTATATCTTCTAATATTCGAGTATATAAATACTACGGGTCCTATACAATTTTAGCACTGTTATTTTGAATATATTGATTCAATTTCATAGTTTTTGTATATTTGCTTTCGAAAGGGGCCAGGATGTTTTATTCTTCAGATCTGCCCGTGAAAATAATTTTGCATGATTAGAAGAGATATTCATAACCTTCTCTTTAGGAGCAATGAATTTAATATTTTAACGTAATTTGCATATGATTCTGAATTACAAGTGTCTTTATATCTACGTACGAAGAACGGGTATGCTGCTAGTAAGTTAAATAAAATTACATATTAACTCGTACAATTAATATGTGCTACAGATCAGTCGATTTTAAATCACGATTCATGTTAACTTTTGTATATGAAAAGTAAAAATAATTTAAAAAAAATCTGATGTGAGCAGCACATGACTTTCCTTATATAATGCAATGAATTTACTACTTTTGCAGTAATAAAATAGATTATTTTTATAGTAGTTATTTATATTCCAAGATATAGTAGTTATTTATATCCAAGATATTGAATTTCGTCAATGAGTCGTTATTTTCCATGTCGTCCTCATCAATGAATCGTCATTGATTTAGCGTCATTTTTATCCATTTGGCGAGTTTTTCGTTAATTTAACAACATTTAAATAAGTCGCCAAGTTGGCAACATTCCACCAAATTCGTCGCCAAAATCTCACCAAGCGTTATGGACGAAGAAATAAGTTATTCTTACAGCAGATAAATGACTATTGGCGCTGAAATACAAATATATTACTCACAGTATCTTTTTTCATGAATGGAACGAGCTAAATCCACGAGAATTATGTCACCCAATTTATCGCATGGTATTATATATGAAAAGTGAACATGTTTCTGAATAGGAATTTTTTTTTTTTTTTTTTATATGACTTTTTGATAATTTTTTTTTAAAAATGTGCAATATCTCAAGAACGGTTCATGTTAGCGTTCTAAAACTTATGTCAATCGTTTTCTAATGAAAAATTGCATAAGAAATGTCTATTTGCGTAACTTTATTAGTAGTTTTGATTTTTTGACGATTTTTTCAAAATTTCACTCGAAAATTTAGGGGGGTTCTGGATATTCGATTATGTATAAAAACAATAGACTTCCAGTGTTTATGGATTGTGATTTTTGTACCAAATTTCGTTCGAATTGGCTCATTCGTTCGTCAGTTATCGTCTCACAGACTCACTGACACACACATACACACACACACACAAACACATACTTTCACACTCACACACACAGACATCACTTCAAAAATGTTGAATTCGTGATCAGGGATGCTTGAAACGTGTTCTCCCGTCGAAAACTCGAATTCGAATTTCCGACCGCGTCACAATACTTCCCTTATACATTATGTATATAAGGAAAGTAATAAATAAACAAAACGTTAGAATCCGTGACTGTGCAGTTCATAGGGAAATACTAATTGTCGTAAATAACAGCAAAACCGCAAAGAAAAATGTTATGTCCACACCGATCACGGAAGGACAAAATACCTCTACAAATACTCCCCGCTTTAACAAAATTTCTCTTCCCAAGTAAAAGCCTCGTTGCTTAAATGCTCACTCAAATTTGAGCAAGTTAAATTTTCAAAATACGTCATTGTTTTATTAACGAATCATGTCAAAACTACAATAGTTTTAATTTTTTTACTCATTTACAAAAATTAAAGGTGGCAAGTTGTATAGTTTTTTTACACTTTTGCAAATTATTTTGGAATCTCGGACATGAGTTTTTAGAGTCCCAGGGTTACACGATACACTGATAGGGAATAAGAAGGACTGACATTTGATGAAACAGACAGTTAACAGACATCAGTGGAACAAACAGTTAATTGTATCAATAAGTAAAATATACTTTGTGCAAATGATAATAAAGACCAGAGCAACGTAAATAAGCACAGATAATACAACACTGGAGCATACAGTTGTTTCGAGGGTACGTTGAATCCCCTTCGTCAGTGCAAGAAAATCAGCAAACCCGACGTCCAAAAAAGGAATAGGCACGGACGGAAGAAGCAGGGGGAGTCAAACAGAAAGGAAAGTGCATATTTTTCATAGTGTAGAGTAGACAGTTATAAAAAATTCATTGAAAACTATATGTAGGAAACTTGAGTCGATCTTTAAATTAATTATTTTTGGATAAATTATGTTTAACTTATTTAAAACATTCAGATCATCTGTGAAATATTTTATCATATCATTTATGGAATATTTCATCATATCATTTATGAAATATTTCATCATAACCTTTATGGTATATGTCATCATATCTTTCATGAATTATTTCGTCATATCATTTATGGAATATTTCATCATATAATTTATGAAATATTTCATCATATTATTTATGGAATATTTCATCATAGCATCTCATCCATGGATCATTCAACGTCGTCTTTTTTTTTTCATATGGACTGTTCAACAAACCCCATTTCACCTCTAAACTCTGCCTCCCTTAAGTCCAAAGAGAAAAAGAAACCTTCTGCTTTTCTACCCAACTAAGGGCCTGTGTTATTATCCTCTGAGTGGCCTGAGGAATCGAATCCCTTGGACAGACGGACAGAATGAAGAAGGAAAAAAAAATAAATAAATGCCACGGGGATGTGATTAGTTCTGGTCGTCCCCCCTTCTCTTAGAACGAAATGTCTGGATGTTCGATTTTAAGGGTAGACGATTCAAGAAGCGATCAATGTTAGTCAAGACAGTGTGGAATGTGCTTGTGAAAATTTTAGCTTCAGTTTTTTCCCTTCGATTTTTCTAATACATTTTTTAGTACTTTTGGAACTTATGTGAAACATGTTTTTGCAACGTTGCAAAAACAAAAGAAATGGTAACTAATAATTTATTTCCGACTTGCAATATTGCTGAATTGCAAGTACTTATTTCTTATTTTTAAAAGACTGAAACTCAACTTCACCCCACTTTAAACTCAGCAGTTCTGGGAAGTTAAATTAGCTCAATATTTAATAAGCATCTATTTCAACCAGCGCTTCGTGCGTTCGGTATGGCCAATGGTCATTAAATGCGGCAACATCTATATATTTAATAAAATAAGTTATTAATAACTTATCTGAATATCAATAACGCTTTCAGATGTAAATATAAAAATACCGCACATTTTATGATGCTATTAACCTGGTAAATGGGAAAATATATTCAATCTCATTAATTCGATATTAGTGAAATTTATTTATTTAATTGCTTAATTTATCTAATTGGAAGTGAAAAGATATAAACTTTTATTTTTATTGTTTCTGGCTCTGAAATATCTTAAATATAATTTCCACTCGACAAAATTCTTTAATTAATGCGACGCGATTTCACCAATTAGAAAAATTATATCGCGTTTTAATTACACAGTTTTTTTAAAAAAAAATTTCCTGTTTTAATTGTTGCCAGTAACAAGATACAAATTTGTGTATTTATTACTTTTGAGAGGCGAAGGGGCGTAAGTTTTTTGTAAGTCCGTTAGTAAAGCCACAAAAATTATGAGAATCACACTTGACCGTATATATAACAGCTTATGAAATAGGCGATTCCATGGAAATCCACATGTACTTTGAAGCGCCATAAATATGAAGCGCCATCCATTTGGAATTCCTGGTTTCGCGACCGGACGCTTCTCTATGATCTTGAAACCGTGCCTCGAATAAAATTCGAGCCACATTTTTCTCCAAGCGTTTGATTCTGTTTTAGCGATAGTAAAGGAATTTGAGCGTATTAAATAAATAAAAACTACTTCAAAATAAAAAAACAACAAACAGTTGCATCTATTTGGGTCCTGAAGTACTCAAAGCGCACACACTCACTGTAAAAGCAAAAAAGAAATGAGAATCACAACTGACAGTATATTTAACCACTCATGAAACAGATGATTCCGTGGGAATCCACGTGTACTCTACTAAATATCAAGAGCCATCCATTTGGAATGCCTGGTTTCGCAATTGGTCGCATGTTTGCGATCTTGACACCGTACCTTAAATGAAATTCGAGCCACATTTTTCTCTACGCGTTTTATTGAATTTTAATGGGCTCAAAGGAAATTCGAGTCTATAAAATAAATAAAACTACTTAGAATTAAGAAAAAATAACGCCGAGATGAACCTATTCAGATTTTGAAGTATATGTGTACAAATTTTCATGGACGTACGACTCTCAAATTTCCCGCTACAGACTGCACAGACAGACATCTGCCTTTATTAAGTAAGATAGCACAAATGAAAAATAATCTCATGTGGAGGGCACGTGACTTCTGCTACGTCACAATTACTTTCTTTTCAACACTTTTCAACATAGTTGAAAAGTGTTCATGACTTTGTTCATTCGGTCTGTTTGTCTGCCCGTTTGCACAATAGCTACCTAAAATGACTTTATCAAAATGAAATTTCAGTATGTTGTTGGGACGGTCTGTGGAACATATGGTAATGTAAATGAATAATATCACCCAATTAGTTTTAGATTGAACCTAGGTTGAGAAAGTGAAACACAATGAATCCTATAGGACCTAATTTTTCAAGCATTTTTTAAGCGAAGTTAAAATTCACAAATTGCTTCGAAAATGTTAGAAAATACTCAAGTTATCGCATAAAACACATAAAAAAAATTCAGTAAAATATGTTCGGTAGTTTTTTAAATAAAAAATGAAATGATAATTACACCCATATAATATGAAGAGATCACGTGATCCACTTTAGAATAAAATATGGCATCCATCTTTTTCTCCCAGAGTAAAAATCGTGATTTTCAAAGTTCTTTTAAATTTATATTTAGTGTTGCATCCATCCTAAAACCGCTTTATTTTTGCGTATAATTGCAATATTTTTTAGTTTAAATGATCATCAAACTTTGATTATTTCAACAACGAAGCCTAATTTTAATGGATGCAGAATGTAAAGAAGTGATTGTAAGATGAGTTGCATAAGAATTGCTAAATTTTTTTGCGCACAATTAGCTCTGGAGTCAGGAATAAATGTAATATGAATGAAATATTCATTGCTTTTACATAGAGAGCTAGACGATTTATATTTCGATGACGTGCGTCATTTGAATAAAGCTCATTTTTTTCTATGAAGTTCTAAGTTTTCATATATAGTAAATTATTGTAGTACTGTGATAATTTAAGATATATGTTTAAATAAAATTGCATTTCAGTTGGAAATTGTTTCAGAATCAATGTTTTATGCATGATTGATATTTCTTGTTATTTTTTATGTACATTGATTTGAGTTTCATTAGTTAAAATAATACATTGAACGGGTATGCATTTGAAAGTAAGTTGCATTTGCGTAATTCCATATTAATTGTTTTTCCTTATGTACAGTAATTTGAGTTTCATCAGTCAAAATAATACATTACACAGATATTTATTTGAAATTATGCTGCATTCGCATAATTTCAAATAAATTGTTTCTTTCTTTATGTTCAGTGATTTGAGTTTCACTCTTCAAAATAACACATTAATTGGGTATTTATTCCAAATTGCGCTGATTTTGTAATTTTGAAATAATTTATTTCTTCATTTGGCGACATAATACGGGTTAACATGACACCAAAATTAAGATAGTATATCTCAAGAATTGTCAACCCTAATGGATGATTTTATTTTGTCATCAAACAGTACTTTGAAAACAAGCAAGCATTTATTGACTACATTACTTTAAACAGCAGTTTGAGCAAATTTCCTATAAATTAAAGGATAATTTTAGAAATAATCAGTATTTGGGGCACAGAGGGTAAAATGATGTTTAAACTGAGTCTCCCTAGTAGCATTTAATATTGGTTCAATATTGTATATCTTGGCATTACATTGGAAACATTTCCAACTGTAATATTGGGGTTACATTGGCATCCAATATTGGCTACATGTTTTCATTACAATATTACGCCAATTTTGGGGTTACATTGGAAATATTTCTAATGAAACGCCAATATTGGCGTAATCTTGGCCCATTCCGTCAGAATGTCCACTTTTTACTTTCCCTGCAATACATGGTAATGTATAGGGAAAGTATTGGAATCATGCCGAAAATCGCAACTCGAGTTTTCGACGGATCTACACATTTCGAGACCTCTGGAATACGAAAAAACTATTTTTAGCGTGACGTCTGTGTGTGTGTGTCTGTCTGTCTGTGTGTCTGTGCAATCAATGTGTGTATCCACTCTAACTCAAAAACCAATGAACCGAATTTCATAAAATTTGGTAGGTAAGTCACTTGGATGTGGCCGTGGTGTTGATTAGTTTTTGGTACTATTCGTAAAAACAGAACCCGCCTTTTTTTGCGAAATGGCCTGTAAAAATTTCCTGTATCCACTCTAGCTATAATACTAATTGACCAAATTTCGCAATTGTTGGTAGATAAGTTACTTGTTGGATACTATGGTGCTGATTAGAATTTGGTACGATTCGGAAAAGAAGAACCCGCCTTTTTTTACGAAATGGCCCGCAAAAATTTCATGTATCCACTCTAGCTAAAATACTAATTAACCAAATTTCACAAAATTTGGTAGATAAGTTATTTGTGGGATACTCTGGTGCTGATTGAATTTTGGTACAATTCGGAGAGGACAACCTACCTTTTTTTACGAAATGGCCCGCCCAAATCGTCAAAATCTGAAAAAAAAAGACTAAGTAGTGTATGCTCAAATGTATCAATTAAATTCTTGTTTTATACACAATTTTTGAAGAGGAAAGTAATATAACACACTCCATTATACTTTAGGACTAACCGTTCTCAATATATTTGAGATTTCTTGCATATTTGTTACGCCGATTTGGGAAAAACGTCCAATTACCAAATAAAAAAAAATTGAATTAAAAATGCAAATTTAGTGTTATCTGGTTCAATTAAATTCAATCTAATGAATTATTAAAGAAATAAAGTAAATATGAATTTGCGTCTGCAGGGAAAGTCATGTGCTGCCCACATCAGATTTTTAATATTGGTTCAATATTTCCAATATTGGCTATTATTGGGTCGCTACTAGGGCTTGTACCATTCTCGAGCATTTCTCATAAAATACCTTTTACTTAGGAATGACCTTCCTAAAAGAATCTTCCCCTTTAAGGGGACATAGCATCTTTTTCAATACCTTCCTCCTCCGCTCTTTTATCTGCATCTATTATCTCTAAAAGTGTGCACAAAAATGTTCTGTTCTCCCAAATAAAACGAAAGAGAGCATTTCGAACATTTTATTGTCAGAATACCTGCGGATGCTGAAATATTCCTCGGGGGTTGAGGAGAATATAAAGATACCCCCTTAGAGTGAAAAATATTCTGTGACAGGGGCGCAATAGAATGCAGGACAGAGTTACTGAAACCACAGCAACTGAAAGTGATATGTCAGAAGGGGTGTCTGGAAGGCAATTGTTCGTAAAGGCCTCAGATGGTATGTCACCTTTGCCAATGTGACATTTTGAGTGTCAGTGACAGTGTAGGATTGAAATGCAGTCTGGTTTGATTTGATGTAAAGAATTCTTCACAATGTAGCAATATAGATAAAGGTAAAGTAGTAATGGAAAAACTGGTTCCTGGGTTTTAGTTCGAATGTGCAGGATTTGAGCATTACTGAATGCAATCCTGCTATGTTTTGATGGGTTCGTATCCCATAAATACGAAAAATACGCCCATTGCAATCTATTTCCTGTTCTTCCGTCCGTCTGTTTAAGTGCAACACAGAAAATAACCACCAGGTTGATTTTTTACAAAATGTAATATACAGCATCTAGAGAAAATATATTAAAGCAATAAGTGTTTGATCTCTAATCGCGTTAGAAGTGAAACTTCTTTAGGCGATATATAAGGAAAAATGGATCTCTCAATGAAAATGTGTAACAATTATATATGTAACTTATATCTTGCTGTAACTTATATCTTGGTAAATGTACTTATATCTTGCAATTTAGGGGGTTAGTGTTTTAAATATATGATGCACACGATATAATAAATAAAAATATGATCCAGATAACATGATATATGAAAAGAAAACTTATTAATACCACAAAACATTAATATTAAAGTTATTAATATTATTTAAAATAAACGAAAATGAAAATAAATTCTATTAGGAAGTATCCATTTGCTCACAAAATTAAAAATCTGATGTGGGCAGCACATGACTTTCTCTGCAGATTTTATATCCTCGTTCTGTTTATTTTAATTAAATTTATTTCACTTTTAATTCAATTTTATTTCTCATTCGGTAACCGGACTTAATTTCATAGGTGGCGTAGAGAAATTACGAAAAACTGAAATATCTCGAGAACGGCTAGTCCTAGTGTAATGGGGTTGGTCTTATTCTTTTCTTCGTTAAAAATTACGTATTAAACAAGCATTTAATGGATATATTTGAGCATGCGTAGTTCTTTAGTTTAGATTTTGATGATTTTTGCGGGCCATTTTGTAAGTAAAGGCAGGTTATTTTTTTTCCGAATCGTACTAAAATCTAATCAGCACCAGGATGACTTACAAGTGACTCAACTACCGAATTTTGTGAAATTCGGTCCAGTAGTTTTTTAGCTAGAGTGGATACAAGCTTTTGCGGGCCATTTCGCACAAAAAGGCGGGTTCTTTTATCTCGAATTGTACCCAAAACTAATCAGCACCTGCCCCGCCCACAAGTGACTTACCTACCAAATTTTGTGAAATTCGGTCCATTAGTTTTTCAGTTAGTGTGGATACAAAATCTGCACAGACAGACACACAGACACACAGACAGACACACAGACACACAGACACACAGACAGACACACACACAGACGTCACGCTAAAAATGGTTTTTTCGTATTCTAGAGGTCTCGAAACGTGTAGATCCGTCGAAAACTCGAGTTGTGATTTTCGGCATGATTCCAATACTTTCCCTATACATGACCATGTATTGCAGGGAAAGTAAAAATGAAATTATTAGTTTATGATAACTAAAAAGGATACGTAATATATCAACAGCAACTGTTCTAAATATCTATGAAATAATGCGTCAATCTTAGTCACCGATTTCGTGGTTGATGCTGCCGGATCATTATTCGTATAGAATTTTAATTTTATGTTTAAAACTTCAATTAGAGGCTGTGCTTCTGGAGATGTTATTTCTCTCACAATATGCCCTTACTTGTCCCGTACTAGATTTCGACATAATAACTTTCTTTCATAATTATCATAGTAATCGAATATTACAATATCATATTGCAACTGTATGTAATATGACGAAAATATAAAACGTATCACACAATGCGCAGCAAACAACTGGGATCATAATGGAAATTAAGCTCACTAGCCTCACTCACCGGTCCTTACTTGTCGTCGTTACTCGTCGTCCTTACTCTACCCGTCTCAATTGTCGTCCTGCTCTTAGAGGAGATTCACTTTTCGTTATGTTCGAGTTTCCAATAAACGGATCTGCACTACTGCATCTTTAGAAGTTTCACTTTAATAACGTGACTTCTACCCTAATAAGCACTCTAACATAGCAGCAAGAAAATTCACAATTGATCATTCACCACTACCCATGGACCACGTTTTTACGGACATTGAAGAATTTCGTTAGAACGATGATTTTATATTTTGATGCTAATTATGATAGATTTGAAATTAAACACTATGGAATATGAATTTCTGAGAAAGTCGAGCGGAGGCCCCCATTACGATATTCCTATTTAATCTTCATCATACAATAAATAGTTCTACACAGGTCACCTCAAGTCATTTACCTCAAGTTAGTCTCCTGACACTATTATTTTTACCCAGTTTAGTATTCTGCGTAGTCGTTATCTTCTCAATTTTGAAATCGGCGCCCAATCTTCCATAGTCCACTGAATCCGTACTAGCCGTACAGCGTCACTTTCAGCCCTCCGACATCTTTGCACTAACCTACAGGGTTGATTATTTCGGGCGCCAACCTTGCAGCCCCAACTGGGAATCGAACCCTGGATCTCCGAACTGGTCAGATGACGCTCTACCGTTGAGCTACTGGGACGAAAATGCAAACTCTTATCATCGAAACGAACTCTGCAAAGTTTACGTTGTGATCTAGTCTATTAACGACATATAAAATATTTTACTCGATGGAAACATCCAATAATTTGTCATACTTTACACTTTTTTTAAAAAATATTAAAAATGGTCAAATAATCTAGCATATTACCGTTCTCTCAGCCCCCATATCCAAGACATAACCCACATCAGCATCGCCAAACTGTCCTCTAAGTACCTCCTCAAACATTATGACTCCCGTTTGCATCCGCAACGATTCTTTAACTTGCGGTCTCGCCACATTAACCTCCTCTCACTGCGACCTATCCTCAGAATTTAAATCTTAAAAATGATCTCCGAGAATGCTGCCACGATGCTATAGTGAAATTCATGAGTCAGAACGAATATCGTCTGCTGATGGCCCTGATTTCAGTCAATTGAGCAGCTTGCTGTTTGGATTTGGTATTTTCTGTGGATATTTTGATAAAAACCTGATGCCTCACCAGCAGCTTACTTTAACTACAAATCCACAATTTCAATAGTCAGGGACAATAAAAATTTGGTGCTTTAGAACTCAATCTAGGTGAAGATCACTGCACTGACCTTTGCCATTATTAAAGTAATTAAATCCACTCATTCGACTATTACTATGTTATTAAATCGTACTCGTACGCATAAATATAAGGATAAAAATCTGATGTGGGAAACACATAACTTTCCTTATATAATGTAATGAATTTACTACTTTTACAGTAAAGAAAATAGTTTTTTCTTATAGTAGATACTAATATTCTTTCCAAGATATTGAATTTTCGACAATTAGTCGTCATTTTCATTGATTTAGCGTCATTTTTATCCATTTGGCGAGATTTCAAAAAGTCGCCAAGTTGGAGACATTCCGCCAAATTCGTCGCCAAAATCTCGCCAATCGTTATGGACGAAGAAATAAGTTGTTCTTACAGCAGATAAATGACTATTGGCGTTCAAATACAAAAGTATTACTCAAAGTATCTTTTTTCATGAATGGAACGAGCTAGATCCACGTGAATGATGTCACCCAATTTATCGCATGGTATTACATATGAAAGTGAACATGTTTCTCAATAGGAAATATTTTTTTTTTCATTTTAAACGACTTTTTGATAATTTTTTTAAAAACGTGCAATATCTCGAGAACGGTTCATGTTAGCGTTTTAAAATTTATGTCAATCGTTTTCTAATGAAAAATTACATAAGAAATGTCTATTTGCGTAACTCTATTGGTAGTTTTGATTTTTTGACGATTTTTTCAAAATGTTATTCGCAAATTTAGGGGGGTTCTGAACATTCGATTACGTATAAAAATAATAGGCTTCCAGTGTTTACGGATTGTGATTTTTGTACCAAATTTCGTTTGAATCGGTCCATTCGTTCGTCAGTTATCGTCTCCACAGACTCACTGACACACACACACACACACACACGCACACACACAGACATCACTTCAAAACTGGTTGATTCGTGATCAGGGATGCTTGAAACGTGCTCTCCCGTCGAAAACTCGAATTCGAATTTTCGACCCCGTCACAACGCTTTCCTTATACATTATGTATATAAGGAAAGTAAAAATAATTTTAAATACCAGGCTAGGGTGTACGTTTCCCCCCTCTTTTCTCCTGATAATAACTTCAATTTCTACATTGGCAGTACTAAACGTACTGTCGGTATCCGTTTAGCTGAATGTGCTCGTGATATTGAAACTAGTAAATTATCTACGGCTCTTGCCCAGTATCTTGTTAATGATAATTTTCATCCTCGGTTTGAAAAATTCCTTTCCTTTCAATCAGTTGCAATAATTCACGTAATATTTTACTTTATGAATCCCTGTTTATTTATCTGTACCGTGATGATATTTGTAATTTTGATCCTGTTCAGACTCTGAGTTATGCTTGGCGACTTGTTTTTGACTCCATGTGTGTCAAACCGTTACATAGTTTTCCTGTGACTTTACCTTTTGATGTAATTTGTGTATCAACGACATGCCTTTTGGTCACGAACCTTCTTCCTTATTCATATCCTTTATCATAATTCAGTTGATGCTAAAGATACAGATATACGGCTTTTTTAATGATTTTATTGCATTAAAAATAAAAATTTTCTGATTCACTAAATTGGTCTAAAGAGGTCGTATAAAAATTTAAAAAGTGTAACTTTTTGAGTATGGGAGGGCTATTTCATTAACGTAGTCTTATTTCCTACCTTACTTTACAACATTTTTGCAAGTTACATTGCCCACTTATCTTCAACAGGCAAATAATTAAAACGCGTCTCAATCTTTTTGGAACACCCTGTGTATTATCCATTGTAGGTAAAACAAGAAAGACCAATCATGCTTAAAGCATTGATTATGAAACACTTTCCAACTTCAATGCAATTTTATTTAAACGAGTCTAAAATGCAATACATTCCTCGGTAATATTTTGAAACTTATCACAATACTGCATTAATTTATTATATTTGAAAACTTAAACCTTCATCGAAAAAAATGAACTTCATTCAAATGACGGCATTGAAATATAAATTGCCTGGTTTAAACATCTCTAAAATGTTATACATTCCTCGGTAATAGTTTTAAAATTATCATAATACTACGATAATTTATTATATTTGAAAACTTCATCGAAAGCAACTGAAATTAATTCAAATGACATCATAGAAAAAATAACACGCCTGGATCTATCTATAAAAACAGGATTTCATTCATAACTTTCTCCCATTCATTTCATTCATCACAATACTATAATATTTTATTTTATTTAAACATTTTGTTTTTAAGACCATGGAGCTACAAAAAATTAAACTCTATGCTTGAAACTTCATCGAAAAAAATCGTCCTTCTCTTTATGAAATCAATTAATATTTCATTCATATCAGCCATGCAGACTCCATGGACTAAATTATTTTGTGTTAAAAAAATACAGGAATTCTAATACAACTCATTCTATATATTTTGCTGTTTACATTTTACATAGGTGAAAAATAGGCTTAGTTGTAGAAATAATCAAATTTAGATGAGCATTTAAACTCAAATATATTGTCATTGCGTTGTTTCAGTATGTAGATGCACAGAATTTAAGCAAAAATAAAGTAGTTTTAGGACGGATACAACACTCAATATGAATTAAAAAGAACTTAAAAAAATCACGATTTTGAAACAAGATGGATGCCATATATCATTTTGAAGTGGGTCATGTGATCGTTTCATATCATGGTCACGTGATCGTTTCATATAAGAGGTGTAATTATTATTTTAATTTTTATTTAAAAAACTACTGAATATATTTCGCTGAATTTTTTTTTATATATTTTATGGAACAATTTGAATATTACCTACAATTTTCGAAGCAATTTGTGAATTTTAAATCCGCTTAAAAACTGTTTGAAAAATTAGGTTCCATAGGGCTCAATGTATTTCATTTCTTCGACCCGGGTTCAATCCAAAACTAATTGGGTGATATTTCTCATTTATATTCCCATAGGTTCTACAGACCGTCGGAACAACATACTAAAATTTCATTTTGATTAAGTCATTTTTACGGCAGTTATCGTGCTAACGGACAGACAGACAGAATGAACAAAGTCATAAACACTTTTCAACTTTGTTGTAAAGTTTTAATAAAAACGATAAAATACAATTTTCGAATTTAACAGATTATTTTGCAGAGTCAATGTTACCTTATTAAAGTAACACTGACACATATTTTTAAATAATCTAATCATCGTTGCAATCTCGTACAACGCTAATACATGCATAATGATATTTTAATAAATTAAAGACGCCAAACATGCGAAAATTTTTCGCCAATCTCTGCGTTTATTTTTTTGTTCTTCATTACTTATACCTCCATTAACCTTTAGAAGGACGAAAGTTGAAAATTGGAACGACAAAAATGTGGGTTCTAGCTGTAGGAAGAATCTTATTTAATGCAATTAGCACAGACTTCACACATTTAGCCTCTTTAAATTGAAAGTAAAGACAGAAGATGCAAAGATGAGCTGAAAGGGATGTTTGAAATTGACGGAGAGAAATTGTGTAAGAATTCCCAATGGCCAATTTAAAAAATAAGGATATATTCTCTTTGTAAATATAAAGTTTTAAATTCTGATTCTCCTTTCTAATTTTAAATAAAAAGGAACATTTAAAAGTGTTTCTTCTTGTTTATTTGGTTGTGCTAAATGGATTTATAAAGTTACACAGTTGTTAAATTTAAAGTAGACTGGATGAAACTAATATTTAATCTTTGAAAATATCGTAGTGAGGAATCTATCGTATCTATATCTAGTGAAGAAAATATCGTAGTGATATCGTAGTGAGTTATTTAAAGTATCAAAACTTTAAGATTAAGTTTAAAATTATTTGCGTATTTATTTTATTTACATTATAATACATAAAATCAAAAGTATTTTTCCTACATATTACAATGTATAGGGAAAGTATCATGACGGGGTCGACAATATGAATTCGAGTTTTCAACGGAATAGCACGTTTTAAACATCCCTGAACACGAATCGAACGGTTTTGAGGTGAAGTGCGTGTGGGGGAGAAATATCTTACGGATGAATGGAGAGTTTCGAACTTAATTTGGTACGATTGTTACGATCAGTGTATACTTGTTCTCTATGTATTTAAAACGCAATGTAAAGTTCTAAATCCCCCTAAATTTTAATGACTTTTAGAAAAAATCATAACAAATTCAGCACATTCAATAATGTTAAATAAATATTAATTTTATATGTAATGTTTTATTATAAAACAAATGACAGAAACTACAAAATATTAATTTGAATCGCTCATGAGATAGTACACGTTTCTTTAAATAAATTTATCTATAAAAATAAACAATATAAGTATCATAAAATATGTAGCATTTGGCGATAAATTTGGCGAGCTTAGTGACTATTCTGGCGAATATCACCAACTTGGCGACTTTTTATGTGGTGCCAATGTCGCCAAACTGTGAAAAATGACACTAAATTTACGAAAATGACATCAAATTGATGAATTAATATTTAATATATTTTAATATAATGTACTATGTTATTTAGCAATTGCTGCAATATTCCAATGGTAAAGTTATACTTCTACGAAATATAAGTTAATTTGGTACTCCAAAATATTTTTACATGTTGTCATCCAAAAAAGCGCAAAATCTATTTCGCGATTGCTTTATCAAGATAGTTGATTTTGGTATTCATTTGCAGCTACATAGTTATAGATAGCATCGGACTATTCACATTTTTTAAAATATGAGCAAAAATTACTCTAAAAATCTGCCAAATTTATTAAACAAGAATGCCTAAAATTCCATATCATATTTACCAATCGCTTGAAAATAAAAAACAACCATCTCGGCACAATGAACCTTGGCAATCCATTCTTGGTAGAGTTTTAGTTTATTTGGCGAAACATATTTAAAGGACAATACACGGGCTAAGAATTAAATATGATCTAAAATTACCTTATAAGTCATAGGGATATTAGATAGATAAATGTGTGCTTAGAAATGGGAGAGAAAATGACAGGCCGAAGTGCAGCGACAGTAAATGGGAAACAGGGGATCTACATTCTTTTAAACTTCTTAGATGCTGACCACTAGAAGATAATTGTAAGTTAATTAATTTAATTATTGATAGAAAATGGTGAGAATCTTTTATTACTGCAAATAGTTTCCAACTACTACGTTTTCGTGCTGAAACTTTAGAAATGTGAAAAAGAAAGTGGTGTTAGTTCAACTGACAACTTTGGTGCATTCCACAAATGCAATATAATTTATGATTAATAAAATATGCATTAAACGATGTAGAATCCACTTCGACAATAAGAGCTTGCAATTTCGTCCCAGTAGCTTAGCGGTAGAGCGTCGGCTGGCCAGTTCGAAAATCCATGGTTCGATTCTAGATTGGGACAGCAAGGTTCTTTACAATGGTGCCCGAACAAATCAACCCTGTAGGTTATTAAAAAGATGTTGGATATCTGAAAGAAAGTAACTCTAGTATGACTAGCACGGATTCAGTGGAATATGGAATGCCGATTTCAAAGAGAAGGATTAACGACCAAGCAGGAAGCTACCTGGAGGAGAAAAATAGCATTGATAGGCTAACCTGAGGTCAAAATCGCAGGAGGTGATCAGCCAGATTGTCAGTTGCATGCCAATATGAGATTAGAGAGTGGAGAATGCAGAGTCCACTTCGGAAATAAGAGCTTGCAATTTCGTCCCAGTAGCTTAACGACTGTCGGTTGACCAGTTCGAATATTCAGGGTTCGATTCCAGGCTGCGACAGCGAGATTCTTTACAACGAACACCTATATACCTACACATAAACGAAAACACACCCTGATCAGTCTGATTAATCTGGTTCAGCCTGCTTTTATTTTTCGCCAATACATTTACTCCCATTAGCCTTTACATGGACGCAATTTCAATTAACTTTCACAAAAATGTGCATTTCAGCTTTAGCAATAATCTCATTTAAAGCAATTAGTACCGAATTTTCACATTCAGCAACTTTACAAAAAAAAAAAAAAAAAAAAAAAACCAAGGCTAACAGAAGCTGCAACCAAAGACCTAAGAGTGACGACTGCTACAATGTTTGTAATTGACGAAGGAAAATTGTATTAGAATTCGCAACGGCGCGAGTTAAAAAATTATTCTCTTTGTTAATGAAATCTTGATTCGCGCTTTTATTTTTAAAAGGAATTTTTAAAAGTGCTTCTCTTGGTTTATTTCGTTGTAGTAAAAGGAGTTATAAAAATTTCCCATGAGTTACAGTGCAATTTAGTTAAATGTATGATATTTTAAGTTATAATTTTAACTTATTTTAGGATAATATTGTTTACTGTGTGCAATTTTAGTTTATTTGTAACTATTTACGTTTCCCATGGGTAATTTAAGCTGGCTTCTTGTTATTTACGTTTGCTTCTTCACTTTATGTATTCTTTTTATACAGGGTGTATAATGAACTTATTGTCAGAACTGTAAGGGGTTATAGAGTTCACCACAACAAACAACTTTCACAATACAATGCGGGGTCGGAATGCAACCGGCGAGCCGCGAGAGGGCGCTTTCTCTGGGAGTGGATGAAACGTCGCGTCAAAATGGAGTGAAGTGAAGACGAATAATGGAAATTTATTGACAAAATGTGTAAGAACACATGCTCAAATGAACGACCACCAACTGCGAGACAGGCGTCACAGCGGAGACGGAGTGAATCGCGTACACTTTGGAAGATTCCTAGCATTTTACGAACGTCTGCAGCTGCGACGCTAATTCGGGCGACAAGGTCCTCTGGTGACTCGATGGGCGTCTCGTAAACGGTGCTTTTTTGCTGTCCCCAGAGAAAAAAATCCAGGACAGATCGGGGGATTGGGGAGGCCACGCGACGGAATCACCACGGCCTATCCATCTGTTCGGAAAGACAATGTCCAGGTAGTTCCGCGTAATCCTGGTGTAATGTGCTGGAGCTCCGTCGTGCTGGAACCACATAATCACTCGATGATTTGCTGGTACAACACGTAGTAAATCTGGCAGCACCTGCTGGAGGAAGGTAAGGTACTTCTGCCCGTCTAGGCGGTCAGGTAACAGATACGGGCCAATTAATTGGTCGTGGATAATCCTTGCCCACACATTCACGGAGAACCTTTGCTGGTGGCATCTGGAACGTGTAGTATGCGGATTTACTGTGTTCTCCATTTTGACGCGGCGTATCTTCCACTCCAGAGAAAGCGCCCTCTTGCTCGCCGGTTGCTTTCCGACCGCACACAGTATTGTGAAAGTTGTTTGTTTTGGTGAGTTCTATAACCCCTTACAGTTCTAACCATCAGTTTATATACACCCTGTTGAAAGCCCAGACTACACAGCCAACCCTGAGGTTAACGGCAGTTTAATGTGTGGCCGGTATATACACCCTGTATATAACTCTTATGTATAAAAGTTAAAATAATAATATTGAATACCTTTATCCCTAAGAAATATTTTGTGGACAATAAGGAGCGCGGACCACAGGCTTTGAAACCCTTATTTAATGAATCCATTTAAATTACAGCATGCTAAAATATAATTAATAAAGATTGAGTGTAAATGTTTAATCCGCTCCTTTGTTGTTTCCCTGATATAGCAAACCTACTTTAAGTAATTCAAAAGGGCAAATGCAAATTTCCTCCTTTCACCAAACTGCAGAATCTATTAATTCGAAGGCAGCCATTTGTGGTAAAGACCAAAGATCTACCAACTCAATTGGGCGAAATTTCAAAGATGTCTACCATTCGTTCTGACCCATAAATTTTATTACGCCAGGGAAGAACATTTGGGGGAGATCATTTTTGAGATTTAAATCTTTTACAGGATCGCTATCGGTGCTGCCTGCCCCTTCCAATCCAAAGCCCAGTTGCCTCGAATTGGGATATTATTGTCGTCGGAAATGCGTCGTTATGAGGGCAGCGATCGGGGAATAGATGTTGTGCAGCTTCATATGAAACTTGGATAATGGAATTTGGTTTGGAATGCTCGTGAGCTGTCATTAAATGTGCACTGAGTTAAACCTAGATTGAATTTGGAGTCCGATGAACGAGATATTTACGGATGTTTGTGATAGCTTACGAGTGCTGTGGTAGGTTGGTTGTGAAATGGAAGAATGTAATTGATTTGATATGCCTGAATAATGGATATAGATATGATATCATTTGTATACACTGCGAGCTCAGTTGTTGAGAATACATTTGAATCTGAAATAGCCATAAAATGTTTTATATACCTTGAATTCATATTTATTTGCATGGCCCAAGGAATGGAGTTGGTATCAGGTCTGGGATCAATCAATGAGGTCCAGGTTCGATTTCTGGTACCGGCTGAGAGTTGATTTAATTTCACATTAAATATAAGCATTATTTACACTTTTCCTAAAATTTACTAATATATCATACAGCTATAAACTTTAAGCGCAAATACACAGTTGTTTAACTGAAAACAATAATATGAGATTGATTGATAATAAATAATTAACTACATAGAATAATTAACACTAAATTGCGTCATTTATTGGTGCATTTAATGTATTTAAACCTTTAAATGAAAGGAAATATCATAATAATGTATTTTTACTATTATATTTTTATATTTAATGTATATGTATAATATTAACAAAATATTATCATATTTAACGAAATTTCCGAAACTGGCGTAAATCCTGTAATTAATAGTAATATAAGAAAATTTCATCCTCTCACAAGCACAGCTGATGGTAACTTATAGCCAAGACATTGCTGCAATCGGTAACTTATCAGTTATTTTCTGAGAAAAAAATTCGTCAACAATAGTATCCCGAGAACATAGAACTTTATATATTTTGTCTTATCAAAGAATGTATTCTTCAGTTTCTAAAGAAGAATAAGGAATACATTCCCGTATCATAAAATTTACGCCAAGCGCCATTATTTTAAAAGTTACTGAGAGAAAACAGTATAAGTATTGTACATTTAATTACAGGTAATTACAGGCTGAATTATTAAATAAAATATAAGTACTACAAATATATATGAATTATTAAGCGTAAGATGAACATGTATAACACTTTAAGTCAAAATAAGGCAAATCATATAATTGGCGCTGTTTTAAATAGTGTAGAAATCGCTACACTATTGTGAATAACTCATTATTACTTTCCTTATATACATAATGTAAAAGGAAAGTATTGCGACTGAGTCGAAAATTCGAATTCGAGTTTTCGACGGGAGAGCACGTTTCAAGCATCCCTGATCACGAATCAAACATTTTTGAAGTGATGTCTGTGTGTGTGTGTGTGTGTGTGTGTATCAGTGAGTCTGTGGAGACGATAGCTGACGAATAAATGGACCGATTCGAACGAAATTTGGTACGAAAATCACAATCCGTAAACACTGGAAGCCTATTATGCTATAGCCTATATGCAATCGAATGTTCAGAACCCCCTTAAATTTTCGAGTGAAATTTTGAAAAAATCGTCAAAAAATCAAAACTTCTAATAAATTTACGCAAATAAACATTTCTTATGTAATTTTTCATTAAAAAACGATTGACATAAATTTTAGAACGCTAACATGAACCGTTCTCGAGATATTGCACATTTTTCAAAAATTTTTCAATAAGTTATTTAAAATAAAAAAAAATATTTCCTATTGAGAAACATGTTCACTTTTCATATGTAATACCATGCGATAAATTGGGTGACATCATTCTCGTGGATCTAGCTCGTTCCATTCATGGAAAAAGATACGTTGAGTAATACTTTGGTATTTGAACGCCAGTAATCATTTATCTGCTGTAAGGATAACTTATTTTTCCGTCCATAACGCTCGACGAAATTTTGGCGACGAATTTGGTGGAATTTAGCCAACTTGGCGGCTTTCTTAAATGTTGCTAAATTACCGAAAATCTCGCCAAATGGATAAAACTGACACTAAATCAATGAAAACGGCGACTCATTGACGAAAATTCAATATCTTGGAAAGAATATAAGTATCTACTATAAGAATAACATTTTTTTAACTGTAAAAGTAGTAAATTCATTGCATTATATAAGGAAAGTCATGTGCTGCCAACATCAGATTTTTGTAATTTATTCTCATAAAAATATAGACACAAAATCCTTAGAACTTGATGCGTTTAATCTCCTACGAAAGACCATGGAACACCACAATCTTTCTGTAAATCGGAAATATAACATACAGCTACGCCTTTATTTGCAAAGTTGTTAAGATTTAACAATCTATCCAGTCTAAACGACCACCATCTTAACCATTTTTATTATTGGGTGAAAGTAGACGGGGATTTATCTCAGATTTTCAAAAACCTTTGAAACGAGGTGGACGGATTACCACGAGGTCTGACGTCACTCCTGTAGGCCAGTGTCCGAAACCGTAAAAATAATGATCCAGAAGCCATTCAAAGTCTCCCGGATTTTCCGGCATGGACTTTTTCCTCCGGATCTGTTTTATAGGAGCCTCGGACTCCAGACTTCATGCCTTGCTTGCTTCACAAAAGATGGGCTGTAGTGATTGGGGGTGGGAGCATGGTATCACGCGATGTCGTGTGTTCCATCGTCTGCCCACCTCCTTGGAAAAGGAGGATTGTTCGCAAAGGAGTCTTTGGACTCAGCGGAAAAATAATTGGATTAGTTGGGATGTGTGTGTGGTATCTTGAAGTGGATATATTTTGTGAAAATCAAACTGGTGCTTTTAAACATTGTTCACACATGAAAAAGAAAGAAAAATGCATTAAGAGTTAGTATTATTGATACTGAAAAGTTGCCTGTAAGCTGTATTTATAAATTTATATTTTATAGAATATTTTATTGCCGAGATTTAAATGCTTTTTTTAATGCCATACGTACTTTAAGTGTATAAAGTAATATGCTCTTTAATCTAAAAACTCGACCATGATGATCTATGAATTTAAAATGTATTTCTTTTAGCATCCCAAACGCATGTCTATTCTCTTAATGATGAATCTCTTAATATATGTGTACATATCTCTAATCAATTATCTCAATTCTCTCATATTTCACTAAAATATGCTCTTTCAAATGTAATTTATTTTTCATTGCTCACTTGCAGACGAAGAGAGTTTGGGACTATATATATGTCAATCCCTGGTTAATATTATACCACTATAGGGCATGGGGACAGACATTCTCCTAGAATAAATAATTCAATGATCACTAATAATGGAATTGTTTTAACTTTCATCAATATTAAAAAATCAAATTGACATTTTCTTCTACTTTATGGAAGAAAATGTCCGGGCACACCCTCCATCTTTAACAGAAATGCGGCAGTCTTGCAGAGAACGTCTGCTTGAATTCTTCAAATGTTAGACGTCAGATTTTGAGTTATACACGTGGTACAAATAATGCATGGTGAACGGTGTTGAGATCATGGATTTTCAGTGAGGTCTTAATATTGAGTGATATACTATGAATTTCTCAGTATAAAATTATTAAATTTTCAGTATAAAATTATTAAATTCTCAGTATACTATTAAATCGGCGTGCGATTGCAGAAAAATGTGTATATAGATGGACAGACATTGCAGGAATTTGCTCAAAATCCGGTTTTTAATTCAGGCACTTTGCAGAGTGAACTCTAACGTCACTGTCTAGACCGGAACGATGTATCTCTGAACGATGTCCAGACCTGAACGATGTTCCGTGTATCCTTCTTGCCACTGCTTTAAAGTTCAGCTGAACAATAACTGTAACTCGATATTTGTAGGTTTATAATAAAAAAAAAAAACAGTTAAAGAATGCCAAGGAGGGTTCAAGATATCATTTGGGCCAAAGTTGGGCCGCCACTTCTTTGATTTTGCAATAAAGCTCTATTTTTAAAACTATTGGTGACTGTGCAATTTCTAATACATAATGTACTTTAGTATAATTATCTGCGCAGGAATTTTGCCATTAGTTGTAGGTACTTTGGTTGTAAAACGAACAAATGGACGAATTTTGCATAAGTAATTAATTTCATTCGCTCAAACGCAACCGAGAACTTAATTCAAAAGTTTTCTCGCATTACCAACTTTCACAACATTTCAAAATCATGTTTTATCTACACCTTATCCAATATCTCCGCCCAAATCATGTTCTTTTATAATTACTCTTACCAAGCTGATAATTCCACAAGGTTCTGTTAATTAAGACACACGCGAGAAACTTTTCAAAACTTCCCAGAAACCTTCTATTCCTTTTGATCTTCTGACGAAATGGAAACGTGGACTGTGATGGCACTCATTACTTTAAAAATTTAATTCATAAAATAAGCAATTTTTAAAGATCCCGGAACTCTAACAAGGCCACATCTCCACCAATTAGAAACCCCGGAAAGCAGATCCTATATTTGGTGTCTCCTATAATAATCTACCACCCGCTTTGTGATGAGAGGAACTGGGGAATGCACGTTGCCTGCTAATTGCACTAATGGAAATTTTGTGCCCCTGGGGACTTCTTTTTGCCGCGCGTTTGACTGTCTTTTGAAATTGGGTGTCTATTGGCTTAAAATTTCCCGCTACGTTCTGATGGAATTGAAAGGCAGGCTTTGAAGAGAAGGCTGTTTGCACCTGCAGGCGCTCTTTTTGTAAGCCGCTTTGTGGAGACACCAAATGCAACCGCTGAGGCCGAAAATTGGAATAAAACGTTTCTTGCATTGAGGTAGGTTTGCATTGGGAGTACAATTCCGTAATGTTTGTACTTAATTCCAGGCTTTTCGAAGTTAAGATATAATTTAACATTCGTGGCCAAAATGTAGCTTGTTTCAACTATAAGGAACGTTTTTCTACATATACAGAGTATGCGGATGAAATGCACGAAAGTTTATCTCGTAAAATATGGATTACAAGATATAAAACGTTGATTGGCACTATAGCAGAGGGAATCTTCATTAATGTGGGAATATTTAATATCTCGAGCATGGTCCATCCTAGAGTAATGAGGTTAGTCTTATTTGCTTTGCCGTTAACAATATGTTGTTGTTGTTGAAACCCAGACCGTCCGACCTACCAGAAAGGTAGGACGTAACTGTTTGGACGGTCGGGAAGTGCCACCCAATTTAGACCGGAACCCAGTGGGGGAGGCATCCACAGGGACCGTACCCTCCTTCCCCTACCACCAACCTCTCGGAAGGACTTTCGGACCCACATGTTTAACGTGATCGTACTCCGCATGAACACGGCGGCAGTTTTGGCAGTGGCTGGAATCGAACCCGGGCCTACCGAGTGCAACTCCAGCGCGCTAACCAATGGGCTACCGCGCCCCGTTAACAATATGTGTAAAGCAAACATTTAATGAATACATTTATGTATATTTCGCTTTTTACTTACAATCTGGATGATTTATGAGTGAAATTTTACAAAAAGAAATGCTGGTTATAGGTTTTTCGAATTGTACCAAAATCTAATTAGAACCAGAGTAATCTACGAAGGACTTACTTGCCAAACTTTGTGAAATTTTGTCGAATAGTTTTTGAGCTAAATCGGATACATACATTTCATAGACATACAGACAGACACACACAGACGCCATGCTGTAAATAGTTTTTCATATTTTAAAGGTCCCGAAACGTGCAGTTCCGTCGAAAACTCGAGTTGCGATTTCCGACACGATTTCAAGACTTTATACGTTACCATGTATTGTTTAGAAGCCATTACAAATAATGAAAATATATGAATGTTACATCAAACAAACTCATGAAATGTTATTATTCCAGGAAGTTCCCAGCTCTTAGACAGAGCAAGCGTTTAAATAGAAGTTAATAATGTTTGAAAATTGGTAAAGCTATAAGATTAATTTTTAAAGATTCTTCAAGATTCCTTTAAGATTCATGATTCATTTTACATTTGTTATTACTTCCCATAAAAACGTGCATTCCCTTATCTTTAAATTCGGGAACCTTATCCTTTGCTCTTTGAATTCGGGGGAAAAACAATTCTTACCATTTACTGCAAAATTATAGGTCCTGTATTTGCAGTCAGTAATTGCATTCTACAAATACGAATTTTTAGCAATTTTAAAATAAAGTCCATGTGTATTATTAACTGCATTTCACTTTTGTATACGAAAAATTTAACTCTCGCTTTTCTCGTATAAAGAAATGCGAAGATCTTATTAAAAAATCGTAATGGGATATATCAAAATTCCACAATAGAATTATCATTCTTACACAGAACGAATTTATCACAGCCTATAATCATTTTAAAGATAAACCTACAAAACTACATTTTGAAGATATTTTATTCTTTTTCCATATCGAGAAGCGACTACGAGCGCTAGGCACAAACAAAACCGGTAATAAATAAACGCCTCCAAGCAATCTTCCTTTCTCTCTCTTTATATATATACCTGCTTTTAATCATACAACTGACTCTTCGATCACAGAATTTTCCCTTGCTCCAGAACTTCAATTTTCTTTCTACCACTTTCCCTCCCCTGGTAAAGTATCGCAGCAACTTCCACACACGATGTGTGTGTTAGGCAGGAAGAAAAACTGTAATTGTAGATCACGCAGTACGACAGGCCCTGATTGCATTTGATCTTCCCCACCTTCCATTACCGCCGCCAGGGGGAGGTAGGGTCGTGGCACAATGATCACATTGCAGGTCCTTAATTAGGGGGTCCATTGTTTTTAGGGAGATGGACAGGTCGTGACGGCTGACGAAAATTCTCTTAGCGGTCAGGGCGGTGAAAGACACGTCGGAACGTGAGCTCTAGAAATGAAATTCCCATTGGTGATGCGGTTTGGGGAGTGACATGTTTGTTATTATATCAATAGTGGTGTATTATTTATTGTAGAATGCCTTTATGCACCAAAGCAGAATATATACCAAAATGGAATGGCTATAATCCTGGGAAATTTGAAATAATATGCATGGGAAGTAAATAATATAATTATCTTTAAAAAAAATGGTAGAAGCAAATTATAAGTTCTAGTTTTAAGTGATTTTTTTGAATAATTTTTATTTTTTATAAGTAATACAAAAATTCATTAGCTTCGTGAAGGGTTTATGATTTGAATTAATTTAGTATAAGTTTCTATGTGAAATTTTAGGGCTTCTTTTTGACTTTCAGTAAATTTGATTTTATACGTCTGGTTCTGATGATCCTCTGATTAGTACTTCTTATGTAGTCCATACCTTTTAATCTGTGAACTGTTAATAGGATATCTGACATGACTTTGATTTAGATTACCTGTTGCTTGACGAATTTCTGTCCATCTGTTGGACGAAACATGTACGTCAACTTTCCCACCATCTGGATCATCTATTAGTCGTCGAGGACACGAAGCCTTGCTTAAAAATCCAATATTTTGTTTAGTGACTCACGCTATAAACTCTATAAACTTCTGCCATCGAACAATTCACAAAAGTATTCGTTTTATTTCGACGACTTCTTCGAGCTTTTACTGTCATCTCACTGTATGTCATATTGCATATTACTTTCCTTATATACATAATGTATAAGAAAAGTATTGTGACAGGGTTGAAAATTCGAATTCGAGTTTTCGACGGGAGAGCACGTTTCAACCATCCCTGATCACGAATCGAACATTTTTTGAGATGATGTCTGTGTGTGTGTGTGTGTGAAAGTATGCGTGTGTGTGTCAGTGAGTCTGTGGAGACAATACCTCACGAACGAATGGAGCGATTCAAATAAAATTTGGTACAAAAATCACAATCGATGAATACTGGAAGCTTATTGTTTTGAAACACAATCGAATGTTCAGAACCCCCCTAAATTTTCGAGTGAAATTTTGAAAAACTCATCAAAAAATCAAAACCTTTAATAAAGTTACGCAAATAGACATTCCTTATGTTATTTTTCCTTAGAAAATGATTGACATAAACTTCAGGACGCTAGCATGAACCGTTCTCGAGATATTACACATTTTTCTAATAAATTTATGAAAAGAATCCCATAAATTAAAAAAAATATATATTAACTGTTGAGAAACAAGTTTACTTTTCATATGTAATAGCATGCGATAAATTGGGTGACTTTATTCTCATGGATCTAAGTCGTTCCATTCACGAGAAAAGATACTTTGAGTAATACTTTTGTATTTGAACGCCAATAGTCATTTATCTGCTGTAAGAATAACTTTTTTCTCCGTCCATAACGCTTGGTGACGAATTTGGCAGAATATCGCCAACTTAGCGACATTTTTAAATGTTGCCAAATTAACGAAAATCTCGCCAAATGGATAAAAACGAAGCTAAATCAATGAAAATGACGACTAATTGAAGAAAATTCAATATCTTGGAAAGAATATAAATATTTACTATAAGAATAACATTTTTTTAAACTGTAAAAGTAATAAATTCATTGCATTATATAAGGAAAGTTATGTGTTGCCCACATTAGATTTTTTTATACATGGTGTCATTAACAATGCACTTCATTCGTCTGTCTTCAGCTATCCTTTTTGAACACTTTCCAGCATAGTTGAAAAGTGTTTATGACTTTGGTCATTCTGTTTGTGTGTCTATCTCTCTGACCTTTCGCATTATAACTACCGTAAACATGGCTTTATCAGAATGGAATTTTAGTATCTTGTTCAGACGATCTGTGGGATGTTTGGGTATGAAATGAATAATATCTCCCAATTAGTTTTGGATTTAACCCGAGTTGAAAATATGAAATACATTGTACCCTATGGGACATAATTTTCAAACATTGTTTAAGCTGAGTTAAAATTCACAAATTGCTTCGAAAATTTTAGGAAGTATTCAAATTGTCATGTAAAATGTGTAAAAAACAACTCAGCAAAATATGTTGGGTAGTTTTTTAAATAAAAATTGAAATAATAATTACACCTATATTATATAACGAGATCACGTGACTCATTTCAAAATACAATATGATATCAATTTTTTTCTGCTGTGTAATGATCGTGATGTTTAAAGAGCGTTTAAATTTATATTAATGCTGTATCAGTCGCAAAACCGCTTTAATTTTGCGTATTATCTGTGTATCTAAATTCTGTGCCAACGCAATTAAAATATTTTTGATTTTAAGTAATCATTAAACTTTAATTATTCCTACAATTTTAACGCTATAGTATAGTATGCAGAATGTAAGCAAATCAAGCTATTGTAAGGTGAGTTGTATAAGAATTGCTGAATTTTTTCACTCAAAATTATTTAACTCTGGAGTCTGGAATATAAGTGATATGAATGAAACATTCATTGATTTTACATAGACAGACAGACGATTTATATTTCGATGACGTCTTTTGAAAAAAGTTCATTTTGTAACTTTTGATGATGTTTTAAGGTATAATAAATTACTGCAGTATTGTGATAATTTAAAAAATATCAGCGCTGAATGTGTCGCATTTTACAGATGTTTAAATAATATTGCATTTCAGTTGGAAAGTGTTTCGTAATCAATAATTTATAAGTGATTGACTTTTTTTTTTTCGATATAACGTCAGCACTTTTCGTAGGGCTGGGAGAACAACTTCTCAAAAAATGAATATTATTAATAAAGTTTTTAGTAAATGGAATTTGAAGGGTTCGGTAATTGGAATACAAAACGTTTAAAAATTGTTTCCATTCAAGAACTCTGAAAAGAACTCAAGCCCCGCCAGGATTTGAATTATTAATCTCCGCCAAACCTGTCAACGTTCTATCCATTGAGCTATTGAGACTATAGTCTACATTTTTATTGTCGAAGCACACTATGCTATCTATACTATGTTATGCTATGCTATGCACACTATGCTATATTTCTTAAGATTTGAAATGTAAGAGAAACCTCAGATCTGTAATCTCTGTTTTGATATTCGCAATAACAACTTGTTCGTCGAAAACAGTCGTGAATTCAGCGCAATGTCCTTGAAAAGATCTCATGATACACTGCATGTAATCCGTAGGGTTAATTTTACCCGGGGACTTTGTAAATACATCATGACTCAAACAACAGTAGTACCGGCATGGAGCAGGTCGGAGCTATCGCTCCAGGGCCCTGAACAAAAAGGGAGCGCTTGTTGCTCTTAGCATACGTATTTTTGTCGTAAGGACAAATTATAAGAAGTCGTATGGACCAAATTATAAGGACTATAAGAAAGGTTCGCTGATATTATGTGCTCAGGCCAGACACCAAAAGTCTAGTTACGCAACTACCAACCAGAATTCGATTCATGAATCTCTGCATGACCAGTGAAATTAATAACCATTGCACTACTGACACGATAGCCTTCTCATCTAAAAGTTGAGGGTTTTTTCTACAACTATTTCTGAGCATTGCATAAAAAAATAAATACACATTTTTTTTTAAATTGTGTAAATAAGGAAAAAAAACTGATTAATCTCAACAAACTTCTAAACATAAACGCGTCTCAAAAGCCACAATACCCGCTTTTAAACTTTAATAAATTTCCCTACTCCATCAACCTGTTCTTCCCTTTTACAACTTTCTTTGAGAACCGCCCTCCCACCATTCAATTTTTCCCTTTCAATTTTCCCTACCGCATTAAACCCCTTTCAGCCTTCTCCTAATAATGAAATCCCATTTTCCCGCTCAAATGCCATGGACGACGAAACTGCTTTTTTAGAATTTTTTTTCCCGAGAATTGCAATAGGTTCCAAGGGTACCACATCTGTGTATCGTTCGAAAAACTTATCCATCATTCAAGCCCCCCTCACCCCCCCTTTCAGAACTTTTCCACAAATATCTGAATATGCAATGCTTGTACACTTCTCTTGGCGCGGACGACTCTGGTAAATTTACGTGCTTTGGTAATATTACTTGAGGGCGGCTGACACGGCGTAATAGAATTCAAAACGGAGTTTTAGGAAAAGTCTCAACTTTCCATTCTGTGACGTGGATGTATCGGGGAAATATGTAGAGAGCTTTATGGAATATTCGAAGGAATCTTCTGAGAAATCCTAAAAAATATGGCAGATGTGTAACATTTTATTCCAGCGAGAGAGATGTAGTGAAAATGGAAAAGTCTCCCGAAACTTTAATAGTTAAACGTTGAAAAGTTCAGAACGTTTAAGTTCAACTCCAGAATTTCTCTCATTTCAAGGATTTGTGAATTTGAATATGTAAGATGGACGACATAGCTGAGATGGGGTTGGGATTAGCATATTCGACCGTTAATCAAGATATTTTAGACGTGAAATGTTATTTGAAGACAAATAATACTGTTACAATGTATCTTCTGGAATTGTAGGTGTTCACGTAAGGATACAAAATTGAGTCGCAAGTTTCAGGATAACACTTTTATTCACAAGCACAACATAAACAGGAGCAATATACAGTCAAACAGCACCTTATTGCTCCACTAATTTCACAAAATAACAGATATTATTATCAAGGCATTGATGGAAGTAATTTCACAAAACAGCAACTACTATTCTCCAAACATTGACAAAAATCACAGACCAATGTAGCTTGTATCTAAAGGCACAGTACTCGGGAAAAGGAATCCACAATAATATTGTTACAGAATGTATTTCTTACGCACAATATAGTTATTGATGAATAGCTGCTATATTCAGGAACACTTAAACAATACTTATATGTGCAAGGATCAAATGTTCATCCTGTTTAAAATGCTCTACGTCAGCAACAATGCACAGTCAAATTCGGGAAAGAATATTATCGTCTGTTTTGACAAGCATCGCAGATACCACCGTATTACAGTCCCTGATGATACGACTTTTTAACGGGTATTTATTATTTTTCATTGTTCCCGTTCAATCCTGATTTTCATCAGGAATGAACGGGAATTTTCAAGGATTAAATGCTCATCCTGTATAAAATGATCTACGTCAGCAACAATGCACAGTCAAATTCGGGAATGAATATTATCGTGTGCTTTGACAAGCATCGCAGGTACCACCGTATTACAGTCCCTGATGATACGACTTTTTAACGGGTATTTATTGTTTTTCATCGTTCCCGTTCAATCCTGATTTTCATTCCTACTAATTAGATTCCACAATTCTGTAATTGAGTTCATTATTCTAACTTTTAAATTCTCCGCTAGGAGCGTTGCAATTACTTTTATCCAATCGGGCATGGTCACTTTGCTATAGATGGACTTTTTAGGTGCACTCGTGGACCTTCCCTTCAAAGTTGTTGGCATACTTAAGAACTTTCCTTAGAATAATGCATAGAGAAAATGTTAAGAAACTCATATCTACGCCCATTTGAACCACACATTAAAAAGCAGTGCTGCAGCAGCTTTATTTGGCACCTGGTCTGAAGTAATTTAAACATATCCGCTTTTCCTATATGCTGTTGCCATGTCAATACAGCACCTTTAATATGTTCCTTTCTGCCGCAATGTCAAATAGCGATAAGACTAGCATCGTCAGGTTCTATGAGTCTCTTAAACTTCTGGCACCTATCGAATTTTCTTACTGCTATTGCTGATATCGACCACTTGGAAGAACACATATTAAGCTCAAAATTCATCCACAGATAATGTTTCTCGTCTGAAACAAAATGATATTGGGCACTGTAGCTGGCGTATCTGGGCCCCAATATATATATGCCATCAGTTCTGTCTTCCCTCAATGATGTGATGCATTCTTTTTCTTTCAAGAAAATGTTTATAAAAATGAACAGTCCAGTACAGAAGAGGTGATACCTCACAGATAGAGATGAAAACTTGATACCTTTCAATCCAGGGGAAACCTTAAGTCGTTGCTCATATTCACATATCCACAAAATCGGCAGAAAGTCAATATTTTGTAAACGCATCTGCATTGAGCAATCAACAGTTAATTTAGTTATAAGCAAGGCATTAGTTGCTTCGAAGTTACTGTATTGCGTTTTCCATTTGTCTCATTTTCACACATTTCCGGGAATTTAAGGAAATTGCTCGAAATTTATTCTAAATTTCATATTCCTTTTGAAGTAGTGCTTATGTGCATTAAAATAACAGTAGATTGGAAAAATCATCCAATTCAATCAACTCTGAGGGTTGTATTTATTGGAGAAAGACGTTTTTTCTACTTAAATTATTTATGTAGTATATAATCATTCTACTTTCTACCAAACAGCTGAATTTTCGATTCCTACAGGATAGCTGGGTGCCTTTTTTATGGTGTAGATCTTTTTCAAGAAGTGGAAAACGTTTAATCTATTTTTGAACATTTTTAGACATCAGGGACATTTCGACGGCCAAACAGCCCAAACGACCGTTTGGGGGCTCATATTTACAGAGGGCAACAACATTTTGTCCAATATTTTTATTTGATTTATCTTGCATTTTTAAAGACTCATTATTGCATTATACGTTATACATAATCTAACATTTTTTGGTATATTTTAAAGCTTTATTATTAGGCGTTTGTGTATCAGTTTATAATGTTCTTTGCAACGTTTTGGTTACAACCAATTTATCGAATTGTAGATGAGCATATAATATAGTTCAATAGATCATGATAATATAATTCCCATGGTGTACTTTATTATATAACCAGGGCCGAATTATTCATTGGGACAAGGTAATTTCGGATTTGAGAACATTTAATATCATACAAAACCCCCAAAATATTATTGATCCGGGGCCCAAAATTCTATTCCAGAACATACTTGAAAAGACTAACGCATATGTTCAGTCTTTTAATGAATTAGTTTTTTATTCTGAACTTGTAAACACAACATAATTAAATTGTCAGATAATGGATTTTTTGGATTAACAAGTATCGAATGTGTGACGTTCTACTGCCTTCATTGTTCAGGTGAGGACTTTTTATGAAAGTTTGCTGGCGCTTCAGAAAATCTCTGGACACTACTGTCAGCCATATTAAACCCTTTGCCATTTTCATCTAGAAAATATAGGTAATGAAACCGGCATCTCTCTTAACCTTAACTGCCACCGTAAATGAAACATTTTCAGCAAAAAGTTCTAGGACATACTTGATGGAACAGTAGAGCACAGTCCGGGTCTTATCGATGGTGAAGCATGTTCGTTCAGTTCGAGAGGGCAATCCATCATCCCTTCCATCCCCACCCCCGCCACCACGGAGGAAAATTTCCCAAACATCTGAATATGCAGCAGACGGATACGTATAGGTAAAGATACTGGTTTATGTTATGCTGCGATGGACAAAGGATAAGGTTTACAACATGTCAGAAACAACTTGTATTTATGAAGTAAACAGTGTCGGATATAAAGATACTGATGCTGGAAATACAGAAAATGTCGTCATGTTGAAATCTACACCAATATAATAATATTACAAAGAGTATCTTCTAAAATCGTGAGTGTATAAGTAGGATACAAGAACTAGTCCAAGTTTCTGGATAGTTTATATTTATTCATAAGAACAAAGTAAAGTGGAACACTATACAATCAAACAGCACTTAAATGCACCACTAATTACACAAAATAAGTGATACTGTTCTCAAAATACTGGCGAAAATAATTTCAAAAACAATGTCTACTATTCTCAAAACATTGACAAAAGTTATTCCACTGTAGATCGTATATTGTCAGCTCGCCAACTGAACTCTTCAATTCACTGATGACTCTTATTTATCGTCTCTCCAAGAAAGTTCTTGAAATCTCTATATCTCAAAGAATAACCGTTCTATCGAGAAGTTTTAGGAATATTCCCGAAGTCGCGAAATGTCACCAAATTAGCAATAAATCGCCAAATCTGGAAACCCTTCTTATAACTGGGAAATCCTGGCAACCCTGGGCTCACGCCATCCTCACGTCATGCTGACGCTGTGGATTGTGTTTTCTTCGCCTGGCCTTTGTGGCTGGCGAAAGACGAGGCTCTAAAAGGAATATTGCACCTTCGCAATAATAATATAACGAGTTACCCTTTTAGAGCCTTCAGAAGTGTGACTTAGAGCACTGAATCTTTTCACAACTATAGTGTATGCCACAAGGTAGAACCTGACAAAGCCGGATTTTCGATTTCCCGAGAGTGCAGAAAAAAATGGGGGTATTTGAAAAGTCTTACTAGACTTACTGAAGCACTCTTAATGTCTTAGTAGGCTGAGTCTTTCCTACTTATAGCATCGACCATAGACAGAATCTAATGGTGCTGAATTTTGTAATCCTCCCCCGGAGGTACAGAAAATGTAATTCATTTCAAATCCCCCAAACCTCTAAGTGGTCTAGAAGAATAAATGTAAACTTACAGAATCAACCCCGGAACAGAACATAATGCAGCAAGATTTTTGTTTTCCTCCTCCTAGAGTGGATCAAAATGTGGGAGAGGGTGAAAAGTTATTCTAGATCCTTTAAAAGTTAACTAAAAGGTTAACACACAGATACGTAGAAGGTTAAAACTTAACGCACTTATAGTATCGACCTTAAGACATAATCTAATTACGCCAATTTTCGATTACAATGACTATTTACAACCCGAAGCGCTATACATTGTTAAAAAGATAGCTTATTATACAAAATTTGCAACTTTTTTTTTTAAATGTTAGCTTCCCTGTCTTTGACATGCTTAAATACTAGTTTTATGGAATTTTCTGTCTCCCCAAAAGTTCCCTTCTGCTGAATTACCTCTTAATTAGGTCCCCTTTAAGCTTTTCCGGGACTCCTACTTAAAACAGTCCACCATAAAACTATTATTATAAAAACCCAGCATTGAGCACGGAAAGGCCCAAGAGTCCTGAGTGTAGCGGACCTGAAGCATTTGCCTACTTACGGTCAAAATTGGAACTTATCCTTAAGATAAGCCACGTAGTAATACCAAGTTAACTAACAAATGGCAATTATTCCTGCGGCAATTCTTATCAGATGTTAAACATTTTCGCTAAACTTTAGTAATATAATTGAGGAAAAAATCGAATCATAACTATACAGTCCCACCAAAAACTCACTAATGTCGTATTTTTTGGTTTAAATTACGTGGTGAAGCTATATGAAATCTGATTCATAGACTTATGACCAAATCATATGATTTCGCCCTTGACAATCACGTATAACTATAATATAGCACACTAGGTATTTATTACACTACAACAAACTGCTGCTCATAAGACAAAAACTTCAAGACTTATAAGTCCAGACTTCCTTGTAGAAAGTAGTCATAAGTCAGTAAGGTGAATATAATTGTTTCGAGAGCATTATAAGCCCCTATATTCAGGCCCAAACAAAGCAATTAGACAGTATGTGCCCTTAACAAAAGCTGGGGGCTAACTGCGATCGTCTAGGATCGAACACAGGACTGCCGCGCATTAACCACTGGGCTATCAGGACCTAATATCTCTGTCCCGCTTGATGACATATTTGTCGAACATGGTTCAAATGCAACGTATTGTCGCCAACGTGGCGGTTTTGGGGAAATTCTGACTGGTTGGCGATAATTTAATAACTCTAAATACAAATTTAAATTCATTGACGATTTATATTGCTTAGTAATTTCTATTGCTATCTAAAATTTGAAGAGCTTGATTCTTAATAAGACAGGTACATTTTGTTAGTGGAATATAGGAAGGGGGGTTATAAGGTTTTGAAGTAAGGATGGGGATCCCATTTCACATACCATAATCCTTGAATTGGTTTTGCATTCATTATGTAGTTGTCAAAATAGAATAGGTAATACCTGTAACGACCACAATAAAACTTGCTACGTGCCACATTTTTTCTAACCTCTATGGAAATTGATAAATTTAACCCTACCACATAACCTTTTCTTGAAGCCAGCTATATGAATGCATGAATCCGGGTTACATGGCGACATGAATGCATGAAGACGGGTGACATGGCGACATGAACGTATTAAGCCGGGTTACATGGCGACATGAATGCATGAAGCGGGGCTACATGGAGATATAGATGCATGAAGCCGGGTTACATGACAACATAAAAGCTAGCTACAAGGTTACGGTCTATGGATGCAGTTATCTGCAATGAGAGCGCGATTCTAACTTTGGGAACTCTCCCTATAGATGAGTTCGGTTAGAAAAATGATATTTTTGTGTATCTCACATTTCTTTACAAAAATCGCAAATCTAAAGTGGAAATAATCAATACAAAATAAGAGATGTATTCTTCTAAAATCTTCAGATCACCAACAAAGTGATTAAATTCATGAACGTGATAGGATTTTTTTATACCCTTCTTCCTTCTAGAACGCCGTTTCCAGCGAGATAATCTTAAAAATTCGATTCTTTTTTTCAAAAATCATCACAATCTCGGGGGAGAAAACTAACGCTTAGATGAAGAAAGCTTAATGAAGTTTAGAAAAGAAAGGAAGATATTTTTTCCACATTGATCACACATAATACCAGCGAAATATTTGTTCATTAAAAGAAAGACGCATATTATTAACAATTCCTTTCTTGTGTAAATTTATTGTTTATATATGAAAGCTTACATCGGAATATAAATGCAGTCAATTGGAAGGAAGGAATAAATGATTGGAATTAAAGTAAATTGCTCAAACTGCTGAAAAAGTAGCTAAAATGTAAATCTTCGAAACACAGCATGAAAAATGTGATGTGGCAGCATATGACTTTTACTACATAATTCTATGACTTTACATCTTTCACAGCAAAATACTTCTGTATCAGAACCACATCATAATGGGTTTTGTATTGAAGGAATACCACAAAGTTGAAACTGGACGCTTTTGGAAATTTATGAGTCCAAACCAGCATGGAGTTAGACAGAAGGTTTGAAAATGCCATAATGCTTTGAGAATTATATCTAGGGGTCGCCAGTGTTAGTGAAGTAGCTCTTCTTGCTAGTTGACACAACAGAAAGCGTAGTATTTAGATGTGATTTTTATTATTTTTAAATTAAAGGTTCCTTTATTATGAGTATAATTAACCAGTATTTTTCCATAGTTGTAGGGTAGAGTACAGAATATATGAAAATAAAAATAAATTGAAAGGTAAAATGATTTTTAATACGTAGAAATATTCTTTATTATTTCAGTTCAACTTTGCATTGCGCTAATGATTTATTTTTACAAAATTGGCAGTTTAAATAAATATTTTAGGTCTTTCGTCATAGAAAAGCATACAATGCAGGACTACTTGTCTTATCCCAGCGCCACCTGAATGATTGTCTCAAACGATATTGGTGTGTTTTTAATATGAAGTTTTAAATCCTTACTTTTACCTCCATGCCAAACAGATTGATTTATTCATACTCACGTGCAAAATCATCATTAAAATGCAATGCACATTAACATGCCGTGAAATAAATCACTATTGAGGAATTTTTAATCGTCAAAATACAAAACTATTGCAAAGAGTAACTTATCTGCTGAATGGAACTAATCCACGAGAATGGTGTTTAAAAATGTGTTGCATAATATTGCATGTGGAAAGTACACCTACAGGATAATACTTGCTACTTTTCGAATTTTATGTAATTTTTGTGAAAAATGGATTTAAAAAACGTCGTATAATATTTCGATAGTGGTTCATACTAACCTTCTAAAATGTCATTCTTTTACTAATAAACCAATGCGACTTTAATGATTATTAATGTATCATTATTCAGAGATTTTGATTTTACGATGTAATTTTTCAAGAATTCATTAGAAAATAGGGGGGGGGGGGAGGTGAACATTTGATTGCGTTTAAAATTAATACGATTTCAGTATTTATCGCTTGTAACAATCGTGCCAAACTTCGTTTGTAATGTCACATTTGTTTCTGAGATATCGTGTCTACATACAAAAATCACTTCAAAAACATACATATAATCATATATACTTACAAACATATACGAACACATACAAAAATCACCTCGAATCATACATATAATCACATACACATACAAACATTACTGTTCACAAACATCACTTACAAACATCGCATGTTTGTATGTAGGGAAAGTAAAAATATTAGTAGCAGTATTAATCAGATTTGGAAACAAAAGCAGCCGATTGCTTCATGATAAAATAACAAAGTAAGTGATGGAGCTTAAAACAACCATAGGAATGTAAAATATTAAATAAAAAAAGTTCTTCCAACACAATCGGCTGATATATAGATCGGATTAGTTCCAGAGGGCTTTTAGAGGGTCAGGAAAATTGCAAATTTTAAAACAATTTTCTCCACACCCAGGGGGAGTTGTTGTTGTGGAGACCTAGACCGTCCGACCTACCAGAAAGGTGTAAGGTAACCGTTTGGGCGGCCGGGAAGTGCCACCCCCATTTAGACCGGAATCCAGTGGGGGAAGCATCCACAGGAACCGTACCCGCCTTCCCCTACCACCAATCTCTCGGTAGGACTTACGAACCCACATGTTTAACTTGATCGTACTGCGCATGAATACGGCGGCAGTTGTGGCAACGTGCAAATCCAGCGCGCAAACCACCGGGCTACCGCGCCCGAAATGTGCCAACAGCACGCGGTGTTCCCAGGTGGTCACCCACCCAAGTACTAACCGCACCCGATGCTGCTTGACTTCGGTGATCTAACGAGAACCGGTGTTTTCAGCATTGTTGGACCGTTGGCTCCCACACCCAGGGGGTATCGGAAATCCAGCTCCGTTAGGTTCTGTCTCGAGGTCAATACTATAAGGTTGCAAAGAATGTCTTCTAGATCACCAAAGGTCGCTCTGGACAGTCTAACTTAAAAAATAAATTTCTCCGCTGAAGAGGTTTATCGAAAATTTGACTCTGTCTGGTTCTATTTTATGGTCAACACTACAAGTGTGCAAACAAAGTTCCTGTCTTCTATGTTAGGGTTTGGAACGACACAAAGACGTTAGATAAATAATATATATATAATTATCACGCGAAAGTTTGAATTTAGACATTCTTATCCAATAATAACAGAGAATACAATAGAAGCTCCTCAGATAGAAACCTATCAAAAAGGAACAACTCTGAGCGTGTGCCTGGCGTAAACAGTATTTGATCTGGCTCAATATTTGCTTTCAAAGTTTGCAGGGGTGTGCGGTGCTGTGCTAATTGCGCTAATGGAAATTGACTGCCCAGGGAAATGTTTCTTTTTGGGATGTGCTCGGATGTCTTTCTAAGTTAGGTGTCTTCGCTGAACCTTAGAGACCTTTCCGATAAAAGCGTATAATTGTTCGGTGGGTAGTTTTTCCGACAGATGCTTTTGGAAAGATATATTTTTAGGATAAAAGGTTGTTAGGGATATGAGAGTTGTATACAAAGGGGAGTGTGTATGTAGAGTGAGCTATTTTATAGGTGAAGTTTAAATTAAATAGGTGAAATTGTTGAAAAAT